>JAHRHZ010000077.1:20453941-20530261 GCA_024137785.1 Ginglymostoma cirratum | reverse complement strand
CCCATGCTTGTTATCTCGGATTCTCCAGCATCTGCAGTACCTTTTGTATGTTACCAGTATGTGGTAACTCTAGATGTGGTTTCACTAATGTCCTACACAATTGCAGCAAAACCCCCTTACTTTAATACACCATTCCCCTCGCAATAAAGACCAATATTTCACTTACCTTCCTAAATACTTGCTGTATCTGAGTACTAATTGTGATTCATGCACAAGGGCATCCGGGTTCCCCTGTATGTTGGCGTTTTTTTGGTGTCTCTCCCTTAACATAATTTTCTGCTTTTCTGTTCTTCCTGCCAAAGTGGACAACATCATCTGCCCATGTCACACGCCTTCTGCCAATTCCTACCACCCATTTAATTTACCCACATCCCTTTGCAAACTTTTGGCATCCTCCTTGTAGCTTTCTTTGATGCCAAACTTGGCAGCAGCAGCAAATTTGGCTATGACTGTCTGTTCCTGTGCTGTACTGTTCTATACAATACAGTCCTATAGCCAATCACTAACATAGATCATAAATTGCTGAGGCCTCAGCATTAATTTCTGCCCTAGATACAGTTTGCTATTCTGAAAATACTGCTCCCCCCCCCACCAACCCTTTATCCTGACTTAATGTGGCAACTTATCAAATGCTTTTAAAGATTCAAATACTTTGCCCATTGGTTCCCCATATCCATCCTCTGAGTACTCCAATAAATTCATCAAAAATGCTTTTTGAAAGGGAAATCAATGTTGTAACTGTCTGATTGTATGTTAATTATAGGTTAACCGGCTAATCAGAAGTAGGACAAATGAGCTTGGAATCTGATAGCAGGGAACAAAGAAAATCATAAAATGTCTAAACAAAATCAACATCACTAAAGATTTATGAAAGACAATATGTTTGACAAAACTGCTAATTTTTTTTTGAGAATATAACTAATAAGACAGATATGGGGAAAATAAGCATGTAGTTTATTTTGATAACCAAAAATAATCAAGAAGGTGGCATGCAAGAGATTATCCACGTGAAATTAGGTCTCATGAGATTGAAGAAATATCATAAAATGGATTGAAGATTGTTTGCTGTCCGCGAAACGGAGATAGGAATAAATGGCACATTTTCAGTTAGAAGGTTGTACCTAGGAACAATGCATTACAAAAATAATCGCTTAAGCTTTAGCTATTTGCAAACGCTATTAATGACTTGGATAAGGAGATTAAATGTAACATGTGTCAGTTTGTGATGATATAAAGTGTAAGGGAAATCAAAGATGCCGCAGAGGATATCGGCAGGTCGATTCAGTGGTCAAGAAAATGGTAGATGAAATACAAAGACAGAAGTTGCTGGAAAAGCTCAGCAGGTCTAGCAGCATCTGTGAAGAACAATTGAGTGACCCTTCCTCAGAACTGGTTTTGTTCCTGATTTACAGCATCCGCAGTTCTTTTGGTTTTTATTTCGTAGATGAAATACAAATGTGGTGAACTATGAAGTTGGCTACTCAGGCAGAAAAAATATAATAGACCTTAATATGGTTGTAAATGGTGGAAGATCAGGAAAATGTGCATTTAGAAGGACCCGGATGTCCATGTACGATAACTTTCTATAATTAACATTCAGGGTAGCAAGTAGTTAGGAAAGCAAGCAGTAGGTTGAAATTTGTTACAAGAGGACTAGAGTGTAAGAGTAAAGAAAAGTTTCTATCAACAGATTAGACACAGAGTGGCCTTGTCTGGATCAGTGGAGTAAGCTTTCATCTCCTTAGCTAAGGAGGTACATGTTTCCCCTTGAGGGAGTGTAGCAAAGGTTCACTAGGCTGGTTCCTACAATGGGGGGACTGTATCTATAGAAGAGATTGAGTAGAAAAGGCCTTCATTCCCTGGAGTTTACAAAAGATGGGGTGATCTAATCACAACTTCTAAAATTCCCAGATTCTCCAGGGCAGATGATGAGAAAATGCTTTCCCTGGCTTGGGAATCCAGAATTCAAGATCACAATCTCAGAAAAAAAAAAGAGGTCAGATGAGGGTGAGGAGGTATTACTTCACTTAAGTGATTGTGAATACTAGGTATTCTTCACCACTGAGAGCTGTAGATGTTCAGTCATCAAGTATATTCAAAATAGAGACTGATGGATTTTGGGTGCTTCGGGAATTAAAGAATTTGGAGAACAGCATTGGGATGTAGAGATGGGCAAGAGGATCAGTCTGATTTTTGTTGACTGGGGAATCAGACTCAAAAGGGCCAAATTTTATATTCCAGCTCCTGCGACCTATTTTTTTTAATGAAAAGACGCTTTTGGTTATAGAGCATTTCATCATGACAAAAGGGATAATTTTCAACTGCAATATCTAGATGCTAAACTGGTAGAGCTCAAGCGTAGTCCATTGGAGAAGAGCCCCATCCCATTACACTGCAAAACATGAAATAAAAATCGAGACATGTTCAACAATGAGCAGATGATTCAACCCTACAAGGTTAATGAGCAATAATGCTGAAAGTTACCCTCCTATTTCTTCACAATTCTGTTCTTGCTCCATTCTTCAGTGTTAATAAATGGTGCTTTTCCTTTTTACAGTTGTAGACTGATCTCTTGTGTATTTCCAACTTTTTCCCTGTTTTTGTCAAGAAAGCTGTATACTACTGGGTAAACTACTTAGCATATGCTAAGTGTAGAAAATGGGAAAGAAAATAAAACTACAGACGTTTTCTCATACTTTGAAATGTAGTGTAAGGTTTCTCTGACATGCCAATCTTTACAAGTAAGGCTTCAAAGTAGTTTTCCAAATAATACGCTACACAACTATGATATTTTAATCATTTATTCCATGAAAGCAACTTAAAGTTGACTGTGGAATAGATTACAAGGTGTAGAGCTGGATGAACACAGCAGGCCAAGCAACATCTTAGGAGCAGGAAAGCTTGACGTTTCGGGCCTAGACCCTTATTAAAATATCATAGTTGTATAGCATATTATTTGGAAAACTACTTTGAAACCTTTCTTGTAAACATCATTTATTTGCAGTAGGCCCAAATGACCAAATAGACTACCCTGCTCCAACTTCTTACAATAGAAACCTCTGCAGCAATGAATTAATCAATATGAGGGATTTGATTATGCAGTTTGGCAATGCCTCATAGTCAGACACTGATATACATCCTGTCAACAGACCCATTAAGCAAAGTGAGTGCTTTGAAAACAAGGACAAACATTTTTAAAGACTTGTTTTAAAACACAAGAACAAATAAATGCAAATTTGATTTTGAAAATCAAATCCAACACAGTAAAGCTGTTTTGTTTTCTCTTCAGGCCCGGCATTTAACTATGTGACTATGAGTCCATAATAACACTGAACCAGAAAAAAGTGTTTGTCATAGATTAATACGTAAAATATTGATTTTAAGGGGTGCACCTTCCTAGGTACTAATCAAGTCAATTTTACAAAGCAACTTAACAGTTTGTAAATTACTTCTAAACTATTTTTACAAGCTTTCCAAATAATGATGATTTATAAGCAAACCAAAAGAACAGCAGATGCTGGAAGTCTCAAACAAAAACAGAAATTGCTGGGGAAACTCAGCAGGTCTGGCAGCATCTGTGGAGAGAAAGCAGACTTAATGCTTCAGGTCGAATAACTGACTGAAGAAGGGTCACTGGACCCAAAATGTTAATTCTGTATTCTCTCCTCAAAAGCTGCTGGACCAGGAGAATTTCTCCAGCAATTTCTTTTTTTCTTTTGTTAATCATTTACAAAGTGACCCGCTGAATTTCTTTTTTGAACTTGGCCCCAAACAAATGTTATGTTTCCTGTGGCATTTTAAGATCAGCTGAAGCATGTACTCATCCCAATATAGTCTGTTTAATTTCTCAAGCTAGTTGGAATTAAAAACAAGATATATATTTGTACTTATAAAAGACTTAATTCAATTAATTATCTCTACACACTTAATAGGAGCATTATCAAACAAACTTTGACGTTAAGGCAGATAATGATATAAGGGTAGATAATCAAAGGTTTCCTCAAAAAGACAGAGTCCTTGCAGAGGAAAATTGTAAAACTTTGTGCATTAACAGCTGAAAGCAGATCCATTAATTAAGGAAGCAACTGAAATCGGGGATGGCTCAAGAGGCCAGAATCTGAGGATTGCAGATATCTTGGAGGGTGTGGAGACTGGAGGCAATGATAAAGAAAGGGAAGACTAAGGAGCCAGTGCTAGTTAGTGAGCATGGGATGATGGATGAACAGGACTTGGCGGGAGTAGGGTGTAGGCAGCAAGGTTTTGAATGCGATGTCTAGAGATAACAAAGCATTTACGAGTGACCTGCTGATAACAGTTCAGCAGGAGGTGACGTAAGATAGAGATATGGTTAGATGATTGGGAGGCAAGATAGGTTTCAGTTAAGCAGTTCTCATGTTCATGTAACACCAATATTGCAAATGAAGCAGTTCGGCTTTCAACCCTTTCCAAAAAAGGGAAGAGATTAATAGCTAGGGAATGGAATTTGCAGTGGGGACTGAAGGCATGGCTTTGAATTTCTCAATATATGAGTGGAGAAAATTTCTGCTAAATATTGGATAAGAAATCAAGTTTAAAGTTATGGCGGAGTTGAGAAAAGTGGTGATTGTGTAGAGTTGGATGTTATCAGTGCACATGTGAAAAATAACACTTTTCTTGAATGTTGTTGCCAAGGAGCAGAAGTAGGAGAATACAAAGTTAGATCCTGGGACATGTCACAACAAACAGTGTAGAATCTGGAAGGGACAATACTGTAGGGCTTCAAGTCATTGTATTCTTAGTTACTTAATTGTGGCCAATTAGACTAGTACAAGCCCAACCAACTGTGGGGGCAGGTCGGAAAAGATGCTATTGACAGGTCGAGGAGGAATACTTTAATACTGTCACAATTACAAAGAATGTAATCTGTGATTTTGATCAGAGATGCTTTGGAACAGTGGCAGGGCTGGACATTTGATTGGTAGGTTTCAAATATAGAGATTTAGGGAAGATAGACACAAATTTAGAAGGTGCCAACATATTCAAGGTCTGTGGAGAAGAAAGGCAGTTTGAAAATGCAGCAGCAGTTTGGAAGGATATTGGGATCAAGGATTTTTTTTTGAGTAGAGACATATGATGGCTGATTTGCCAAAGAGCAAGACTGTGTGTACCTGGACAGAGAGAACTGTTTCATCAATTAATGCGGCAACCATGGAGACAGACTGCTTAGCTGAATAATGGCAGTTGGGTCAAGGGAGACGACGTGGGTCCGATGGAACAAATTAGCTCAGAGGGCATGAAGGGAGGAAGGTATGACAGTAACTTGAGAATAATGCATGTTTAGGATAGGTTGTAGGAGATCGTTAGTGGAAGTTTAGACGGTGGATTAGAGAGAGGAAAGAAAGTGGCAGACATCACTAATAGCATAGTCCCAATTTTGGTGACAAAGAAATAATGAGACAGACGCACTTCTGGTTGGAGGGGAGGATGGTGGAGGAAATGAACAGTTTTAAGATGTCTGTGTGCAGGACAGAAAAGAGACTTAGGGTTATCTGACTATTCCAGGTTCATCTGGAAGAGAAGTTTTGACTGACAACAGAAGCCATGACTGACTAGTAACAATTAAAATAAATAATAATTTCAGAAAGCTGAAAACAAATTCCCTTGTTTTTTAAAGATAAGCAGGCAATCTGCTTCCCCATCACAATGTTGATATGGATTTTACCGGAATGTGGGATCGGATATATACTGCAATTCAAGACTGATTTCCAGAATGTTTAAATTCATGTCCTCTGTGGAATTTTGCTTTAGATACAAAATAGCTTTGAATCATATTATTTTGGAAGTGACTGTGATGGACCCCAATTTGAAGAAGTTCTAAACCAAAATAATGAATTAGTGAATGCTCACTTACAATACTTCTGTGAATTCAAATTGTTTTGTTTCCAGGAAACTTTGTTTCAAATGAAACAAGTCAGTTAGTTCTATTTGAATTTCGCAAAAACACCATTAAAATAATGCTTGAGAACAAACCAGCTAAAATGCGGAGTGGGGGGGGGGCTCATAGGGAATGGAGATTCTAACAATTCTACAACTTCTCAGCTGTGGAGGATAATTTCCACACACCTCTTTGCTACTGCGGGGAAAGAATCTCTCTGCAGCTACTGGCTGGGTGAGTGGAGGGGGCAGCAGTCTCTTCCCCCCACCCTTTCCCTGTGACCCCTTATTGGGACTTGTGGGGGGAGGAGGGGAAGGCACTTTAAAGTTTTCGCAAAAGAAGTCAGTCTCTCTTATTGCCCCTCACTACTGCTTGATAGAAGGCACACAATCTGTTTGCATAGCCCCTAACTAGGACCTACCTCCCTATAATCTTCCTCTCCCCACAAAGACTAGTTGGCATTGCCTTGCCCCACAGCCTTTACTGATGGGTATTTTTCTCCATAAAGACCCTGATTTGGCATCATGGGTTTGTAAATCGGGGGAGGGGGGTGGCTCTTTCCATAGCACCTTATTGGGGGGGGGGTGTGTGGGAATATTAGTGAGTCTCTGCCCACAAACATTCTCCCTTCTGTAGTTCTCTTTCTCATCTTATTGGTCTGGGGGCTTGAGCGAAAGGGGATAGCATCTTACAGCAGTATCCTCCCCTGAAGCCCCCCGCTGCCCTCACATGCCACTGGGGGAGATGCCAAGTCAAGGCCGCTCGGCCCGCTGCCCACAGTGTGAGCCCAATGGCCCGGCTTCTCCAGCACCCACACCCCCTCCCCAAACCCTGTACCTTGGACTCCCTCTGGCTCAGGGTTGAAACCGGGGAGATGGGCGTCTCTCCGCCGAGCCGCTCGTTTTCTTTCTCCGTGTCCTCAGCACCGGGGCTGCTCCCGGTCTCCTCCGCCGGTACTTCCCAGTTTGGCATCTTGCACTCTTCCCGGTGTCCAGCTCAGGGCATTCCCGGCAGCGGGCACGGATCTGGGGAAGGGGCTGGCCCGGGACGGGACGGGACAGGCGCCTGCTGAATGAATGAATGAATGAATGAATGAACGGCGCTGGGCTCCTTGGTCCCCGTTTATTCCGCACCGATGGCTACAACTCCCAACTCTCTGGAGTTTATTTCTCTCGGTGTCTCACTCACCCTCCGGCTTCTCACGTATTTCCGGCTGCGTGATCGATAAAAGCTGCCGAGGGAGAAGCTTTCAGTCCGGAGAGAGAGGAGCTCCAGGCCGGGGGAGAGGGATAGCAGCCCCCGAACCCCTCAGTGATGAGGCTGGGGAAACTTTCCAGCCCCCTCCCCGCTGCTGCTGCTGCTACCTCCCCCCAGAACAGCACCTGTAGCTACCCTGGCTCTTTCTGATCTAAAATCTCCCTCTGAATCCCGGCTTCTGGTGCTGTTTGCAGTCTGCAGCCTCTTGCATGCCAGCACCGTGTAAAATGTTGCTCAGCGCACTCCCGCCCGCTCTTACAACTGGTCTAACTTTTATGATTTGCTAATGCGCAAAAAAATGACAAGGATGTTCCCTAGATGGCTATGTTCCCTGCCTTCCACTGAGGTAAGTGAGCCTTCTACCCAACTACAGCTTGCAATTCAAAAGGAGGCATTTAAACGGCAGGTTTTAAGTTTTTTTAAAAAACAATGTTACACACTTTCTGCCTGACAGCCGCTTTGCAACAAATTAATGCTTGGACTGTTCCTTAATGTAACCATTTCTTTCATTCCTGTTTTCTGCAGCAGGACCTACACTAGCAACTTCATCTGTCTCTTCTTTCCAGGATCGTGTTCATTTACGCTTGAGTTTTACTCTGACTGTTTGGGTCTTTCAGAAGAAGTTTTTTTTATTGGATTCGGCGTTTACTGAAATTTCAGATCATTTACAAACCAGGCTCAAGTGGTAAACAAGTCAGAATTGTATCTGTTCCCACTCTGGCAAGATTATAATTGGCTACAGTCATGTTACTGTAATTACACATTTAATATCACTCTCAATTGTTCCTTGGTGAAATACAAGCCAGAAATTTACTAAGTAAATCGGGCATTAATCCTCTGCAGATTACGGAACAATTTGTACCACTTCATAGTCCACCTAAACCGAGCGACGTTCTCGTATTAAGGCTCCCCGTTGAGTTTGATAGCGATCGTGAAATTGCTGGATTTACAACATGAGAGTTTATCTCTGCGGCAGGTATTTAAGGCTGGGAATTAACATCGTCTTGAACCCTGATAATGCCATCAATTATGGAACTGAAATCACCCTCAGACGTGGAGGCACGTAAAGTAATCACAGAAGCTGAACTCTAGCAGGTCCAAAAAATTGTTACTGAAAGCATTTTAATTATAAACAAAAATTTTGATCATCTTTTGCGCCAGCTGCCATCCACAGCTCTGAAGATAATGGGCAAAATTTACTCAGCGTCTGAGTGGCGTGGGCAATGGCGAGATGAAATAATGAAATTCTTAACAGCCTTTCCACCTTAAAGTTTCAACCCCGAGACCAGAATCTCTCTGGTGAGGGCCCTATTTGAAATAAAAAATCAAGCTCCAGCTGCCTCCAAAGTTTTTAACTCTGTTTCCCTCTCCACGTGATGCTGCCAGACCCGCTGAGTCCCTTCATCAGTTTCTGTTTTTATTTCAGATTTTCATCATCCACAGTTTTATTTGAAGGCCCCAATGGCAAGTATTGACATCTCAAAATCTTGCCTGGTGTATATGCAGGTTGTAGCTCCCAGCTGGTGGTAAGAAATTAGACAGTGCCAATTCCTGACATAAAAGTCAGAGTGGGTACCCAATGCTGCAGATCGCGGGTGTTTTCTCTGGCTATTCATGTTGGCCACAATCTCCGAGCACCCTTCATGGGCAATACCTGCCTTCACCCTCTGTCGATGGACGTTGGCATTGACAAAGCACCAGCCTCACCACATCATCATGGCATGTTTTGGACTAATTTATAATACAACTATATCATTACTGCATCTCACCCATTGGAAGAGAGTGCAGCACAAACCTCTTGATTTCTTTGTGCTCACTCACTTTGTGCTTCCTTGGACACTCACAGCTTCTCTGTCTTGCCTTTTCGCACTTTGCTACTTCATTCAGAGTTTACAGGCTCCAGTAGGTCTATCTTGTTATTACAGACAAAGCCAGGGAACTTGTTATGGTTGCCAACTCTGAAGAGTCAACAACATGGATATATTGCTGTACAGCACCATGCTACATCCATGTCACACTCACACCATGTGCGATGGGGTTAGTAGGAACTGCCGATGCTGGAGAATCTGAGATAACAAGGCGTAGAGCTGGATGAACACAGCAGGCCAGGCAGAAAATTTTCTGAAGAGGATTCAGACCTGAAACATCAGCTTTCCTGCTCCTCTGACGCTGCCTGGCCTGCTGTGTTCATCCAGCTGTACACCTTGTTGTATCACACCGTGTGCGAGTTGCCTATGTGGCAAAGACACCACATGAGCTTCAACCAAATGGCCACATCTGAATGTCTAAGGGGAGTAGCCCTTAATTCCATCATGGGGACTATGGTTAGTTAGGGGATCTCACAACAGACAGTCTAGGGCATTGTCTGGTTTCTGGCTAAGGAGCTGACCATGGTTAATTGGGTATTTGGTGCAATCAACGGTCATATCCTCACATCTAGGGCTTGATCGATGGTCATTCCTGCAGGTTGAGTCTAACCAGATTGGGACTACTGGTTAGTCAGTTGGGGAGCTTTGCAGAAATCAGTTGAGGATTGGCCTACCCTCAGTGGGTCCTCTTAAGTCAGTGTGGGAGAGTGGGCCACAATCAATCAGCCTAGGTGTTTGGGCATAAAACATCAAGTGGTGTTATCGGGTGATGATGTGGTGGGGAATTTGGAGAGTGGGGATTGGAACCAACATGCCTGGATGCAGAGGGGACAAAAAAAATCTCTGTAGAGAGGGACAACTCAAGATATAAAGACTGATGCCAATGTAGCATGAGAGAGCAAGGAGCACATTGAATGGTCACCAGCACCCTGGTTTCAATGGGGCAACAGTGGATAATGATATTGAGCACAGCTATGTGGTAAGTATAGGACTTGTGTACATTGGGAGATGAATAGTAAAATAAAACTATAAAATAGTTTTATAGTTATAAAATAAAAAAGTCCTGGGGAAAATTGATGCACAGAGAGATCTGGGTGTTCAGGTCCATTGTTCCCTGAAGGTGGCAACACAGGTCAATAGAGTGGTCAAGAAGGCATACGGCATGCTTTCCTTTATCGGATGGGGTATTGAGTACAAGAGTTGGCAGGTCATGTTACAGTTGTATAGGACTTTGGTTCAGCCACATTTAGAGTACTGTGTACAGTTCTGGTCGCCACATTACCAAAAGGATGTGGATGCTTTGGAGAGGGTGCAGAGGAGGTTCACCAGGATGTTGCCTGGTATGGAGGGCGCTAGCTGTGAACAAAGGTTGAGTAGACTAGGATTATTTTCATTCGAAAGACGGAGATTGAGGTCTACAAAATCATGAGGGGTATAGACAAGGTGGATAGCAAGAAGCTTTTTCCCAGAGTGGGGGACTCAATTACTAGGGGTCATGAGTTCAAAGTGAGAGGAGGAAAGTTTACGGGAGATATGCGTGGAAAGTTCTTTACGCAGAGGGTGGTGGGTGCCTGGAACACGTTGCCGGCGGAGGTGGTAGACGCAGACACGTTAGTGTCTTTTAAGATGTATCTGGACAGGTACATGGATGGACAGGGAGCAAAGGGATACAGACCCTTAGAAAATAGATGACAGGTTTAGACAGAGGATCTGGATCGGCGCAGGCTTGGAGGGCTGAAGGGCCTGTTCCTGTGCTGTAATTTTCTTTGTTCTTTGTTCTTAAAATGGTTGTATGGGAACAAGGGGAGGCTCAAACCTGATAACGTTAATAAAAAAGCAAAATAGAACATGAAGGTTGTTGGGGGCAGAATGTGGAGCTTATAACTCTCTCTTGAGCAATCTGGAAAGCATTCCATCTTCAAATGAATCTCGACTGTGCAATAAACATGAAAAATATTTGCCAGCACACCCAGAGTGTGTGGAATAAATTTGATTTTTGCCTGTGTGGTGTTGGGCTCCACTTTTGGGCAATGTGAGGGCCTTCAAGGGTGAATGTGATATTCAGGGACTCTTTCCATACAATTAAGACTCACCATAGCCCCATTAGAGAGACAGATGACTAAAGGTAAATTTAACCTGACGATCAGTGCAGCTCAGGAAAGGAGTGAGGTTGAGAAGGCGTGCTAACCTCAGCTGGTACGGGAATTGAACCCATATTGTTATGGGTTCATGGTGTTATGCTGCATCTTAAATCAGCCATCCAGTCAATTGAGCCAACTGCACACGGTCACAGCAAAAGATCCCCTCAGGTGGTTCTGGACGGTAAGAGTTTAAGGAGATCACTGTTATTTCCTCCAGGTGAGCAAAGGGCAGTATTGCCGCTGAATGGGAATGTCCCAGGACACTGAAATCAAACCATTTGTTATCTGGAGCCGGACTTGTGGTCTGAGGGAGTGAGTGACTGTGGTTTGGTTACATCTTATATGACTGGCTGCTTCAGAGGACACCTGGAGACCTGTATGCGATCTCATAATCCTGAACCCACAAATATATTAAGGTCAATCAGCCACGACTGTGAAGAATGGCGGAGCAGGCTCGAAGGGTCAAATGGCCTCCTTCTAACTTCTATGTTTCTATGTTAATGATGCAATTTGTGCCAAATCTCTTGTTTCATCACATTTTTCTGGGATGAGGTCAGTGCTACAGCATGAGCTTGCAGGCTTTGCCAAACTAACTGGCTTTCCTCAGGTACCCGGTGCTATAGACTGTTGTGTTGCGTTGCATATCATAATGTAGCTGACTTCCTCAGTAGGAAAGGATTGAATTTGATCAACGTATGAGTCATCTGTGATCATCACTACCGCATCTTAGAAGTCTGTGTCAGGTACCCTGGAAGCAGCCATCATGTCTGTTACCTTGATAATTCTTAGGCTCCCGCTCCATTCCAAGGGCCAGATGCCACATGAAGATTGTTGTTGGTTGATACAAACTCCTCTCTCCAAACAAGACTGCTAAAAATGTTGTGCAACTCCGTGCCTGAGGCCAACATTCGATACAAAGCAGCCCATGATTCCACCAGGGTCATCATGAAACAGACAATGGCCTCCTCAAGATCAAAAACAGAAGATGCTGGAAAAGCTCAGCAGGTCTGGCAGTTTCAGTAAAGAGAAATCAGAGTTAGCGTTTTGGGTCTGGTGACCCTTCCTCAGCATAGTTCTGAGGAAGGGTCACCGGACCCGAAACGTTAACTCTGATTTTTTCCTTCACAGATGCTGCCAAGCCTGCTGAGCTTTTCCAGCAACTTCTGTTTTTGTTCCTGATTCACAGCATCTGCAGCTTTTTGGCCCCCTCAAGTTGAGGTTCTGATGCTTAGATTGATTTGGAGATGTCCCAAGTGAATGAGTAGGAAATACAGAGGGCAGAAAAGGTGAGTAAATTTGAGAGAATAGGGTGGTTGAGAGCCTTTGACGGAAGATGCTACTTGCAGGATTGAGAGTTGTAGGTGAGAAGTAGATGCACTAGCAGAGTGAGTGAGTACAAGGTAGCAAAAAGAAGAATATAGCACATTGCCTTGTGGACCACAGAAGGTCATTGCTGCACATTTCTTCAGATGGTGGCTGCTTTGGACAAGGCTGGTAGTGTCTGGTGGTTTGGAGAAAGAGGACAGATTTACCCTCCATCTCCCCATCCAGGCAGGTCCACTGGGTCCCTTTTGATGAAGTGAGGTGCTAACTTGCCTCTATTAACCATGTTCTGAATTGCATAGCAACACAGTAAGGTTATTTTCTGGCTTGCAGGAAATAGTGTGCAGCTGGGTTTAAAATATGGTGCCCGTAGGCATGAATACCAGAATTCCCTGGTATTGATGATCTCTTCTGCTGAGAGAGCTATGCCATGGAGGCTGGGTGTATAGTTAATGAGGGGAGCAGAAAAATACAGGAGAAAAGTCAGCAGGGCTCACAAAGAACCACAGAGATGTACAGCATGGAAACAGAACCTTCAATCCAACTCATCCATGCCAACCTAAGATATCCTAGATAAATCTAGTCCCATTTGCCAGTATTTGGCCCATACCCCTCTAAACCCTTCCTATTCATGTACCCATCCTTATGCCTTTTAAATGTTGTGATTGTACCAGCCTCCACCACTTTCTCTGGCAGGTCATTCCATACACGCATCACCTTCTGTGTTGCCCCTTAGGTCCCTTTTAAATCTTTCCCCTCTCACCTTGAACCTATGCTATTAAGTTTGGGACTCCCCTAGCCTGGGGAAAAGACAGTCTATTTACCCTATTCATGTCCCTTATGATTTTATAAACCTCCAAGGTCATCCCTCAGCCTCTAACGGCCCCAGCGTATTCAGTCTGTCCCTAAAGATCAAACCCTCCAAACACTGCAACATCCTTGTAAATCTTTTCTGAACCCTTTGAAGTTTCACACCATCCTTCCTATAGCAGGGAGTCTGGAATTGCACACAGTATGCCAAAAGTAGCCTAACCAATGTCCTGTACAGCTGCAATATGACCTTCCAACTCCTATACTCAATGAGACAAAACTTCAGATGCAGACAAACAAGAGGCTGGAAGACTCCCTGAAATTAAACTCCATCTGCCACTCCTCGGCTCATTGGCCCATCTGATCAAGATCCCATTGTACTCTGAGGTAACCTTCTTCGCTGTCCACTATACCTCCAATTTTGGTGTCATCTGCAAACTTACAAACCATACCTCCTATGTTCACTTCCAAATCATTTACATAAATGACAAAAAGGAGTGGACCCAACGCAAATCCTTGTGGCACACTGCTGGTCACAGACCTCCAGTCTGAAAAGTCTATTACCTTTGTGCCAGTTCTGTATCCAAATGGCTAGTTCTCCCTGTATTCCTTACTAACCAGTCTACCATGAGGAACTTTGTCAAACACCTTACTGAAGTCCATATAGATCACGTCCACCTCTCTGCCCTCATCAATCCTCTTTGTTACTTCTTCAAAAATCTGAATCGAAATGGTGAGACATGATTTCCCATGCACAAAGGCATGTTGACTATCCCTAATCAGCCCTGCCTTTCCAAATACATGTAAGTGCTGTCCCTCAGGATTCCCTCCACAACCTACCCACCACAAATGTCAAGCTTACTGATCTATAGTTCCCTGGCTTTTCCTTACCATCTTTCTTAAATAGTGGCACCCTGTTGGCCAACCTCCAGTCATCTGGCACCTCACTGTAGCTGTTGATGATACAAATACCTCAGCAAGGGCCCAGCAATCACTTACCTAGCTTCCCGCAGATTTCTAGGGTACATCTGAGCAGGTCCTGGCGATTTATCTACCCATAATCGTTTTAAGCTGTTAAACACCACTTCCTCTGTAACGTGAATATTTTTCCAGATGTTGCTATTTATTTTCCCATGTTCTATTTAGGGGCGGCACGGTGGCTCAGTAGTTAGCTCCAGGGACCCGGGTTCGATTCCACCCTCAGGCAACTGTCTGTGTGGAGTTTGCATGTTCTCCCTGTGTCTGCATGGGTTTCCTCTGGGTGCTCCAGTTTCCTCCCAGTCCAAAGATGTGCAGGCTAGATGGATTGGCCATGCTAAATTGCCCATAGGGATGTGTAGATTAGGTGGGTTACAGGGGGATGAGTCTGGGTGGGATGCTCTGAGGTTCAGTGTGACTTGTTGTACCAAAGGGCCTGTTTCCACACTGTGGGTATTCTATGATCCATATCCTTCTCCACAGTAAACATTGATACAAAAAGCTCATTTAGTATCTCCCCATCTCCTGTGGTTCCACACATAGGTGGCCTTGCTGATCTTTAAGGGACCCTGTTCTCTCCCTAGTTACCTTTTTGTCTTTAATGTATTTTTAAAATCCTTTTGGATTCTCCTTAACCCTGTTTGCCAAAGCTATCTCATGTCCCCTTTTTGTCCTCCTGATTTTCTTCTTAGGTATACTCCTACTGCCTTTACACTCTTCTAAGGATTCACTTGATCTCTGCTGTCTATACCTAACATATGCTTTATTCCTTTTCTTGACCAAGCCTCAACTTCTCTAGTCATCCAGCATTCCCCACACCTACCAGCCTTGTCCTTTACCCTAACAGGACCCTACTGTCTCTGGACTCTTGTGATCTCATTTTTGAAGGCTTTCCATTTTCCAGCCATCCCTTCACCTACAAACATCTGCTGCCAATCAACTGTTGAAAGTTCTTGCCCAATACCATCAAAGTTGGCCTTTCTCTAATTTAGAACTTTAACTTTTAGATCTTGTCTAATCCATCACTGTTTTAAAACTAATAGAATTATGGTCGCTGGCCCTAAAGTGCTCCCCCACTGACATCTGCCCTGTCTAATTTCCCAAGAATAGGTCAAGTTTAGCACCTTCTCTAATAGGTACATCAGCATACTGAATCAGAAAATGTTTTCGTTCACACTTAACAAATTCCTCTCCATCCAAACCTTGAACACTATGGCAGTCCCAGTCTATGTTTGGAAAGTTAAAATCCCCTACCATAATATTCCCATTATTCTTACAGATTACTGAGATGTCCTTACAAGTTTGTTTCTCAATTTCCTTCAGACTCTTGGAGAGTCTATAGGATCCTAGAAGGAACTCTCAGAAAATGACATTTAGCCAAAATGTGAAAATTTAGCCTGCTATGTTTTAATAGGCAACTTTAAATGCTTGTTCATGCATTCAAATGAAAGTTATATATGTTCAGAAACTAACATTTTTGTACTCCAAAATGTGACTAATAAGAGACATACATTTAGTGTGGCATGTTTGGAAGAGAAAGGGCACTTTGGATCAATGGTTCTCAAAGCTTCTCACCACTGGGAAATTCCTCCTGGCATTTCTGGGTCTGCTATAGGTCGATAAAGATTGAGTTTACAACTCAATTGCCATTCTATTATATGACTACCAGGATGCTAAAACGTGAATTAGATGGACCTAAGGAATAATAGAACTGCTGCAGAAAAGAGACCATGAATCAAATGCATTGGCCTGTCCACTGTCCCTATTCTGTCTTCAACACTGTATTTCCTGAGTCATGTCTACCCTTCCATTAACTTGCTAACTATTCAAGAAGTAATACATACAATATTCCCAAACACAACTTAGTTACGATGACTTCCGCTTGTGTTTTCAGAATTTTTTTCCTTTTTTTAAAATCTCTCCTTTACACTCTCAATCTGCTCTCTTCCTTTTTCTCTCTATTTCTATTTATACCTTTATTTTGTTTTACTCTAACTTGACTGTAGTTCCTTCCTCATTTTTCACTCTGTTTATCCTTTTGTTTCAGTGACGATCCTTGGGACAAAACATTCGTGAGGTTTCAGATCAATATTGATATTGTTCTGTTCCTGGATTAATGTTGACAATGCAAATATAGTGCAATGTCAATGATAAGCAAAAGAATCCAATTAATGCTGTTTGGTGCCAAATCTGCCATGATACAATTTCTGGCCAGTATATTAGCCTCAGGCTGAATTGTAAGTAAAGACAAGTTGAGTTTTAATGTGTGTATGAATGAATTCAGTTTTAAAATAAGAAAATTAAGGAATAAAGAACAGGTAAAAAGTGTCAGATTTTCACTTTTAAAAAAAACTAACAACTTCACTAATCGTTCAGATAAAAAAAATCTGCCACTGTTAACCAATCTGATTTGTATGTGAATCCGGTCCAATGCCAACATTGCTAAATCCCTGAAAATGAGGTTGCAAACATTTTAAAATTAGTAAATAAACATTTTAACTCTAAAACGCTTTGTTAAAAATATATCTACATGCTTTATTCAGGCTCAGTATTTTCAGGAAATCAAGCTTAGTCGATGATAGAATAGTAGATTGTTGCAAATATCTAGTTCATGGTTTAGTATATAACTATTAGTTTTGGGAATTAAAGTTGAGCAGTATTATATGGGATGAATGAACTTGAAGTGCATGGAAGTTTACTTCAAGAGTTGTGGTCATTGTGTTTTAAGAGGTTAAGAGCTAGAAAGGTAGGATTAGAAACAACAGCTGGCTTACTGAGCTGATGACATGCTTGTAATAATGGAATCCAGAAACATTATTTGTTTTGAGGGTTATAATAAATTAGTTAAGAGCATTCACTGAATTCTGAGGCTGTAAAACACATTTCCTTCACTAGATCAAATAAGAAATTATAAATAAGGGTTACTTAATCCTAAAATTCACGTTAAGGATTGCTCAGAAGTAGGTTGCCGTCCTATTAATGAGTGGAGTTTAAAAAAGTTCCATGGTTTCAATTTATCTAGGTGTTTGCTGGGAGAAGTTAGTTGTAATTTGGAGTTGAGAGAATGTTCAAACAGAAGAAGTGCTATTGTTAGCTGCTCCACGCAGTTAGGCCTCAGAAATCCCAGGAGGTGGCAGCCAGACTTGTTATCACTTTTCTGACACTTGGAAGGGAACAGCTAGTCCCACTTTAATTGACTAGATTGGGTTTGTCATGCTTATTTAGTCAGGAGATGCCCAGGCAATTTTTCCCATTGTTTGTTTGGTAATTGCTGTTTTCTGATGAAGGGTCTAGGCCCGAAACGTCAAGCTTTCCTGCTCCTATGATGCTGCTTGGCCTGCTGTGTTCATCCAGCCCCACACCTTGTTATCTCGGATTCTCCAGCATCTGCAGTACCTTTTATCTCTGACTAATAGTCCAGCTAGTTCCAGAACACAGGACTTCAGTACTATAGTCGGGTGTTGTCGGGCCTGGAGTCCATGCCGAATCCTGTGCCTGCAAAACCTGGGGTAATCGATATGCCTGAGAACTGCCACCAGTGATGCTATGAGAAGCACTCCATGAACTTGCCAACACAGCATCTTCCAAATGCCCAACCTCTGCCATTTTGTAGAATAAAGGCAGCAGATGAATGGGAACATCTTCATCTTCAAGTCAGACACCATCCTGATTGGGTTCCATATCTCTCTTCCTTCGTTGTTGCTGGATAAAAGTGCTGGAACTCCCTTGAGAGCATGCGCTGTGGCTGTATCTCAACCAGATTGATTACAGCAGTTCAAGAAGAGGCTCAGTATCATTTTCTCCAGGACGGTCAAGAATGGGCAATAAATTCTGGCCTAGCTAACAAAACCCATTTCTCATTATGAGTAAAGAAAATACAAGGTAATTTTGATACTGTGTATATCATTAATGTTTTTTAAAAAGATGCCTAGGCTGGTGAAAATTGGTGCTGAAGAAATAAGTCAAATTTAGGTATTTGAAACGTTGAAAATTCAGTGGTAGAAAGTCCCAGAAACAATAAAAATCAGACCTTGCTGTGATTTTGGTTTGAAATTAATGAACGTAATTGCCTTGCATAGGGACAATGATTATCGGGGGTATGTAGTGGCCTACTGGCCTACTCTTGTTTCTTGTTCATATGTGACACAAGTAGAGCTAATTCAACAGCAAATGCTTTCATTTCTGTGTGATCACTATCTTGTCTGCTTTGTACAATAAGATCTCACGTTAGGCTGCATTGCTTATTGTCATGAACTTTTAAAGTTGTTTGTTCTCTGTGGTCTGTTTCTCGCAGTTATGGTTTTTGTTTTTATGTAGTCATCAGAAGTGTTGCATATTGTCCTACCAATGACAATGGAACAGCATTGTCAGGAACTTTGCTGCAACCTTAAAAGTTAGCTTGGGAGGTTCCCAGATCAGCTCTGCTCCCAATTTGCTTGCTGGCTCGATCCCACTGTGCTCAATCTCATAGTGCTTTCAGCCTGCCTGGCACCTTGCTCTCACCCTGTTCACTGCTTAGCTGGTGTACTTCCTAACTCACTGCAAATAGTCATAACTACTGTCACTGTTTCAGCATCCAGATAACTGAGAATAGAGGGAGACTCACTGGGGATTAGGGAGATAACAAGGTGTGGACATGGATGAACACAGCAGGCCAAGCAGCATCATAGGAGCAGGAAAGCTTGATGTTTCGGGCCTAGACCCTTCATCAGAAATGGGGGAGGGGAAGAGGGTTCTGAAATAAATAGGGAGAGAGGGGGAGGCGGATAGAAGATGGATAGAGGAGAGGATAGGTGGAGAAGAGGCAGACAAGTCGAGGAGGCAGGGATGGAACCAGTAAAGTTGAGTGTAGGTGGTGGGGGCGGGGGTGGGGGTAGGGAGGAGATAGGTCAGTCCAGGGAGGACGGACAGGTCAAGGGGGTGGGACGAGGTTAGTAGATAGGAGATGGGGGTGGGGCTTGAGGTGGGAGGAGGGGATAGGTGAGAGGAAGGACAGGTTAGGGAGGCGGAGATGAGCTGGTCTGGTTTTGGGATGCGGTAGGGGGAGGGGAGATTTTGAAGCTTGTGAGGTCCACATTGATACCATTGGGCTGCAGGGTTCCCAGGCTGAATATGATTTGCTATTCCTGCAGCCTTCAGGTGGCATTACTGTGGCATTGCAGGAGGCCCAGGATGGACATGTCGTCTGAGGAATGGGAGGGGGAGTTGAAATGGTTCGCGACTGGAAGGTGCAGTTGTTTGTTGCGAACTGAGCGCAGGTGTTCTGCAAAGCGGTCCCCAAGCCTCTGCTTGGTTTCCCCGATGTAGAGGAAGCCACAACGGGTACAGCGGATGCAGTATACCACATTGGCAGATGTGCAGGTGAACATCTGCCTGATGTGGAAAGTCTTCTTGGGGCTTGGGATTGGGGTGAGGGAGGAGGTGTGGGGGCAGGTGTAGCACTTCCTGCAGTTACAAGGAAAAGTGCCGGGTGTGGTGGAGCTGGAGGGGAGTGTGGAGCGGACAAGGGAGTCGCGGAGGGAGTGGTCCCTCCGGAAAGCAGACAAGGGTGGGGAGGGAAAAATGTCTTTGGTGGTGGGGTCTGATTGCAGATGGCGGAAGTGTCGGAGGATGATGCGTTGGATCTGGAGGTTGGTGGGGTGGTACGTGAGGACGCGAGGGATTCCTTTTTGGTTATTATTGCGGGGACGGGGTGTGAGGGGGATTGGTCAGGGTGGGAGGTCACCTGAGATGATGAGGTTGTGGATGGTTTCGGAGTTGATGGTTTGGTGCTCGGGGGTGGGGTCATGATCCAGGGAGCGGTAGGAGGAGGTGTCGGAGAGTTGGCGCCTGGCCTCAGCAATGTAGAGGTCAGCCATACTACAACTGCGCCTCTCTTGTCTGCGGGTTTTATGGTGAGGTTGGGATTGGAGCGGAGGGAGCAAAGGGCTGCACGTTCTGCGGGGGAGAGATTGGAGTGTTTGAGAGGGGTAGAGAGGTTGAGGCGATTGATGTCTCGACGGCAGTTGGAGATGAAGAGGTCGAGGGAGGGTAGGTGGCCTTGGGATGGTGTCCAGGAGGAGGGCTTGTGTTGGAGGCGGGAGAAGAGGTCAGTAGAGGGAAGACTTGTTGGAGACTTACTGGGGACCTCAACTCTAGCTTGTACACCTGTTGTGACAAAGTCTGATTCACCTCTTAATTGTTTCGTTTAAAGTCTCACTTTTAAAGAACATCACTGGATGTTAAGTGAGAAACCCCTGAATCTTTAAATTCTGAAAGAGCTGTTTTGTTTGTGAGTTAAATTGTGAACCAGTTGCTTCTTTGAAAGTTATGTAATTCCTTGGCTTTAGAATGCTGTAATCAGCTCCATGAAGATAATACAACAAAAGACATGGGAGAGGTGATAACTTTGTTCATGTAATTGTGTTTCATACTCATGCAAAGTTCACTTACAATAGAAACCCACATGGGCTGCTCAGACAGTATCTGGCAGTGATAAAAGGTACAGCAGATGCAGGAGAATCCGAGATAACAAGGTGTGGGGCTGGATGAACACAGCAGGCCAAGCAGCATCATAGGAGCAGGAAAGCTTGACATTTCGGGCCTAGACCCTTCATCAGAAATGTGGGGTGGGTGGGGAAGAGGGTTCTGAAATAAATAGGGAGAGAGGGGGAGGCGGATAGAAGATGGCTAGAGGAGAGGATAGGTGGAGAGGAGGTCAAAGAGGTGGGGATGGAGCCAGTAAATGTGAGTGTAGGTAGGGGGGTAGGGAGGAGATAGGTCAGTCCAGGGAGGACGGACAGGTCAAGGGGGCGGGATGATGTTAGTAGATAGGAGATGGGGGTGGGGCATGAGGTGGGTGGAGGGGACAGGTGAGAGGAAGAACAGGTTAGGGAGGCGGGGACGAGCTGGGCTGGTTTTGGGATGCGGTTGGGGGAGGGCAGATTTTGAAGCTTGTGAAATATCCGGCAGTGATACCTGGCTCAGGAAAGCAATATAGTCCATGTCGCACTGCCTGAAGTTTTGCTTCCAGAATGAATTGTTTCCCCCTTTGTTTAAATACACAGGAACAGAACCAGACTGATTAATTTGTGCTGCAGAATCAGTGCGCTTTGTGATTGACGATTGCTACTTAAAGGGATTGAAAATAATGGACTCACTGTACAAGCAGATGACATTTGAGCTATTAAAGGTTATAAGAACAGCAAGGAAGGAAGGAAAGAATTAGAAAGAATAAAAGGACAGACATCAATGCAGGAAGCAAAATAAAGAATTAACAAAACAAATATTCAGAAGAAATAATTATTTGAAATGATAGAGGTTGCAGAAATCAATAGCAAAAAAACCTGAAATGAAACAAATGTGGACAAACAATTGGAAGCATTCAATAATTAGAATTAGATTTCATTGGCATGTGTACTCAAGTATAGGAATACATGAGCACAGCGAAAAGTATACAAAGTTTCCATTCTCCAGTGCTATCTTGGTTACAAAACTAGAATTTAAAAAAAAACCCGGAGCCAACAGGTAAAAAAAATCCAAATTTTAAAGTCTAAATCTGATCTCCATAAAGGTGCTTGGAACGCACAGTCACCAGTGTAGCTGGACCTGGAGTCTAGGTCAGCCTGCGAGTCTGGCATCGATCAGTGTGAGGAGCAGCATCCTTGTTGCCACTGACAATGCTGCTGCCTCCTCGGATCACCAAGAGGAGCCTGGGGCAGGGCGGGGGGGCGGTGTCCACTGCCTCCTGTCCCACCGCCTCTGACTGCCAGGAGGCTCCTTCTATTCCACACGTGGCCTGCTCTCGCTGCTATGCTGACGCTGCAGAATTGCTACAAAAGGCTTTAAAGAAAACTTAGAAAAAGGAGCATAAGTATAAAGAAGAAAAGAAAAAGAAAAGAAGAATATAGCTGGGAAATGGATGAACCCTGGACTGGCCCTGCTACTGCGCTGCCATCTTGGATAAGAAATGGGAAACAACATTTTAAAACCAAACATAAATCAGTAAAAGAGGAGTTGCTAAAAGGGGAAAGGTATGAAACTAGAAATGAGAATAAAATTCAGGAATTATTAATGGAATCAGAGGCAGCAGGAAAATAAGCTCAACATAGAGGAAATGTTAAACTACAATCAGCAAAATAGATAAATCAATTAAAAAGTGAATAATTAAGGAGAACAATGAAATGACTTAACAAAATGGAATTAGTGCAAGGAACTGGGAATCGTTCACTTTAAAAAATACAATCAGAGAAGAATCTATGAAAAATAGGTGTCTGGGAAATAACAAAAGGATTCATTTCAAATGTAGCAAATGAGTCAAAGAGTCATTTAATAGTGACAAAAGCAGTTGAACAAACGGGAGGTTTTGGTGCATATAAATACATAAGCCACTGAATCAGCAAACAAGCGAAGTGAGGGGAGTTGGTGACAAGACACAAAGTCATAGCAAGAGAAACATGAGCAAAAAAGTGATTTTCTCTGGTAACAAAAAAAATTCCAAATAAAATTAATTGGATTAAAATTTCACCACAAGTAGCCAATATGGCAGATTGTGGCCTCCATTTTCTTTACATCCTGCTGCCAGGTTCATGGGACGGGGGGAGGTGTGTAGGGCCAGTCTGTTGCGATCTGGGGGGCAATCAGTGCTGGGGAACTGGTCATTGGAAACCCCTAGTTTTGCATCTTACTACCTTCACCTCCTCTCCCTACAACACCTCCCAATGAACCCATTCCCCCCCCCAAAAAAGTCCTGCTCATTGGTGTAGCTGTTCACGGCTGCACCGTGTGGATGTTCAGAGATGCTTTCCAGCTCTTTGAGGCTGGCAACCTCAGGCAAACATTCAGTGGCAAGAATCCCTATTGGATGAGAAACTGACTGTAAAGCACTTAACCATCCAATTGGTGCCTGATGCAGTCAACTTTTTCTGTGGAGGGGACGGGTAGTTGACTGCACCTGAAGATGCTTGTCTCAGCACTGCTCACTAAATCCCAACCCATTGAATTATTGTTATTAAAGGAAGCTTGGTCTATTGGGCTGGCATAGGATTGTTAGCAGAGTGAAATCACAACTTTACCTTTTGATTGTGACCCTGACACGAGCCCATCTCTGTTAACATTTGACCTATTTGTGGTGCAACCCAATATCCACTTCTGGATACATAATATGTCATCCTAATGTTGGTATAAAAGGAGAATGCTTGGAATTGTATCTCTGTATTTTAAATTTTGCTTTCTGATAGAGATATGCAAACAAAATTTAAAGCCCAGAAATTGTGTGTTTTATATGTGTGTTTGGTTTCTTAGGGTGCAATTTTCTCCTCTCCAGGTTGGTAAAAATAATGGTGGGCATGACGATTTGGTGGGGTGAGTCCAAAAGTAGCTTTTGTGATAAACTGTCACAACTGTATCACTCCAGGTCTTTGCTGCACAGAAGGTGAGTCAACTTTCTTATAGTAAGGTGGTGAGAACATACGTGCATCTCAATAATTGAACGACTCACCAGAGTTGACTTTGTGTTCCGCATTAACTTCTACCCAGTTGCGATACTCAGCACTTCAGATACACAACCATATATAGCAAAAGCATAATAGCAGGCCAAGCAGCATCAGAGGAGCAGGAAGGCTGATGTTTCCGGCCTAGACCCTTCTTCAGAAATGGGGGGGGGAGAAAGGGGTTCTGAAATAAATAGGGAGAGAGGGGGAGGTGGATAGAAGAGGGATAGAGGAGAAGATAGGTGGAGACGAGACAGACAAGTCAAAGAGGCGGGGATGGAGGCAGTAAAGGTGAGTGGAGGTGGGGAGGTAGGGAGGAGATAGGTCAGTCCAGGGAGGACGGACAGGTCAAGGGGGCAGGATGAGGTTAGTATGTAGGAAGTGAGGGTGTGGCTTGAGGTGGGAGGAGAGGATAGGTGAGAGGAAGAACAGGTTAGGGAAGTGGGGACGAGCTGGGCTGGTTTTGGGATGCGTTAGGGGGAGGCGAGATTTCGAAGCTTGTGAAATCCACATTGATACCATTGGGCTGCAGGGTTCCCAAGCGAATATGATTTGCTGTTCCTGCAACCTTCGGGTGGCACTGCAGGAGGCCCAGGATGGACATGTCGTCTGAGGAATGGGAGGGGGAGTTGAAATGGTTTGCGACTGGGAGGTGCAGTTGTTTGTTGCGAACTGAGCGCAGGTGTTCTGCAAAGCGGTCCCCAAGCCTCTGCTTGGTTTCCCCGATGTAAAGGAGGCCTCAACGGGTACAGCGGATGCAGTATACCACATTAGCAGATGTGCAGGTGAACATCTGCTTGATGTGGAAAGTCTTCTTGTGCCACACCCGGCACTTTTCCCTGCAACCGCAGGAAGTGCTACACCTGCCCCCACACCTCCTCTCTCACCCCAATCCCAGGCCCCAAGAAGACTTTCCACATCAAGCAGATGTTCACCTGCACTTCTGCTAATGTGGTATACTGCATCCGCTGTACCCATTGTGGTCTCCTTTACATCGGGAATACCAAGCGGAGGCTTGGGGACCGCTTTGCAGAACACCTGCGCTCAGTTCGCAACAAACAACTGCACCTCCCAGTCGCGAACCATTTCAACTCCCCCTCCCATTCCTCAGACGACATGTCCATCCTGGGCCTCCTGCAGTGCCACAACAATGCCTCCCGAAGGTTGCAGGAACAGCGACTCATATTCCACTTGGGAACCCTGCCGCCCAATGGTATCAATGTGGATTTCACAAGCTTCAAAATCTGCCCTCCCCCAACCGCATCCCAAAACCAGCCCAGCTTGTCCCCACCTCCCTAACCTGTTCTTCCTCTCACCTATCCTCTCCTCCCACCTCAAGCTGCACCCCCATCTCCTACCTACTAACCTCATCCTGCCCCCTTGACCTGTCCGTCCTCCCTGGACTGGCCTATCTCCTCCCTACCTCCCCACGTACACTCACCTTTATTGCCTCCATCCCTGCCTCTTTGACTTGTCTGCCTCCCCTATCCATCTTCTATCCGCCTTCCCCTCTCTCCCTATTTATTTCAGAACCCTCTTCCCCTCCCCCATTTCTGATGAAGGATCTGGGCCCGAAACGTCAGCATTCCTGCTCTTATGATGCTGCTTGGCCTGCTGTGTTTATGCAGCTCTAAACCTTGTTATCTCGGATTCTCCAGCATCTGCAGTACCTATTATCTCTGATAGCAAATGCATAACTTGGTCTCAGATCTGCAGTCCAAATAAATTCTTTGCTTTTTCTTCCTCTAGCAAGATGTTGTGAGCGTTCTTTGGTGAGCTTAGCGCTCTAGCGAATTAGGGAAATCCAAGGTGACCAAGGCACAATCAGTGTCTGGGACATTGCACAACGCAACTGAAGTGCATTTACAAAGCAGCTTGAGTCTGGAGCTGACAACTTGTCTCAGCAGGCAAGATATCAGGGTCTGCTTGTATGGCACAGTAAAATTTCAATGCGAATGAGGCAGTACATGTAGCTGAACATCACAGTACTGTGTCAACTTCAGAGGTGGTGCATGTGCCTGCTCTGTGCACAGCAGACATCATCCTTATACCTGACCCGCATGATGATATGTGAACAGGAAACAAGAGGCACAGTTAGGGTGGACTCCAATCAGTCAGTTTATGGTTTGGGAGTGCTGGTTGTGGTCCGTCAGACCTTTGGTCCAATCTGTGGATGGGCATCATTGTGTAATTGAGTTGGGCGATGGTCAGTCTGGAAACCAGGCAAATCAAGCCTTGGCGCCTCATTTCATCATTTTGCAAAGTCAGTCTGGGCATGAGCCACAGTCAAAGAGGCCAGGTTGTACATAAACTGAGGGAAGTGTAGGGTCTGTTCATGGTGCAGTTGAGGCTTTGAGCTGTAGCATCTAGGGTTGACATGGTTATATTGAATAGCTGGCGGAATGGCTAAAATCATGGGGCCAAATAGATGTCATTGTGTTGAACTTGGTAGAATAGGGGAGGAGAGTGGACAGCTTCAAAAGAAGCAAAGGTTAAAGAAACTTAAGGTGAATCTGGTCTTGACCTGGAGAGGGTGAGTGCCAGCAAGGTCAAAGGAACCTTGATTGTGAAGGGCTGTTTGGGTAAAACAAG
This sequence comes from Ginglymostoma cirratum, assembly GCA_024137785.1. Lineage (NCBI taxonomy): Eukaryota > Metazoa > Chordata > Chondrichthyes > Orectolobiformes > Ginglymostomatidae > Ginglymostoma > Ginglymostoma cirratum. The sequence goes on along the minus strand of JAHRHZ010000077.1, from coordinate 20,503,908 downwards.
CACATTGGTTGGAATATAATTGGATGCAATTGAAATAAGGTGGGTATGCGGGGAAATGAAATGTCATTTGAATGAGGATTGTGAAATGATGGGAAAGCTACTGATGGTGGCTAATACAGTGGGTCACAGGGAGCCTACAACCACCACAATAAACACAAGTCCTGACTTCACCATACTGATTGAAAAATCAACTCTCAACGCACTTTCAATTTCAACAAGGCTACCGACAAAGTAACATCTATTTTTCTGAAAGTGGGTGGAGTTGATGACTGGAATGTATCACCAACTGAAAGGGCTGCTCAATTTTCAGAAATCCACTGACTTACTCAATGTTAAGCATTCCCCCTCAATTCCCATTAAGCAGAACACCTACGTACCTCTAGTTATTTAAGTGTCTTGTAGTGCTGTGGTAACGTGCCTACCTCTAGATCAGAAAGTCTGGCTTCAAGTCTCTCTTCAGGATGTGATGACCCTGGAGATGTGATGTAACATGTCCAAACAGGATCATTAAAAACAATTTCCCAGGGTTTTGTGTTGCAGTGGTAATCTTTCTACCAACAATGAGCCAGAAAGACCGGGTTGTTACGGACCAGACCAAACGCCCTCAAAATATATGAAAAACAGAGTGTAGACCCTAAAGTTTTATCTTATTTTAAAGACAAGTGCCAGTGTTTGTTCAGGATGCAATTCGATTGGTCAAGCTGCCAATCTTGAAGCAAAACACACTTTATTCATAAACTATAGTTGAAAGATAATAAATGAAAGAAGAAATTAGAATACATTTATTGGAAAAATTAACAGAATAATAGATCATTTAATCACTAAATTAACTGTTCCAATATTACTGATATCCCATATACACAGCCTTGTCGAAGGCAATTACAGTAAAAAAAAATTGTCTCATGTCCAATTCTAGCAGCAGGAAGAGCTATAACGGAGAGAGGAAAAACATCATCCACATTGAGATTCAAGATACAACTGCTACTGAGAAACTAAAACTAAAAAAATTTCTGGCTCATAGGGAACTTGACCCCATCCGTTCAGGCTGCTTCTATTGTTCCACTAACAGGTTCATGTATAGTTCTTATGCTTACAGGAAAATAGATATCAAAATGGAAATGAATTGGCCTCTGAATATTTGGAATAGTTCCTCCTATGTAATCATTTGCTGCAAAATAAAAGTAAACGAGAATAAACAATGGTGAGAGGAATTATGCAGCACCTTGCAGCAATTCTCCTGTACTGGTGAGAGAAGTTAGTTCAGATAGGAATTGAAGTGGCAGCAATATTTAATATTGAACTTGCTGCGATGTGATATTCAGCGCATGTATTGAAAATTTTAGCTCATGTTTCAGTTCATTGTTGGTTCGATTAGACAACTCACCAGCTGTATTGTTTCAAAAAAAATCTTGAGTCAGAGGCCATTATCATATTAAAATCCTGCATTTTTATACCAAGGTGTAGAGCTGGATGAACACAGCAGGCCACGCAGCATCAGAGGAGCAGGAAAGCTGACGTTTCGGGTCAAGACCCTGCTTCAGAAATGGGGGAGGGGAAGGGGATTCTGAAATAAATAAATTCTGAAATAAATTTATTTCAGAATCCCCTTCCCCTCCCCCATTTCTGAAGAAGGGTCTTGACCCGAAACGTCAGCTTTCCTGCTCCTCTGATGCTGCTTGGCCTGCTGTGTTCATCCAGCTCTACACCTTGATTCTCCAGCGTCGGCAGTTCCTACTATCCCTGCATTTTTATAGCTCTTTTTATATCCAAAAATGTCCACAGACACTTCAGAGGGTAATACATCTTGAGTTGACACTAAGCACGATGGAGAAAAGGAACAAGTTGGGAAGTGATAAAAAATGCACCTGAAGAGGAGAATCTGCCAGTTAGGAACAGAAGTAGGCCATTCAGCCCTTGAGCCTGCTCTCCCATTTCATAAGGTGTTTTCTGATTTGTTTGTTCTGAATTCCACAATCCCATTCACCCACAATAATTTTTAATTCTCTTGCCAAGCTGAAATCTACCTATCTCTGGCTTAAACGTATTCAATGACTTTTTCTCCACTGCCTTCTGCTGCATAAGAGATCCAAAGCCACACAATTTTCTCCCATCTCTTTCCTAAAAGGGCAACATTTTTTTTTTTAACTTGGTAGTTTCAGTCTTATCCAAAGCTAAAACATTTATTTTCCGTGTTGATCTCATCAAGACGATTGTGGATTGTCTACTTCAATCGTGTCACCCTTTACCTTTCTAAATGCCAGTGAAATCAAGCCCAGACTGTCTAACCTCTCGTTGTAAGACCATCAATATCAATATAGTAAACCTCCTGTAAATCATCTCTAATGCATGTACATTCTGCTGTCAAGAAGGAAACCTAAGCTGCAGTGAGTATTTGGGATGTGGTTTCACCAATGCCATGCATAACTGAAGTATACTCTCCTTACTTTTACATTCAATTCATTTCCTAACAAAGTTTAAAAACTAGCCTTCAATTAGCCTTCTCAATTACACGCTGTACCGAGACACTAACATTTTGTGACACTGGACCACCTTGATCCCTTTATACCGTGGAATGCCACAGCTGTTGTCCATTTAATGCTGTCATTTTTTAATTCTTCCTGGCAACTGGACAACTTCATATTTTCCAACATCTGCCAGATTTTTACCAAATCATTGAAACTATCTATATCCATCTGCAATTTCCTTATGTTCTCTTGGCAGCATTCTTCCTACTTCATTTCATCTGCAAATTTCACACTATCTAAGTCATTGATATATAATGTAAAAGGCTGAGGACCCAGTATCTTGTGAGATTCCACTCATTACAACCTGCCAATGAAAAAAGATTCATTTATGCGTACTGTTTCCTGTTAGCCAATCAACCTTCTTTCCATGGTATTTTGTTGCTCCCCACACCATCAACTGCTACCTTGTACAATAACTATTTTTTGGTTTAACTTCACATAAGCCTTCTGGAGTTTGAAATACAGCATGCCTACAAGCTCTCCTTTATCCATAATCTGTGTTAGCTCTTCAGATAGCTCCAATAAATTGTTTACAGAACAGTCCCCAAAATGCCTTTGATTCTTAATGATTGCTCTGTGTATTTTAAGTACCCAGCTATAACCTCCTTGAAGATAGTTTCTAATGTGTTCTCCAGGTCAGATATCAAGCTAACTGACCTATAATTTCCTGTTTTCCATCTCCCTCCATGGTCGAATGGAAGGAGTAGTTTTGCGACTTTCTGCGCTGGAACCTTTTCAGAATTTAATGAATTTTCTGAAGTCCTTCAGCACCCAGGGATTAATTAGCCAGCTGCTCTGCCTGTTTTCTCAGTACTGCTTTCCTAGTGATTACAATTTCACTAAGTTCCTCTCTCCCTTCCATTCCTGATTTACAGCTAATAATGATTTTTTCTGTTATTATTTGCCCATTCTCGCTCTCAGGTGGATCCATATGCACTTTAATTACTTTTTTAAATTCCTGTAAAAACTTTGCCATCCATTTTTATATTCCAAGTTAAACTTCCCTTCATATCTTATTTTCATTCCAATGATTGATCTCATTTATTTTCTGCTATTCTTTACAATGTTCAACCATCTGATCTGCCACTCACCTTAGTGTAATTATAGATCCCTTTCTTTAACTTCTTCAGCCAATCACAAATGGTAGATCATTGCTGTAGAACTTGTCTTTCTAATAGAATGTGTTTGTTCTAAGTGTTCTGAAATATCCTCAGAATTGTCTGGCTCAGCTTTCCTGCCCACATAGTTCTCATTATTTAAGTTTAAAATGTTACTCTTATACCCACTCTTCTCCCTTTTCAAACTGGATGCAGGATGCTTTGTAAAAGGCTTGAAACTTAATTGCTAATGTTCAGAGGGACTTGGATTTATTTGTGCGAGGAATACAGAAAATTAGCATGCAGGTACAGCAAACAATTAGAAAGACAAATAGCATGTTTAATTTCTATTGCAAGGGAATTGGAATAAACAAATAAGGAAGTGTTAATTATATAGACCTTTTCATGAGACCACATCCATTGTCTATTGAACAGTTTTGGATTTCATATCTAAAGAAGGATATACTTTCTCTGGAGGCAGATCTATGAAGTTTCATTAGATTGGTACCTGGGATGAGTAGGTGTCTTAAATTGAGAGACTGTGTAAATTGAGCCTCTACATTTTGGAGTTGTGAAGAAGGAGAAGTGATCTCATTGAAATATTCAAGATTCTGAAGGGGCTTGATATGGTTAACCCTGAAATTTTTTTCCCCTAGCTAGGAAATCTGGAACACAGGAATATGGTCTCATGTTTCTGAAGAAGAGTTGTGTTGGACTTGAAATATCAACTCCATTTGTCTACCACAGATGCTACCAAGCTTGTTGAGTTTCTCCAGCATTTTGTGTGTTTATTTCATACTTCCAGCATCTGCAATATTTTGCTTTCCTTTACTCAGGTCACTCTTTTTGGACTGAGACGAGCTAAAAATTCTTTCCTCAGTGGATTCTATTCTTCAAATTCAGAACCTCCAGAGGATTATGAATGCTATATCATTGAGAATAAGAAGGATAGACAGGGGATCCATAGTCTACCTTCAAGCCTATTACCAATGCAGGCCATTAAGCGGATGCTTAATGATCATTTAAGGATATCATCCCTCCTCCACAGGTAGTAACTCAGCAGTGGGCAGACCGATTACCATGTGGTGTACACCCTCTTCTATTCTCCTGTTCTTGCTACTGACTCCCCACACCCACTACCCTGCAAATTCTACCTTACCAAACCACTCCTATTATTACTTAACTGTGGCCCGGGTCAGTCTTCGATCCAGTGGCTTTTGTGGTTGTAGTTCCAGGAGCCACCACCATTTCCCTGGTGAGGCTGTTGAGCAAAAATGCTGCCAACCTCTTAGTAACATGAAAATCCAACCTACTGAGACCGGAGGGTTTTAGTTATAAGGAGAGACTGGATAGGCTGAGATTTTTTTCCTTGGAGTGGAGGAGGCTGAGGGGTGACTTTTATAGAGGCCTATAAAATCATGAGGAGCATTGATAAGGTGAAAAGTCAAGGTCTTTTCTCTAGGACTGGGGAGTCCAAAACTAGCGGGCATAGGTTTAAGGTGAGAGAGGAAAGATTTGAAAGGGACCTAAGGGGCAAATTTTCACACAGGGGGTGGTGCGTGTATGGAACAAGCTGTGAGAAAAGTGGTAGAGGCAAGTGCAATTACAACATTTTAAAGACATTTGGATTACAAAGATGGGAAAGGTTTAGAGAGATATGGGCCAAGTGCAGGCAAATGGCACTACTTCAGTTTAGGGAATCTGGTCAGCACAAATGAGTTGGCCCGAAGGGTCTGTTCCTGTGCTGTATGACTCTATGGTTGCATGAGTCTTGGTCCTAGGGAAAGGTCCACCACTGGCCCCACAACTAACTGATTAGCTTGTGAGTTGATGGGCCTTTCCCAAAGAAAGCAGCATGGGGTTTAACAAACCTCCAATTCGCAGGCGAGACCACTGTCACCTCCACAAAATTTCACCCTATATTTCAGATCACTTACCCACCATTCTCCTGCCCAGTTAAATGCACTCTTCATCTCTGAACAAGCCACAAGAAAGGAGAGAAGATTCTTCTCATTAAAAGTTTCTCTCCCCACAGCTACTGCTCGACCTCCTGAATATTTACAGCATTTGACTGTGTCCATTTTTGATTATCTTGTTCCCCACAGGCTTGCAGATGGAAAGGCTGACATTTATTCCCCATCTCTACTTGAGGAAGGGGCTGGAATGGGCTACTTTCGTTGCAGGCTATATGTAATGACTGAGCCAGCTTAATGATGATGTTTAGAGAAAGCTCGCTCCTAGGGTGTATTTCAGCGTGTAGCAAATCCTGTAGTCAACTCTTGACAACAGCCTGCAGCAAAAACGGATTATTTTGATCTCATTTGCTGTTGCTAGCAGGCAATATTATACTGCAAGAGGAGAGGAATGACGACTGCATTTTAACACTTGATTTTCCTGCAGGTTGTGAATAGTGGTTGGAGAAACAACCTTGCACCTTTTGTAGCTTAGCAATTTCTTCGGTAAATTACCTGTGGGCACTTGTAGCATGGAAGCAGCGGGTCCTTCAACATACTGTGCAGTGAAAAGCCATTTCCACTTCCTTACTCATGCAACATTCTGAAATCCAGGGACAAACATTTACTCGAAATAGAAGCAATGATATGGCCTCGAAGCCAGGTTTTGTCTGCGAAAAACTTAAGGGTAAAGAGATAGAAGATGTGTTATGGATGACTGACAATTCGAATTAAGCACAACCTAGATATTGCTATTTATGTAAAGCTGCTGTTTATCTGTAATTGTTGCAGAGATGTCGCATAGTAAATAGTAATTATTGCGAGAGCCCATCTTTGTCATTGTCATTTTATTTCTGCACTGTTAGCTCCAGAACAGGTAAAAACAACACCATGGGCGTGCCTGCATTTGAAAGACTGCAACAGTTTAAAGTGGCTAACCAAAGCCATTTTTAAGTACAGTTAGTGATGGGGAATAAATGCCGTCCTTTCCACTCACATGCTGTGAATGAATTAATAAACCAAGGAGGAGATCACTTGGTAGAATACAATATTAAGTTAATTTAATATTATTACTGTGGTGCAACTCTTCCCTGAGGCTTTTCTTGGGTGATGCCTTGTAACTGCAAAGCTGAGTAAGCAACCTTTTTTTATTAAGAGCTTCCACCTGCCTAACCAGGCTTCAGCCCAATCCACATACGACAACTTGCCCTGAAAACTCTGCTCACATTTGGCAAACTTGACAAATTCCATTACAATATCTGAGACGTTCCAAACTCGTAACAACATTCTAAACAGAACAATCCACAACATACTGTAAAAAAAAAAGTCCATTTGCTCTATTTCCCAATGTTAACAGATCCTTTAAAATTTTTAGATCCCAATAGGCATATTTTTCCAAGAATGAATCAGTTCTTCCTTAGGCCATACCCAATATCCTTACCAATTTTATGTTGACATCCAAACCATCTAGATAAACAAAAAGGGAGAAACAGTCTCTGTACCCATCTTCACTGACAGTGGTAAGAAAGGATGTTGGGTAGTTGCCAGTCATTATGGTATCTTTGTTATTCAGTAACATACCTTGCATTCACAAATAAACTTAATATTTAGCTAATTTTGTGCCCATCAACATGGGAAAAGGTTACTTTGAAGCAGGTGGCTGACTTTTTTTGTCTCTGGTAACTGCTGTTAAGTGGGACATAACAGCCAATTTATATATGGCTAGATCCAATAAATGATGAATGTCTGACAAAATAGTAACATGATTTTTGTGGAGCTAACATAAGTTCAATTAGCGGGGAAGAGAACATGATAGCATTAGAAACACCAGATCACTGCAGTGGTGGGAGGTTGGGGAGTGTGCCTTCTAACTTAAAACAAAGAACTGCAGGTACTGGAGATTTGACAAAAAAAAGCACAAAGTGTTGGGTATACTCAACAGGTCTGACAGCATTTGTGGAGAATAAAACAGGTAATGTTTGGAGTCCAGTGACTAGTTCTGACAAACTGTTTTTCTCCCCAAGATGCTGCCAGACCTGAGTTTCTCCAGCGTTCTCTGTGTTTGTTTGGAGAGAGGGTTGGGTTAATTTCCCAACTTAAACTTCAGACAAGGATAGAGTCAGGCATTGTGGATCCAGAGTGTCTTGGCCAATTACTCGTGTGGTATCTACCCTTTTCGCTTGGGTTACAGACAGATTGACCCATTACCTAAACACGTGTTTCTTGATTCTAATGGCTGTTGACAGCATGCAGCTGGGAATCTAGTGCTGTATTTATTTCATGCTGACACCGAGCGTAGAGAATGGTAAATGTCTGTCTCCTCCTACACCCCACCACTGACATTTTAATGAACTGGAAATGAAACAAGAATGTATATTGCTTTTAAATAAAAGCTCTAAAGGATAGTTTGCAGTTAGATGTAGTAATGTAGTGGAGTTAGAACGTCATTCAGGACTCATCATTCCTGAACACTCCTGTCATTGTTCACTTTGTTTGAAATCAATGATCAGAAACTGGGAGAGTTGGCACTCTGAAATGTTGATTTTAGTGTGGTAGGTGCAGCTTCAGCAGTGCTTGTGTCCTGCAGTTTCTTTTGAATCATAGCACAGAACCAAGTTGATTAGTCCATTGCTTTTTGCAGGATCTTTGCTACTGTTGCCTTTTGCCTTTCTCCCTTTAGCCTCATGTTCCTCTGCTTTAAATATTTGTTTAATTGTCCTTGAGAGAACCAACAATCCTCACCTCAACCTTCTTTCACCATGCTCTAATAACCCTTTATATGGATAGATATATTCTGACCTCTCCTCAAACTTAGTGGCAGTGCTAAACCACTTCATCACTGACCTCTTAACTAGAAAACAGCCCTTGCCTATCAGCTATCAAACCTCTTCAGTATTTTAAAAGCAATCTTTATTAAAACTGCCAGCCTTCCATACTTGAATGAAAATAATCCCTGTTCTTGGAGGCTCTTTTAATATTTCTGACAATCTAATTACTATACATAATGTCGGTTCTTCAACTTTCATTTTAAAAAAAGGTTGCTTTGAAGAATAATATTATGTGCATGTGATTACAAGCTACCTACATTGCTTGCACCACTTTCATCTTCAATAACAAAAGCTGTCCTTCCTACGCAATCAGTGTGTGAGTGTTAATTATCAGAAAGAAAGTAGGCATGCAGTTCTTGCCCCGGTCTGTAAAAGTGCTTGTCTCTTTGGGCACAGTACAAAATGATCCTCTTTATACTGCATTTTCTTTTACGCTTTTGCTTGAAAAATAGCCTTCTTTGTATTCTTTTTCTCTGACTTACCAGCCTTCTGTTTATTCATGTGAGCTCCACCTTATCGAGGAAAACAGTGCTCGGATGAAAGAGCATGTTGTAAATGTCTCATTAACATATCTGCTCCTCTTGCAGTCAGTTTTATACATCAAGATACACCGACTGCCAGGTATTGCCTGAAGTCAATTCTGTCTGCTAGGGCTTCTCAGCATCATCTATCACCTACAAACCTCCAGACAAGTTGCTCACCGGCTGTGGTTGTGGTTGCCAGAAAATTGTTGTTTCCCTAGCAGAAGAAAAAGGAATCTGGCACCAACTTTGTTCAATATGATTACAATCCGGAATTCAGGTACAGTGATCAGATTTAGTAGGAACTGCGGATGCTGGAGAATCTGAGATAACAAGGTGTAGAGCTGGATGAACACAGCAGGCCTAGCAGCATCAGAGGAGCAGGAAAGCTGACGTTTCGTGCCTAGACCCTTTCTGAAGAAGGCCATTCAGCCCTTCCTGCTGCTCCACCAATCAATGAGCTTGTGGCTGATCTGTGGCCTAACTTCAAATGCCAGACTTTGGTGTCTATCCCTTAAAATCTTTGCTTAATAAAAAAAATTAGCTGTGTCAGATTTAAAATTAATAATTCACAATGATCTTCAAACTACTTTAAAGTGGTTGAAAACTAAGGTTAAACTAGTGGTTTTAAAACCAGGAATTTTATTTTTGCTCATTCACGGGATGAGGGCATCGCTGGCTAGGCCAACATTTATTACCCATCCCTAATTGCCCAGAGAGCAGTTAAGTTTGCTGTGGGTCAGGAGTCACATGCAGACTGCACCTGGTAAGGATGGCGCGAAGGGATATTAGTGAACCAGATGGGTTTTTCTGCTAATCGACAATGTATTCATGGTCATCATTAGATGCTTAATTCCAGACATTTGTTGAATTCAAATTCCACCATCTGCCATAGCAAGATTCGAGCCCTGGTCCCCAGGATATTACATGTGTGGACAGGAATCCCAGAATTGGATCCCATCGCATTCCTCATTGTCTCAGCTTTCACCGATGTGGCTGGTGGGCACACATCTGTCTCCCAAACTGTCCAATTTCATTGGATGGGTAGGTATCTCCACGCCTCGTTGCAATTTCCATACAGTTAGACTTCTCTATGATTCTTAGTTCATGGATCTCAAAGGACTTGCAAACCATAGCCTGGATTTGGGAAACTTTTCAAAGATAGGGTCATAAAGTTGTATAGTCATAGAGTTGTACAGCACAGAGACAGATCCTTCGGTCCAACTTGTCTATGCTGACCAGACATTCTAAATTAATCTAGTCCCATTTGTCAGCATTTGGCCCATATCCCTCTGACCCACCCTCCCCCTCCCCCCCCCCCATTCATGTACCTATCCAGATGAGCAGAGGACTCATCAAAGACTGTTGAACTTATTCCTTTATTTTCCTAGTTTAAACAATGAAAGTCTTTAATGTAAACTGTTACCTATTTCTTTATTTTTCTACTATTCTATGAAGTAATGCTTAACATTTTAACTCTTGTTTCTCTGACTACTTTTGTACTGAAGTACTTTTTGTACCGAGGTACCTTGTTACCTAAAATGGTGCCATGTGTGGCGACATTATACACTTTTCACTGTACCCCTGTACCCCTGTACCCCTGTACTCCTGTACCCCTGTACTCCTGTACTCCTGTACCCCTGTACCCGTGTACCCCTGTACCCCTGTACCCGTGTACCCGTGTACTCGTGTACTCGTGTACTCCTGTACTTCATTACACATGACAAAATCTAAAATGTGCAAATCTATAAATCTGTAATTGTACCAGCCTCCACTCCTTCCTTTGGTAGCTCATTCCATACTCGCACCACCCTCTGCTTGAAAAAGTTGCATCTTAGGTCCCTTTTAAATCTTTCCCCTCTCACCCTAAACCTATGCCCTCTAATTTTGGTCTCCCCTATCCTAGGCAAAAAAGACATTGGTTATTCATACTATCCATGCCTGGATGATTTTATAAACGTCTATAAGGTCACCCCCTCAGCTTTTGGCACTCTACGGAAAATATCCTTAGCCTATAAATTCAAGAAGTTGTACACATACTCTCTAATGCCCTTTACCCCATCCACAAGGCCCTTTTCTGCCCTATACCTTCGAAACTAACAAATGAACCTTCCTTGCCCATTGATCCAGTATGCACAATGTAGAGAAGCTCTGAATTCTGTAGCAAAAAATAGCATAGATAGCACAGTTGAGCATGAAACTACCAATTATTATTTATTTTAAAAAAACTTGTGTTCTCACGACCCCGTAAAAGTGTGTCAAAAAATCTTTAAAAAAATCATTAACAGGATTTTTAAAGACTTCACACCTTTCAATCTCATGCAAATAAGTATTGACACATAGACCCGGAAGAGATCATAGACAAAAACTGTTTACAACCACATCAATCAGCAAAGTTAACTGTTCTGTCCAGCGATGTACACAACCTCCTACTCATGCTTTTATTCACAACAAAACCAGAAACTACAGAAACTTTCTCTCCATAGATGCTGCCTAGATTTGCTGAGTTTCTCTAGCAATTTCCATTTTTGTTTCAGATTTCCTCCGTCTGCTATTCTTTGTTTTATTTTAAGCTTTTATATATCTGGAGATCTTGACCGAACTGTTGATTTTGTTTGAATTACAGCTTTATGTGATTTATATTAATGTTGTTTTTTTCTGTTTTCCATTTTGGCAATGTCCCAATATCTTTTGCAAATGATTAAAAGGAGCAGAGTACTTAAAGCTAGAACGTAGAACATAGAACAGTACAGCACAGCACAAGCCCTTCAGCCCATGATGTTGTGCTGACCTATTATCCTACTAAGGTCAACCTACCTTGCATACCCTAGATTTTACTATCCTCCATATGCCTATCCAAGAGTTGCTTAAAAGTCTCTAAAGTATCTGACTCCACTACCACTGCCAGCAGCGTATTCCACACGCCCACCACTCTCTGTGTGAAGAACCTACCTCTGACATCTCCCCTGTACCCTCCTCCAATCACCTTCAAATTATGTCCCCTCATAATAGTCATTTCCATCCTGGGAAAAAGTCTCTGAACACCACTGTATCTATGCCACTCATCATCTTGTACACCTCTGTCAAGTCACCTCTCAGACTTTTTCACTCCAATGAAAAAAGCCCTAGCTCTCTCGACCTTTCCTCATGAGGCCTGCCCTCCAGTCCAGGCAGCATCCTGGTAAATCTCCTCTGCACCCTCTCAAAAGCTGCCACATATTTCCTCTCATGAGGTGACCGGAACGGAACACAATATTCCAAGTGTGGTCTAACCAGAGTTTCATAGAGCTGCAGCATAACCTCACGGCTCTTAAACTCAATTCCCCTGCCAATGAAAGCCACAGACCATACACCTTCCTTACAATCCTGTCAACTGGGTAGCAACTTTGAGGGATCTATGAAAGTAGACCCCAAGATCCCTCTGTTCCTCCACACTGCCGAGAATCCTGCCATTAACCCTGTATTCTGCATTCAAATTTGACCTTCCAAAATGAATCACTTCACACTTTTCCAGGTTGAATTACATCTGCCACTTTGCCCAGCTTTGCATCCTGTCAATGTCCCATTGCAACCTACAACAGCCTTCCACGCTGTCCACAACTCTACCAACCTTCATGTCATCGGCAAACTTACTAACCCACCCTTCCACTTCCTCATCCAAGTTATTTATAAAGATCATAAAGAGCAGAGATCCCAGAACAGATCGCTGCGGAACACCACTGGTCACTGAGCTCCAGGCTGAATACTTCCCACCTACTACCACCCTCTGTCTTCTATTGGACAGCCAATTCTGTATCCAGACAGCCAAATTTCCCTGAATCTCATGCCTCCTTACTTTCTGAATGAGCCTACCATGTGGAACCTTATCAAATGCCTTGCTAAAATCCAGATACACCACATCCACTGCTCTACCTTCATCAATCTATTTTGCCACATCCTCAAAGAATTCAATAAGGCTTGTGAGGCATGACCTGCCCCTCACAAAGCCATGCTGACTATTTCTAATCAAACTGTGCTTTTCCAAATAATCATAAATACTATCTCTCAGAATCCTCTCCAATAATCTGCCCACCACAGGGGAAAGACTGACTGGTCTGTAATTCCCAAGGTTATTCCTATTCCCTTTCTTGAACAAGGGAACGACATTTGCCACTCTCCAATCTTCTGGGGCTACTCCCGTGGACAGTGAGTGTGCAAAGATCATTTCCAAAGGGGCAGCAATCTCTTCCCTCGCTTCCTGTATCAAACTTGGGTATAGCTCGTCTGGCCCGTGGGACTTATCTATCCTCATGTTTTTCAAACTTTCTAGCACATCCTCCTTCCTAACATCAACCTGTTCGAGCATATCTGCCTGTTTCATATTGTCCTCACAAACATCAAGGTCCCTCTCACTGGTGAATACTGAAGCAAAGTATTCATTAAGGACCTCCCCTACCACCTTTGACTCCGCGCACAAGTTACCTTCACTATCCCTGATTGGCCCTACCCTCACTCTGGCCATCCTCTTTTCCCTCACATAAATATAGAAAGCTGTGGGGTTTTCCTTGATCCTACCTGCCAAGGCTTTTTCATACCCCCTTCTAGCTCTCCTAAGTCCATTCTTCAGTTCCTTCCTGGCTACATTGTGGACCTCTAGAGCCCTGTCTGATCCTTGCTTCCTCAACCTTAAGTAAGCTTCCTTCTTCCTCATGACTAGATGTTCCACATGTCTTGTCATCCAAGTTTCTTTCACCTTACCATCCGTTTCTTGCCTCAGTGGGACAAACCTGTCCAGTACTTGTAACAACTGCTCCCTAAATACCCTCCACATTTCTGTTGTACATTTCCCTGGGAACATCTGTTCCCAATTGGTCATCCGCAGTTCCTGCCTAATAGCATTGTAATTCCCCCTCCCCCAATTAAATACTTTCCTGTACTGTCTGTTCCTATCCCTCTCCATGACGATAGTAAAGGTTGGAGTTGTGATCACTATCACCAAAATTGTCTCCCACTGAGCGATCTGACACCTGGCCTGGTTCGTTGCCAAGCACCAAATCCAAAATGGCCTCTCCTCTAGTCGGTTTATCTACGTATTGAGTCAGAAATCCTTCCTGGGCACACCTGACAAAATCTGTACCATCCAAACTATTTGCACTCAGGAGGTTCCAGTTGATATGAGGGAAGTTGAAGTCATCCATGACAACAGCCCTATTACTTCTACACCTTTCCACAATCTGTCTCCCAATCTATTCCTCAGTGCCTCTGTTACTATTGGGGGGTCTATAGAAAACTCCCAATAAAGTGACTGCTCCTTTCCCGTTTCTGACTTCCACCCATACTGACTCAGTGGACAAACCCTCCTCCATGACCTCCCTTTCTGCAGCTGTAATACCATCCCTGATTAGCAATGCCACTCCCCCACCTCTTTTACCTCCCTCCCTATTTCTTTTGAAACATCTATACCCCGGAACATCCAACAACCAATCCTGCCTCAGTGATATCCAAGTCTCTGTAATGGCCACAACATCATAATTCCAAGTACTGACCCATGCTGTAAGTTGGTCACTCTTATTCCTGACACTTCTTGCATTGAAGCAGACACACCTCAAACCATCGCACTGACTGCCACTTTGCCCTATCAACTGTTTATCCTTCCTCATAGACTCTCTGCTTGCTCTATCTGTCTGTAGACTGGCTATTCCATTCTCTGATTTGTAACTCCAGTTCCCACCCCCCTGCCAAACTAGTTTAAACCCTCCTGAAGAGCCCTAGCAAACCTCCTGCCCAGGATAATGGTGCCCCTGCAGTTCAGGTGCAACCCATCCTTCCTGTACAAGTCCCACCAGAAGGTATCCTAATGATCCACAAACGTGAAGCCCTCCCTCCAATACCAGTTCTGTAGCCATGTGTTCAGTTGCACTCACTCTCTGTTTCTGGCCTCACTAGCCCGTGGCACCAGTAGTAATCCTGAGATTACTACTCTGCTCGTCCTGGCTTTCAGCTTCCGTCCTAACTCCCTATATTTACTTTTCGGGTCCTCATCCCTTTTCCTAGCTGTGCCATTGTTTCTGATGTGTACCACGACTTCTGGCTGCTCTCCCTCCCCCTTTCAGAATCCTGCAGACTCATTCCGAGACATCCCTAGCCCTGGCACCCAGGAGGCAACATACCATCCGGGAGTCTCGCTTGGTACCACAGAATCTCCTGTCTGTTCCCCTAACCATTGAATCTCCTATCACTATTGCTCTCCTATTCTCCCCCCTTCTCTTCTGGGCCACAGAAGCTTTATGTTATTATATTTTATTAGTCTGTTGGAGTAGCAATTTTAAAGTGTTTTTGGTGCATAGTTTTGAAAAAATCAAAGGATTATGCATGCAGTCTTGTTTTGAAGCCATTTAGCATGTCATTGTTACTCCAGGGTCTTTGGTTCTATAGATGATGTATATTGAGTAAATAGTTATGGAAAGGTTATGAGTTGACATGGGGTCTACAAGGGACCATAGGAGTGGGTGGGGTATGAGTTGGTACTTGGTTGGCACAAGGGCAGT
The DNA here is from genome assembly GCA_024137785.1 of Ginglymostoma cirratum. Classification (NCBI taxonomy): domain Eukaryota; kingdom Metazoa; phylum Chordata; class Chondrichthyes; order Orectolobiformes; family Ginglymostomatidae; genus Ginglymostoma; species Ginglymostoma cirratum. The sequence goes on along the minus strand of JAHRHZ010000077.1, from coordinate 20,488,458 downwards.
GAAGTGACGACTGTGAGGGGTAAGGGCTAGACAGGTTAAATGTAACTAAAATCTGGGGCAAAGTTCTGTACAACGGAGGTGAACCTTAGAACCTGCCGTCCTTAACAGGTTCTATGGCAGACTCCAACCTACTGCTGGGGCAATGGCAACCAAAACGGAAGTTGCTGGAGAAGCTCAGCAGGTCTGGCAGCATCCGTGAAGGGAAAAAACAGGGTTAATATTTCAGGTCTGGTGACCCTTCCTCAGAATCCCGTGGGGTATGGACCTGATTTAGTACTGCACTTGCCCATGATCCCCATGTCCACCCTGTTCTGCAGCAAACATTGGACTATTCAGGGGACCTCCTACTGAAGTCGGTAAGATGAACTGGGAAAAGAAAAAGAGAGAAACAAAGAACGATATAGCACAGGAACAGTCGCTTCAGCCTGCACCGTCACATTTTGCCCTTCCATACTAAAACTGCCTTCACTAACAAGATCAATCCCTCTATTCCCTTCCTATTCATGTATTCATCCAGGTGTTTCTTGAATGCTGCTATTGTGTCTGCTTCCACCGCCTCCTCTGGCAACACGTTCCAGGCTCTCAACACCCTTTGTGTGAAAAACATGTCTCACACATCTCTTGTAAACTCCCCCACACCGCCGTATCCCGTAGTAATTGACCACTCCACCCTGGGAAAAAGCCTCACACATTCCACTCTCTCCATGCCATTCACAATCTTATAAACTTCTATTAGGTTACCCCCCCCTTCAACCACCTGCGTTCCAGCGAAAACAAACCCAGTCTATCCAACCTTTCTTCATAGCTAAAATCCCCCATATCAGGCAACATCCTGATAAACCTTTTCTGTTGCCTCTCCAAAGCATCCATGTCCTTCTGGTAGTGTGGTGACCAGAAGTGTACGCAATATTCCAAGTGTGGCCTAACTAATGTTCTATAAAGCTGCAGCATAACTTGTCTGTCCTTATACCCATTGCCCCTTCCAATGAAGGAAAAGCATGCTATAAGCCTTTTTTACTACCTTATCTACCTGCATTGCCATCTTCAGTGATCTGTGGATCTGTACACCCAGATCCCTCTGCATGTTACTACTCCTAAGTGTTCTGCCATTCACCGTATAATTTCTACCTGTACTTGACCTTCCAAAATGCATCACCTCACATTTGTTCAGATTAAACTCCATTTTTCTGCCCATGCCTCCAACTGATCTATATTCTGCTGTATCCTCTGACATCCTCCTTACTATCCACAACTCCATCAATCTTTGTATTATCTGCAAACTTACTAATTAGACCGTCTACATTTTCCTCAATCATTTATGTAGGTCATGAATGGCAGAGGTCCCAGCACTGATCCATGTGGAACACCACTAGTCACAGCCCTCCATTCCGAAAAACATGCTTCCACTGCTACCCTCTGTCTCCTATGACTAAGCCAGTTCTGTATCCATCTTGCCAGCTCACCCCAATACCATGTGACTTCATCTGTTGTACCAGTCTGCCATGAGGGGACCTTTTCAAAGGCTTTACTGAAGTCCACGTAGACAGCACCAACCATGTTTCCCTCAACAACCATCTTTGTCACCACCTCAAAAAGCTCAATCAAGTTAGTGAGGAATGACCTCCCCCGTAACTAATGCAAACTAGCCACCTCAATGGTGAAAAAGCTGACCACACATTTCCAATACACGTTCCTGGTGATAGGAGCTACATTCTGGGTGCTGAAGTAGAAAGTTACCCCCATAGTACTGTTACAATCCTCCTAATAGTCAATAATTTTACCTCCACAAAACAGCTGTTATCCACCCAAAGATTCCCTTTCTCTGTCCCTTCCAAATTTTTTCTGGGCTAAATTTTGCACAACTTAGTACAGAAACTTCAAATGAAAGGTAGTTTCTGATGTATACAGGACCTAGGGCAGCACAGTGGCTCAGTGGTTATCAGACTGCCACAGATTCAGGTTTAATTCCAGCCTCGGGCAATTGTCTGTGTGGAGTTTGCATGTTCTCCCTTTGACTGCATGGGTTTCCTCTGGTTTTCCCCCACAGATTTGCAGGTTATGTGGCTTGACCATCCTAAATTCCGGTAGTGCCCAGTGATGTGCAGCATGTGACTCAATCGGCTGAGTGGCCTGCTTCCATATTGTAGGGATTCTATGATTCTATGAGTTGCATCGAAGACCATGTCCTCGTTGCAGTCTTTGTAATAATGTTACAAGAATATGGTTCAAATCGAGAATATGTTGTAGACAACCAACTATGTCATGTTTACTACAAGAGACTCTTCTAGTTAAACCAGAATGTGACTCATCATCCACATTGGTGGTCACTTGCAGATGAAGATGAATCTCTTCCCTCTCAGATTGAGACAGTAGGTGGCTGTACAGACCAATGTGGCTTCCACAGGCTGTGTTACACTTGAGACAGAAGGTGGTCATGGGAAGGGGTGGGTGGGGCATTGGTGTGACAGCGCGTTCCTCATGCTGTTTTTGCTTTGCTTCTGCTTTTTCCCAGTGGCAAGTCTCAAGGTGCTCAATACCTTCCCGAATGCTCCCCTCCACTTTGAATGGTCTTGGGCATCCAGACTAGATAATATGGGCCCTGGAGAAATCTTTGCCTCAAATGTATTGGTGGCAGCACGTACAATATGGTGTTTGACCTTGCCACATAACAAATGCCTGCTTAGACTCAAATATCTGAAATTTGTTCTCTGAATTGAGACACTCAGCAGCTAGTTTTGTGACTGTAGCATCTTGCTGTTTGCCTCTCATTTGAAATGCATTTAATTTTTTTCTTAATTCATTCATGGGATGAGGGCGTCACTGGCTAGGCAGCATTGATTGCCCATCCTTAATTGCCCAGAGAGCAGTTAAGAGTCAATCACATTGCTGTGGATCTGGAGTCACATGTAGGCCAGACCAGGTAAGGATGGCAGTTTCCTTCCCTAAAGGGCATTAGTGAACCAGATTGGTTTTTCCCAAACAAATCAGCAATGGATTCATGGTCATCATTAGACTCTTAATTCCAGACATTTATTGAAATCAAATTTCACCATCTGCTGTGGTGGGATTCAAACCCAGGTTCCCAGAATGTTATCGGGGTCTCTGGATAAACAGTCCAGCGATAATATGACTAGGCCATCACCTCCCCACATGAAGTCATGAAGTTACTGAATTTGTAAGTAGATAGGAACCAAACACACCACGGTAAATTCAGTTCGATCCGTTTCTGTCGAAGTATCTTTTTAACGAGATAATGCATGCTAATTTCTGCTAATCAGCCCCTCTGGAACAGAAAATAAGCTAGTAGTGATGACTAGCATTCCTTCTAGTTTTAATTGTTTGAAATTTTTGGAAAATGTAAATTTTTCAATGAAAAATATTTGTTTCTATCCCTGTGTTTTATTTTATCTTTCTTTTTTAATCCAATCCCTTTTAGTTATCTTTCTATAATTGACTTGATATTGAGATTACCTATTCTAGTTTGACTCAGTTGTTGGTTCGCAATGCCAACAGTGTGGGTTCAACTCCTGCATAGCTGGGCTTATTACGAAGGACTCTCCTTCTCAACCTTTCCCCTTGCCTGATGCACAGTGACCTTCAGGTTAAACCACTGTCGGCCATCTCTCTCTGAAAGATTAGCCCTACAGTCCTTTAGGGCAAAGGTAACTTTACCTTGGGCAAAGGTAACTTTACCTTTCTTTTACAGTGGGAATGAAAGCCAAGATTAAAATGATAGAAAAGAGATGGCAACCAATGTGTGGAAGAAGCAACGAAAACAGGGGAATGAAAAAGTGGCAGATAAACAAGGGCAGGAGAGATAATCGAAATGGAAATAAGAAAATGCTTATTGTTTCTGCCAGCAGTATCCTAGTAGAGCGACAGTATCATATATTGGATTCTCATCCAAGATGCTGCCTAAAATTGGGCAAGCTACTGAAGAGTTCATACAGTGAGCTCTATCATAGCCTTGTAGCTTAACCTACATTTTGCTATGCATACAGAGATTGTTGCTGATTGCTACTTCTCCCTCTGCTTCATGCAATGGTGATGGAGGCAGGGCTTATTTTGCAGCAGATTCCTGCCAGCCATCGGAAAAAGGATAGGAAATTCTGGGATGCTATGATGAATCTGTGAGAATCCCCGTGTAGGAACGGCCTCCTTCTATTTTGACCACTAATTACCTCAGTTCCTGCTAAGACCTGTATGGTGGATGATTTGCTAACCTTTGGGCTATTTCAATCTTGTTTACTACCCAGCCTCCTCTGGTTTCTATACCACAGGGATTTTGCAGCCAAGCTGTCATGGACAGTGGGATGAGTTGCTGCAATGTCAGAGAGAAAGTGGAATTCTAACCCCACTGAAACACTGCTACTGGAAAGAATCTGCTAGAGAAGTATTCAACTGATACCTTTCTAGAGAATGAAGGAATGAAGAAAGTCTTGATCTTCCAATTGGACCATGAATGATGTGCCAGGGGAACGCAATGCATAGACAGCACGATAATTAGTTGTGAAGCTTAAGCTTCTGTTGGGAAGTTACTCCACTTCTGGAACCCTTTGGGAAAAGCCACAAACTCTGAGTTAGTGTTGGAGCCTCTGGATGGCTTTCACTCTCTTGCCTTAATAAGGTTAACCAGGAGAGGTTAAAGGGATAAAAACCTGCCTGACCACTGAACTAAACTATTAAAACTGTAATCACTCTCACTGATCCCCTGCCACCCATCACATGTCTCCCTCGTCCCTGACACCTGTCATTGAGACCCCATTGTAATCAGCACTGTTCAGACATCAACTGAATATTTTGTTTTGGCTTGCGTGGAAAATTATACTGGGAATTGTGAAGCAACTAACTTAAATGACTAGGTGTTAGATCTCAGTTTCCAATGAGAGTCCGAATCATGGGGTGATATCAGGTAACCTTTATTGTGATTGACAGTTTCATCTCTCCAGAGCATTAAGGCACACAAAAACTTCAGAATGTCTTAACTTATACACTTCAAGCTGAGAGGACACATGTCGCCTCCCCCCCCCCCTCCACCCGCCGCACCCTCCCCCCCCCCCAACCTCTCTGATCACTACTGATTAGCAGGGCTGAGTTAACTCTTTATAATTGGCTCTCTGATACAGCATCTTATACAGTTCAACCTTGTCTAAGGAATTTCAATGTATTCCCAATTAAGCTAATCGTATGACCGAATGATGAAGAGATGGACAGGCTTGTGGTTCATGATGTTTCCCAGACTCTTATCTTCTTCCTTGAAGCTTTTGACAATGGATACTGTATTCAAGTAACATTTGCCAGATGCATCGTTTTAACTGTCAATTAATTGGATACTTGCTTAACACTTCAGGACACTTTAAATTCCTCAGTACAGGAAATGAAATGAATATTGATGTTTTGATCACTTCCAACAAAGTTGTGGTTTACACCTAATTTTAGAATTCTTTAGCTAACAACTTGTATCTTAATGTGACCATTCAATCCACATTCCAAGGTTTGCTAATTTCTGTACCTATGGTTCATTTCTCCCTGTAATGATGAGGGAGGTCTGCTTTCACTGTCTGAAACTGGTTTGAATCTTTTCCTCTAATGCTTTTGGTGAGTTTTCTTTTTTGTATTGGGGTGGATTGATAACTACTTTGGAATTTATATCTATGATTATGTGAAGGATCTTAACTAATACCTATTCTTCCCAGTCCAGTAATCTTGAGTATACAGAGCTACTATTGTTCTACTTATGAAGACCACATGAAGCAACTATTTTTCCCAAGCCCTTGAACCACTGTCAGCCATGTTCTGCTGCATCAACCATGGGCAGCTGTCGGCCATTTTCTGCAGCTCAGTCATGGGCAGCCCTAAGACTAGGTAAGAAAATAATATTGAAATTCAACTGCCAAAGGCACACATCCTGGATTGTTTTGCATCTTGGAATTCCAAGGCAAGTCATGTAGGAAATAACAGAGTTTTTGACCACATTACTTTTAAAATTATCCATAATTGGGAACTTGTACTAGAAGGTTGAAGAATTTCTGATGTAATACCTTCAGTCCTAAATGGATAAAGGGAATTCTGGAGAAACGATCTCAGGTTTGTAGTGGACAGTCTTTTACAGGCCATGATATGAAATTATTATTAATTAGAGATGAGCATCTTTAAGGATTTTATAAGGCAGCTTATGTTTGAGAAGTATAATTAATTGCCTTGAGTAAATAATGGAACGCGGTGGATGTTTGTGCAATTTTTCAGAATATATGTACTGAAGCCCTGATACACTTTTAGACGTGTATTACATATGGCAGATGACTAGAGGATGAGAAAGAGAATAATGGTTAGTGGATATTCATTGATTGTGAGGATGAAGACATGATCCTTAAGTGCCAGTAACTGGACCATTTCTCTTCTCAACCAAAATAATGAATACTTTGGACTTCAGTATCAGTTGCTCAAACTGACCCAGTAGCTTTCTGCACAAATGCTGGAACGTTTCCTTCTACACTGTCCGCTATGCATAACCCTTACCTAATTCAGGTTATCACTTTCCCAATCCACTCTCTCAAAGTTAATACAAATATTTTATTTCCTTCCTTGGCCAGTATTCTCCATTCCCATCACATGGAAGCATCAACTTCCACCCTTTTGATAAACTTTTCATTTTGCCAGCTATTTTTCCTTGCTACCATTGCCATCCATTTATTTCTCCAGTCATTATGAAATTCTTCTTTTCCTCCCTCTTCACTACTCCCATTCCTTCACTGTCATTCATACATACTGCCTTGGAAATAGAAGGAGTCATGAATGTTATAACTATCAAAGGATTCTCCTCCTTAAAATGAATGGATCGAAGGAAGCACTTGATCGTTTCAAATTCTCAGCTAGGGTTTCATGTTTTTAAAATTTCAAACCCTCCACAGCAGTATATCAGAAAGGAACTTAAACGGATGAAAATTCATTCTCTAGTAATTTAATGCATTCTGAAATGAATCTGTTCCTTGTGAAAGAAAGAAGTGAGTACTGTAGACTTCAATTATTATTGATCATAGCAAGTAATTTTAAATTACGTTAAAAAAAGTGAAATATAATCTGTTTGCACAGAGAAAATACCTTAGGTTTAGAATTTATGATCAAATACCTCTATATTTAATACAAGGTTTGTCTTCCAAGATTGTTTGATTTTAACTATCATCTTGTCAGTCTTGATGTTGATTTGAGGTTATTTTTATCTCTGACGTTGAATCTGTTTGGAAGTGCGTCTGCTGTTTTGACTGTATAATCACATTCATTCATTCTAATTAAAGTCACTGGAAAATATTCAGATGAAAAATACCACCGTTGAATTGGAAATTCTTTTACTTTGCATATTTGATTAATAATTTCAGCTAAGTATAATTTATGCTTATGTCTGAGTCTAATCAAATTGAAATGGAGCCCAAATGCTTTTCTTGATATAAATATGGATAAATAAATCTAGAACAGAGAACACCACTTAGCCCGTCAAGCCTGCTCTGCCTTTCAATAAGACCATGGCTGATCTGTTTATGTTTCAAATTCCACATTTCCATATTTCTCTGGCAGCCCTTTATTTCCCCTACTTAAAAATAATCTATCCACCTCTATCTTAATAATATTCAGTGACCTTCTATTTGCTGACTTCAGAGGTAGATAGTTCCAAACTCTCAATATTCCCGTCCCCTCTGCAGTGAAAAGGTAACCCCTAATTTTAATGAAGCACACCATAGTCCTGGACTCATTGACAAGAGGATACATTCTTTCCACGTCCACTTTGTCAAGACCATTCAGGATGTTTATACACTTCAAACAAGTCACCTCTAATTATTCTAAGCTCCAGTGGAAACAAGCCCAGCCTGTCTAACCTGTACTCATAAGACAATTCATTCGCTCCATCTAGCAAAACTCCTCTGAACCACCTCCAATGCTTTTACACCTTTCCTTTAATAATACCGAAACTGCACACTGTATTTCTGAGGTGGTCTTACCAATGCTTTCTACAACTGAAGCATTACATCCTACCACTTGTATTAAATTTCTCTTGTAATAAGGGATAACATTCGATTAGCCTCCTTGACAATGTGCTGTACCTGAATACTAATCTTTTGTGACTTATGTACTGGACACACAAATCACTCTGCAGCTCAGAATTCTGCAGTCATTTTCAGTTTAAGTAATATTCTGATTTTGCTTTTCCTCCTGCAAGGGTGAATAGCTTCACAATTTCCCATGTTATACTTCAGCTGTCAGGTTTTTGCTCACTTAAGCTATCTATATCTGTCTGCAACTCCCTTATGTCTTCTTCACAAACATACTTTCCTACCTATCTTAGTGTTGTCAGCAAACTTAGTTACTATGTCCTTGCTCCTGTTATCTAAATCACTGATGTAAATTCTAAAATGTGGAGGCCCCAGCACAATCTCTTACTGGACTCCATAGACCACACTCTATTAATCAGACAAAGACCCATTTACCCACACGCTTTGTTTTCTTCCAGCCAGCCAGTCTTCTTTTTATGCTAAAATTTATCCCTTATACGATGAACTTTTATTTTCTTCAATACCATTTGATTTGACACTTAATCAAATACCTTCTGGAAGTTCATATAGTACATCTACAAGTGTTCCTTCATCCACCATTCCTCTAACTCTTTCAAAGAATTCCAATAAATTATTTAAATATGATTTTCCTTTATGAAAACCATGCTGATTGCTCCTGATTGCCCTGAGCTTTTCTAGGTGTGCAGCTGTAATCTTTTTAAGATCAATTCTGGCAGTAGGTGGCAGGTGTCGCTGTGGCTCAGTGGTTAGCCCTGCTGCCTCACAGTGCCAGGGTCCTCGCTTCAATCCCACCTTTGGGCTCTCCTCATGGAGTGTGCACATTCTCCCTAAGTCTGTATGGTTTTCCTCTCACAGTCCAAAGACGCGCAGGTTAGGTGGATTGACCATGCTAAATTGTCTATTGTGTTCAGGGATGCATAGGCCAGGTGGGTTAGCCATGGGGTAAGTGGGGTTACAGGGATAAAGTAGAAGGGATGGGTCTGGATGGGATAGTCTTCACAGGGTCGGTGTGGACTAAATAGGCTGAATGGCTTCCTTCCACACTGTAGGGATTCTGTGACCTTCTCCATAACACATGAAGCTTAAGAATTTTCAGTTCTTTTGTGCCTCCCTCTCCTCTTGAATAGAAAGATTATATTCACTACTTTCAATCCATTGGAATCTTTCCTGAATCCGGGAAATTTTGGATAGCAGCAACCTCTTTTAAGCCCATAGGTTGAAGCCCATTTATACCTGAAGAATTGTCAGCCCGCAGCTCCATCAGTTTGTCTGATACCACTTTCCTCATGATTGTCGTTTCATTAAGTTCCCCTCTTCCTTCCGCCACCAGATATTACTGGAATTTTTTTTTCTGTTCTCTGTGGTAACAACTGTGTCCTTATTATCTAATATTAATCTTTCGTTTCTTGCTTTCTAGAGGACAATAACTTACCTTACATCCTCTTTTCCTTTTAAATAACTGCTATCATTTTTACATTCTTAGCTAGCTTCCCCATGTGCTTAATTCCTTCCTCCTGATTAAGGTTTTAGCTATTCTCTGCCACTCGTTTTACATTTTGACCAATAATCTGACCAGCCGCTTATCGATGCATAGTTATATGCTTTTGCCCCGAGCTTGATGCTTCTTCTAACTTCTCTTGTTAACCACAGATGGTGTGTCCTCCCTTTTAGAACTTTCTTTTTGGAGTAGATATATACTTATTCTGAGCATTCAGAAATATTCCCTTGAATATCTGCCACTGTGTCTCTACTGATCTATCCCCTTGCCTAGTCTGCATGTTTACATCAGCTAGCTCAGCTTTCATGACCACGTAGTTGCTCTTATCTAAGTTTAAAATGCTTGTCCTAGACCCAATTTATTCCGATTTCAAACTGGATGTCAAATTCTATTACGTTGTTGTTGCTACTACCTAGTGGCGCCCCAACTGTGAGGTCATTATATAGATATGTCACATTACACAATACAAAGCCTACTACAATCTGCTCTATTGTTGATTCCAGAATTTTCTGCAGTAAGAAACTATCTTGAAAGCAATCTGTAACCTCTAGATCAATTTGATCTGTTATGTTTATATGTAGATGTAATGTCACCCATAAATACTGATGTCCCTTTAACACAAGCACCCAATATTTCTTCTGCTATACTTTATCCTACATTGTGGTTACTGTTGGAGAACCTGTACACCACTTCTATTGTGACTTACTTTCCCCAATATTTCTTGACTCCAACCAATACAATTCAGCATCTCCTGAACCCAGGTAATGTCTAATACACAAATGACATTCTTGATTAACAAGGCTACTCTTCCTCCTTTGTTTAGCCTCCTATCTTTCTTAAATGTCAATGTATCCCTCAATCATTGTCAGCCTAAAGCCATGCCTCTGGATGACTATCAGATTTATTTGCTATAATATTCACTATCAATTAATTTACTTTGTCAAGAATGCAATAAATTCAGATACAGAGCCCTTAGTTTTGTCTTTTTATTATCTTTTTTGGTGTATTCCTTGGTGTTTTTCTCTTTTGATATCTGCCCTCCTCTCATCTTCTTTTCCCACATGGCTAATTTGGTTTTCTGCCTTGTCTCCACTCCTTGAGAGATAACAACTTTCTATATTTGATAGCATTTAGTTTAAATCCCTCTCTACTACCCTAGTTACGTGGTTCACAAAAACACTGGGCTCAGCATGATTAAGGTGTAAACTGTCTCAATAAGAGAGCTCCCACTTTCCCGAGCAGTGGTGTCAGTAACCCACTAACTGGAATCCACTTGCCACACACCACTCTTTTATCCACATGTGTCGCTTTCTAATGTTGTGCATCCTATGCTAATTTGCAAATGGCTCAGTTAAGAATCCAGAAATTATAACCTTTGAGGTCCTGCTTTTCAATTCAGTGCCAAGGCCATTTTTCCCTATTCAGAATTTCTTTCCCAGTTCTACTCATGTCATTAGTACCTACATAGACCATAACCACTGGATCCTCCCTTTGCTACTACGAGTTGCTTTCCAGCCCTGAACTAATATCCCAAATCTTGGCACCGGTCAGACAACACAACCATTTCAGAGATAGTAGGAACTACAGACGCTGGAGAAACTGAGATAACAAAGTGTAGAACTGGATGAACACAGCAGGCCAAGCAGCATCAGAGGAGCAGGAAAGCTGACATTTCGGGCCTAGACCCTTCTTCAGAAAAATTCCATTTCAACTCTCTCTCTTCATGGCAGAGAATCGTGTCAATGCCCCTTGCTGTCTGATCACCTACTACAACTGCAGCCCTTGTTGTTTCTCCCACTTTAAATGGCTTCCTGTAGCATGGTGTCATGGTCAGTTTGTACCTCCATCCTGCAGTTACCATTCTCAACCAAACAACGTGAGAGAACCTCAAATCTATTGCACAGTCGCAGTGGCTGACATTCCTGCACTCTGGGTCTCTTCACCAGCCTCATTCACAGTCACAGCCTTTTGTCTCTGACCACTGATCAATTCAGAAGACTGTACCTTAATTGGAAGCATCCTGGTACAAAGAATCCATGTAATTTTCTGCTCTGTAAGTCGCAGTGTCTGTGGTTCAGCCTCAAACTCGTAAATTCTGAGCCAAAATTGCTTGATCTTTAAATACTTACTGCAAATGTATTTGCCTGGATCACACTGGTACCCATGAGCTCCCATGTTCTGCAGTCTTGGCATGTCATGTATATCACCTAAATTCTTTTCAACTTTCACAGTACTTTTCACTATCTCAGTACATATGACAGGAATAAAAGCAAATCGCATCTAATATTAATTCTCATCTATTATTAATTTTAACTATTTAATTCACTTACCTTTATGCGTTTTAGATATTTTCTTAACCTTACCACCAACTTTTACATTGTTAAAATTTAAGAGTAGGAAAGACCTTAACCACTTACCAGAGACTCATCAACAACTTCTTCTTTCTCTGTAGTAGCGTAACAACCAATCCCAATAAACTGCATTGAATTTAGCTCTGTATGTAACTGCCTATCTTGGAATCCTTGCTTCACCTGCCCCTGTATTGGTTAAAGTTACCAATCCGTCATGGGACGAACACTTCAGAATCTGTTGTTAGTCCTTGGTAATATCAGAAATATTAGTCCTGTCTGTAAAAGCAATTAATTACAAGTGCAGACCAGCAATCATCCAGCTACCATCCAAAGCCCAATGCAACTGCCATTCTCACCTCTCACTGATCCACCAGCCACTCTATCCCCTCACCAACCTGCTACTCTACCCAGTTTACAATCTACCACCTTACCCCTCATCCGCCTATCCCATCCCATCCTCCTGCTACCCTACATTTTTCTCACTTGCCACCTTACCCCAAACTCAGTTGTCTGACGGGTCTAGGCCCGAAACGTCAGCTTTCCTGCTCCTCTGATGCTGCTTGGCCTGCTGTGTTCATCCAGCTCTACACCTTGTTATGTCACGCTACCTCCTCAGCCACTTATTCCTTGTAATTATCTTCTCTTTATAGCTTCTAAAATTGGTCTTGGGGACCTTCAGTCTGTGTTTATTGAGTGGAAAATGGCAGCTGGTGCTGTATAAAGGCTGGCATGCCTTCCATGAAGATTCTTCACACTGCTACCTGTGAAAATTGCTGCATTCTGGTTGTTTGAAATGATCTTGTGTCAAAAATAGGTCCCAAAAAATTCCTAGAAAGGGAAACAGGTCATTGTTTTCTCTGATCTGTGTCCGAAATAGGGATTCTGACTGAAATTGGAATATTTGGGCCACAGTTCTGCTGATCTTTTGTTGCTGGCTTATTCCTTATCAGAAGTCCTGGGCAGAGCCATATTAGCTCCCTCCCATGTTGCAGTGAGGTCTGACATCAGGGCAAGGTCAGATCCAGGTGAATGAAGTTCCAGGAAGGTAAATTGACATCTTGAAAGTTGGAAATGACCTGTGAAGCAATGAAATTAGGTTGCCGGAAAAGTCCATTGAGCAGATAGATGCCTTTCACATAGGCTGGTCAGCTGTTCCAATTCTCACTGTTTAGATGCTGTTGATACCGACAATGTTTCACATAGCTTGAGAAACCTGTGTGCCAGCTGTTAAAGCCTGAATCTTGGGTAAAGTTTGCAATAGATTGCTAAAGTACTGTTCCATGAGTATTTTCTGCTCACCTGCAAATCCATCCCATTAAACCTGGAAGTGAGAGGGGTCATTTTTGTTTTCAATTTAGGATTTTAAGCCCCAGTTTGTATTCGATCATGCTGCTCGACAATTAAAATTCTGACCAGTAGCTTTAACATACTAACCAGTCTGTTGATTTAAGTTATAACCAAAGGGATATTAAATAATATAAAATTCTTGTTTGCTGCTTTTCTCTACTTGAGTGACGACTGACCACAGCATGCATTAGCCTCTTGAAAATCATGTCCTAATTATTGGTTGACTGAATGGTGCCTTTCTGATCATCAAATAGTGTTTATCACCTCCTGTGACATGGAATTTTTATGCCTAGATTAATCAGTCAAGATGGAATACTTCACCTCAAGCAAAGCTTCATAGTTATTGACCTCAATGTAGTGAATAAACTACCATGACTGAAGAGGAACACTGGAATATCAAATCTGGGGCATCCATTACAATTTCATTTCTTTTTGGAATATGTTTTTGCTAAACATCAACATCAGGAAAGGAAGTTAACACATGATACTCATAAGACTGTACATTACAGAACTACCATGCTTCGATTTTCCTATTCATAACAGAGAAACTGAAGCAGGTGTGGCCAGTGTGTGGTAGACCCATTGAAATCCTTTCGGAAGATTTAAGTACGAGAATTGTACAGATCAATGTTACGTCTTAATCTTTCCGTTCTGCTTTCAGACATCTCTACTTGACCAAGCTTGTAGTCACCTGTTCTAATATCCTCTTACGTACTGTGGTGTCAAATTGTTTGATAATTGCTCCTGTGACATACCTTGGGGCATTTTATCATGTTAAAAACACTGCATAAATACAAGTTATTCCTGTTGTTTTAGTTGCTATTTTTGCTCAGAGTCACTGTCACGGACAATCACAAAACATTAGTAGCCTAAATATATTTGTGAATTGCTGTGCAGCACAGTAACTTCATAATGAGATGTATAAAGAATTGCTCACTGAAAGGTAGATTTCACCATCTCCATGCCTAGCATTTCAGTTTTAATGACAGATACAGGAAAGGAAAAGAATAATGAGACGTGTTAGAAATGAGAATACAAACACATGTTGAGAATATCGAAAAGGTTAAGTGAGGGAGCATAGTCACTATCAAATGCAGAAATTCCATTGGAAAACCTTATTAAGTACATCTATTTTGCAAAAATATAGATTATTTTAACATTAATTCCATGTGTTTTGGGGTGAATATTTCCAATGTAAGATAATGTTAGCGATGAGAATATCATGTTTCAGTTTTTGTATCCCAATATCAACAAAAATATTATTGGATTACCTGCGGTATTGTTGACTGCAAATTGCAATTCTTTCTATTACTGACCCAAAATCTGTGCTTCCAGATCCTGCTCATATCTCAGTGAGACAATGAATGCATTACAATTTGCCGTCTCCCTGGGTCCATGAGGAACTGCATGGATGTTGTTGAACGGCATTGTTTCTTCTCAGTACAAGTCCAAATTGAGTCAAAAACTTGTGCTGTGTGGAATCATCCCATATATTGCAAAAAGGAGACAGCCCAATCGTATTAGAATGTGGTTTCCTGAACTAGAAATCCAGAATATTACATGCAAGAAGTATTTATTTTAACACTGCAGCTCTCTTCCAGGAGAGAAATCGAGCAGATTAAGGGCCCTCCAGATAAGGTAAAGGATCAACAATATCATCAAAAAAAAAAACAGTTCCACACAAAGGATAACAAGGTGTGGGGCTGGATGAACACAGCAGGCCAAGCAGCATCAGAGGAGCAGGAAAGCTGATGTTTTGGGTCTCGACCCTTCTTCAGAAATGGGGGAGGGGAAGGGGATTCTGAGATAAATAGGGAGAAAGGGGGAGGCGGAAGATAAAAGGGTCTAGACCTGAAACGTCAGCCTTCCTGCTCCTCTGATGCTGCTTGGCCTGCTGTGTTCATCCAGCTGTACACCTTGTTATCTCAGATTCTCCACCATCGGCAGTTTCTACTATCTCCACACAAAGGATATTGGAGATGAAAGATGCTCTAGCAGAGAAATATTGGACAGAACATACCTCAAACAAAAGACCCACCATCCTTCCAAATCTGAAGAGAATGTGTTCTGAGAAAGGTGTGAAAACTGCAAAGTGAAAGACTTGTGGAGAGATAGCGCAATGGTAATTTTGTTTTATATCTATACGACTGCCTAAGGGGTGAAAAAAGGTTTGGGGAAGATCCTGTATAAGTTAGTTCTGAGGAAGAGTCATTTCGGACTTGAAACGTTAACTCCGTTTCTCTCTCCACAGATGCTGCCAGACCTACTGAATTTCTCCAGCACTTCCTGTTTTTATTTTGGATTTCCAGCATTGACAATAGTTAGCTTTTAGTTGTAAAACGAAACCCTTTCAGTATAATGTTCATGTTGCATTGGCTCCACCCATTCTACTGAGAACCCACAATGTGAGTGGAGGCAAGTAGTTTTACTCTAACCTTTGGAGGGCCCAGGTGCATCAGCAGCGCCTGCCTAAAGAGCTAGTAATTATTCCTGACCAGATGTGATGGTCCTTATTGTTGTAGTGCACTATCAAAGAACCTGTGTGGAGGTTATAGTTATCTATGTCTTTATTCCTCTATTCGTTCACTGTATGAGGACATTACTGGCTAAGCAGCATTTATTGCCCATCCCTAGATGCCCAGAGGCCAGTTAAGAGTCAACCACATTGCTGTGGGTCTGGAGTCACATGTAGGCCAGATCAGGGAAGGATAGCAGTTTACTTCCCTAAAGGACATTAGTGAATGAGATGGGCTTTTCCAACAACTGGCAATGGATTCATGGTCTTCATTAGATTCTTAATTCCAGATATTTTATTGAATTCAGATTCCACCATCTGCCATGGCTGGATGTGAACCCGGGTCCCCGAATGTTATCTGGGTCTCTAAATTAACAGTCCAGCGATAATACCACTAGGCCATTGCCTCCCCGTACAGTGCTGTATCAATAGATATTTTCTGGTGGTGTACCACTGATCATAGAAAGGCCCAAGCCAAAGCAAAGACAGTGGAGGATTTGTGGAGTGAACAACCTCAACAAGCCCTTCCATAGTTTGTCGTAAATACCGCAAAGTACCAGGAGGGGTCATCAAAGAAAATACCATGAGCTCCAATATTCTCCTGATTTAGAATTGTACTGTCATTCCTTCACTGTTCCTGGATTAAAATCCTGGAATTGCCTCCCTAGCAGCATTAGCCCTACAACATGCGCTGCAGATGTTCAAGACACCACCATGCTCTAAAGAATGAACGATAGATGCTGGCCTATTGAACAATACTCGCATCCCATGATGTTGATGCTGCCTGGGTTGTGGCTGCTCAGGCCCGGGGTTACTATATTTGTTGTTACAGTTGTCTGGAGCTGCTTCTACTTGAGTGGTTATGATCATCTCTCAGACAGACAGTGAGGGGGAGAGCAGCGAGAGACGTTGACACGTCGGCTTCTTCTCTTGCTTTTACACCCGATCATTACATATTATTAAAACGTTAAAAAAAAATTGTCCTCCTCCAGTTTGGGGAAATAAAAGATAAAATGGGTGGTATGGTGACTCAGTGGTTAGCACTGCTGCCACACAGTGCCAGGGACCTGAGTTCAATACTACCCAAACGCTGAAGGGACTAAAAAAATGCAGGACACATAACCAAGACAGACTACATGAAAATGAAACCAGAAAGCTCAAACACCCCCCGCTTCTATGGATTACCCAAAGCACACAAATCAGACATCTCCCTCAGACCTATCGTCTCCCTACCGGGCACACCTACACACTAAGTGGCCAAGGACCTACAACAGGGATTGAAACTCCTGGTTGACTGATCACCCCACTCCATCCACTCAACCCAGGAATTCCTTAACAGGATAAGGAACATTAAAATCAACAACGATGAGAGTCACACCACTATTCACATTCATTAACATACCATTAGCCAAAGAAGCACTTGCTACATTACTGGATACAGCAGGAACGCTGACTCCAAACAGCTCCATCAGCAAGGACAACATACTCAGACTACTGGACCCATGCCTCACCGCACACTTCATCTTTAATGGCCAAATATACAAACAAATCAATGGCACATCTGTGGGGTCACCCATCTCAGGACTTATGGCAGAGGAAATCATGCAAAGACTGGAATGCACTACCCTCCCCCCATACAACCAAAACTGTGGATCCAATTCGTGGGCAACAAGTTTGTGATCATTAAAAGCACCAAGTTAGAAGAGACACACTATCTCATCGATAACATTTTCATGGGGATCAAATTTATGAGAGAAGAGGAAGACAACAATCAGCTTCCGTTCCTAGACATCAGGGTAGAACGAATGACGAAGGGGGAGTTCCAAACCACAGTATACAGGAGGGCAACCCGCACTGACCAAATCCTCAATTTCCCCAAAAATCACTCCAACATCCACAAACCAAGCTGTGAAAGGACACTATTCAAGTGAGCCACAACATATTGCAACATGCCAGAACTATGCAAGAAGGAGGAAGAGCACCTATACAAGGTCTTTGCTAACAATAGATATCCCAATAACTTCATCTGCAGGTGCCTAGTAGATAAACATTGCCAAGAGGACACAGTGTGCCTCAAGACACTGGCTGCACTATCCTCTATCAAGAACATACCAGAACTGATCATGAGACTCCTACAATCACCAGGAATTATGGTGGCACACAAACCCACAGCCACACTATGACAAACACTCATATGGACCAAAAACCCCATACCCATGACATGCAGGACCAACGTTGTTGACAAAATACCTTGTAATGACTGCAACAAACATTACATAGGCCAGACAGGAAGAAAATTAGCCATTAGAATACACGAACACCAGCTAGCAGCAAAACAACATGACAAACTTTCCCTCATCTCAATTCACTCAGACAATGAAGGCCATCAATTTAAGTGGGACAGTGTGACCACCCTAGCTCAAGCCAAACACAGACACGCACTGGAATTCCTAGAGGCCTAGTTTTCGACCTGTAATGCAATCAACAAACATGTGGAATCAGACCCCATATACAAACCCAAGCAGAACAGAACCGGAAATGACATAACCCAACTTAACAGACCAGATCATATAAATACCTAACGGAGTGGAACAACATCGCTTCATCGGAGGCCGCACTGATGATGTTACCTAGCATGGTGACGAAAAGTCTATACGATAACCAGCCAGATTGGCGAGCAAGTCAACAACATTATCCACAAACTAAGCCACAAATCTTTGCAAGAACCTTGTCCAGCTTCGGGTGATAGTCTGCTTGAAGTTTGCGCATTCTCCCCATGTCTGTGTGGGTTAGTTCTGGTTTCCTCCAACAGTCGAAGATGTGCAGGTTGGGTGGATTAGCCATGCGAAATTGCCTAACTTGTCTAGGATCGCGCAGGCCAGGTGGATTAACCACAGGAAATACAGGGTTACAGGGATAGGGGTAGGTCTGGGTAGGATATTCTTCAGAGGGTTGGTGGGGGCTCAATGACTCAAATGGCCTGCTTCCATACCGTAGGGATTCTATGAATGAAATTTTTAATAAAACGATATAGGAAAATAACATAGAAATTCACAGCACAAAAGAATTCTGCTTAACACTCTTGTGTCAGTACTACCTCTTCAGCTTGAGTTATCAATATTGCCTTTTTATTGTGTTTCAGAATACATATAATGGAAAGTTTACCAATTCCACGCTCCTAACAGTGAGCCTTATTCAATGGGAATGAAGATGGCAAAAATTCTGTGACACAACCCCCTCGATTGAGATTCAGCATTCTGAATACACGATGGTGGAATTTATACGACAGGTGGTGCAGAATTTCAAAATCTAACGTCCGACATTTCTCAGAATCAAATCTCAGAAACTTTTACAGAGACTGAAGAAGTTATGTGCCAGATTCTAATCACAAACCTGCGAATGGGAAGTGACCTATGTAATCCAATTGAACCTTGCAATCCCCGTCAGATGCCTCTCATCCCTTGTCTCCCTTAACCTAGCTGTCTCAGTGTTTGACGTCTGCGCAACTGATGGAACATGACTGCTCTACCCATGTGTCATTCTAGCTTAATTTATGAAACACAGACACTGAACAGCTGCATATTCTATCTTGCTTCAAGCTGTCCTATGGTGTGAAATTAAATTGTTAGTGCTGACTGCCTTTATCAGCTTTCCCTTGTAATAGATGGAGGATTTATCTTAAATCTTCCAGGACATTCAAGTAAGATAGCTCAGTCTCAAGGACTGAAGTGGTGTGGTCATACCATTACCAATCACCCTGTAATAATGGATTGCAACTATTTTCAAATAGTGTTGTTAGTCAGTTGTTTGATGTGGCAGCATTCACCAGAAATAAAACCTCTCTTAGCTCATTCCATAAATTACCTCTTGCTATGCTTGCCTCTCAACCTTAGTCAAATTCTACCTGTGCTAAGCAGTTGTGCTTTAAGTGGACAGATAACATTTCTATGCATGTATCAGCTTATTAGTGTTTCTTAAGAAATATGAACATTTTCATTGAACTAATAAAACTGGCTGGAAAGCAGGACTATAAACAGTCAGAGCCAAGTAGAGAGTAGGACTGAAGACTGTCAGAAAATATTGAATGTTATTTTGTTTGACACTGTCTTCAATCAAACTTCAGGCTGAAATTGTCAAAGTGAGCCTATAGTTGTCACTAGGTCAAGGGAGACAGGGGATGAGAGCCTATAGCCTACCGTGAGCCTGTAGTTCTGAGGAATGGTCACCGGTCCCGAAACATTAACTCTGATTTAACTTCACAGTTACTGCAGACCTGCTGAGCTTTTCCATCAACTTCTGTTTTTGTTTCTGATTTACAGCATCTGCGGTTCGTTTGATTTTCCACAGTTTGATATCCTAGTTTCACAAATATTAATTCAATGCCTCTCCTCAAGTAACCGATATTAAATAAATCATGTAGTAAAATGGCAATGGTAACTTTTGTTGCAAAGGGTTTTTAAATATCTATCTAGTTGTTCTGCATAGTAAATCCATTCTGTTGTCTATATTTCAGTATTCCTGTCAAACCACTTGCAGAACTGCCAGAGTTTGATTAAAAAAAAACTTGAGTGAGTTTGGACTGTTGATGATCTTTGCTGAATTATTAAAATGTTCTGAGAAGGCGGATTCTGCAAAATTGTAGTATTGTGGATCTTCAGCCTTTTGGGGTAAGGTGGAGGATATTTTATCTTAGAAAAACACGTTTAAAATTGCTCACCCACTTGTGGTGGTGATATTTCCGTCAGCAGCTGGGAGAGCTTGAACCATCGATACCAAGCAGTCATCATTGATGGGGAAATAAGAAGTGATGTGAGTAATCAATAATAAAGCTGTTTACAGACAGTTACCTCCAGTTTTAGCTCCTGCATTTTGTTTATGGTCGGTCTCTTTTTTTTAAGATGATTACCGTGCCTAACGATTTTTTTTTTCAGTTAAAAACAAACCTGTTAGAAAAGTAACTGTATAAGATGTTGGTTAGACTGCCACAAGAATATTGTGCGCAGTTCTGAAATGAACATTATAGGAGGGATGTGATTGTACTTGAGAGGATGCAGAGGACATTTACCAGGATGTTGCCTGGGCTGGAGAGTTTTAGCCATGAGGAGAGATTGAATAGACTCAAAATCTCCCCTCCCCCTATCGCATCCCCAATCCAGCCCAGCTCGTCCCCGCCTCCCTAACCTGTCCTTCCTCCCACCTATCCCCTCCTCCCACCTCAAGCCCCACCCCTATCTCCGACCTACTAACCTCATCCCGCTGCCTTGACCTGTCCGTCCTCCCTGGACTGACCTATTTCCTCCCTAACTCCACCCCCGCCTCTTTGACCTGTCTGTCTCCTCTCCACCTATCTTCTCCTCTATCCGTTCTCTATCCGCCTCCCCCTCTCTCCCTCTTTATTTCAGAACCCTCTTCCCCTCCCCCATTTCTGAAGAAGGGTCTAGGCCCGAAACATCAGCTTTCCTGCTCGTCTGATGCTGCTTGGCCTGCTGTGTTCATCCAGCTCTACACCTTGGTATCTTGAATAGACTGGGTGTTGTTTTTCTCAGAGAGAGGAGACTGAGGGGGGACATGACTGAGAATTAGGAGGGGCATTGACAGGGGTAGACAGGAAGAAATATTTCCCCCTTGGTGGAGGGATCAATGACAGTGGGTAAAGATGTAGAGTAAGGGGCAGAAAGTTTAGAAGGAGGTGGTGGGAATCTGGAACTCACTGCCTGTGAGGGTGTTAGAGACAGAAACTCTCAGAACATTTGAGAAGTATTTAAATGAGCACTTGCAATGCCAAGGCATACAAGGCTGTGGAAAAGTGCTGGAAAATGAGATTATAGTAGTTAGGTGGCTGTCTTTCAATAGCGCAGACTGATGGGGCTGAGGGCCCTTGTAGACTTCTATAGCTCTACGACTGAGATGTGATATGATTGACTAGAAATGATAGTCGGTGATAATAGGAGGGAAATGCTTAATATACATGTATGGCATTTCTCTGGCTATTTTAATGGAGGAACTAGCCTATTCATCTTAATTGTGCTAGTTTAAATATATTCAGCATAATGCAGTTTCCTGACTTTTACCTGTAAGGGCACCATAAGGGGAGTTAGTCTGATCCAGAACAGGTCGGGAGGTTACAATAGATCTGTCAAAGGTTGATTTTTGCATTTGTTTTCTTGGACTTTAGTTGCAAGACTATTTTTTACTTTTTCAGTTATCAGTGGGACTTATTCACATTCTCTTCAATAGGAGAGAAAAAATACAATCGTGATCAAACTGGCAGGGCCGCACAAACCTTCTCATAAGTGCCGATATCAATTTTTCTTCCTCACTTTGATAGTTATCTTTGAAATATGTGGCTTGGGAGTCTCTTTTGACACTTGAATATTGCACTTTGCGGAGAGTAATAGTATCTTGATGCAAGTTTCAAATTCCGATGTGTTAAGGTACCACACTGCTCTGCTTATTAGCAGTTGGCAGCTTAATAGGCGTTTCTTAAAGGAACTGCTGCAGGCCACTCAAAAATGGTTTCATATGAGGTATTAATTGAACCAGTTGTCACATTAATGGTCCATTGGCGTTACAAAAAAACTCTCCTCCATCCTCACAACCTTTGATGCGAAATGGTACGTACCTCCCTTTTAACTAACTTACACCCATTACAGTTCACATTGGAACTGATAGATCTGTCACGCCCTTTGACCCATGGGTAGTTAGCCAATGGAATGCTAATGAGGTCCGACCATGAGAACAGGCTTCAGGCTGCCACCCAATGGAAGTGGTGAAGTTATCAAAAGCATTGTTGAAATATCAAAAGCATGTTGCATCTTTCTGAAATTCGGAGGCTAAATATCGAGATGCAAGAAATAATGTGAGGCAGGTTCAATTGGGCCAAATTGCAGCTGTACCTGCAGATCCAGGCCTTCGCTTTACTCAAATGCCTGAGGTAAACTATCATCACATGTTCTACTTCACCAGAGAGATAGTGATGAATTTGTGCCATTTGCTGGAAGCTGATCTATAGACAACACACAGCATAGAAGTGGTTTCTCCAGTGGCAGTCAAAATGAGAAAAGTCCAGCATTTTTTAATATATCTGATTCGTTCCTAACTAAGGGAAATAAACAACATGATAACTCTGCAGGGCACAGGGCATCAGGCAGCTCACTGTTGGTTTAATCATCACTGTGAAATATCCTTCTCTTTTTTTTTCCAAAGCGAAAGAAAAGCAGAATGAGAAAACTACAACCTTCTTCAAGTTTGAAGTATTTTAATTCCACCTACATTATTAAGTTCATTCCTATGCACAATTTCAAGACCTTCATTCTATTAATGTGCAGGTCATTAGCAACCAGCAACAGAGGATTATATGAGTTAATACCTCTTCCCAGATTTCATTAAACAGTCTTTTGAACTTTTAGAAGAACAATGAAATAGCAGGATTACTTTTAGTACATGGCCCTATGACACTTTTGGAACAACCATGAATAGAAGGAGACTGTAAATCCGGTGACGCTCATGTGACTTACCTAGCTCACTGTAGACATCTTGAATTGGATTTAAGGTCCTCACTAGGTTCTCCTAAATGTTACACAAAATTGAAAATGAGGGAGGTCTAATAATGTAAAAGTTGGAAAAAGAAGCCTATCCCTAACCAGGATAATGTCAAAAACCCTGAACTGACCACAAGTGAAAAGGTATCTGTGTTGAAACACCATTGCTGGCAGCAAGTGTCTCAACCCAGGTTCTTCTAGAGCAGACCACCAGTTTCCAGCACTGCTATCTAATGCATAATCTTCTCTGATATGTCTGAAGCAGTTTTCCAATACACTGTAATGATTGTAATGAGGTCGGCCAGGTGGACCTCATAGACTATGAGTTAACGTTTTGGGTTTGATGACCCTTCCTCAGAAGTAGACCCAAAGCACTAACTCTGATTTCGCTTCACGGATGCTGCCAGACCTGCTGAACTTTTCCAGCAGTTTATATTTTTGTTTCTGATTTACAGCATCCGTAGTTCTTTCTGACCGGGGCTGTTAATCTTGTCCAGTCAGGGAGCCCTGGTTTACAGATCAGAATGGGAGTGTCAGATATCCGGTTCACTCTGAGGGAGCTGGATCAGTGTCAAGAATTGTACACAGGTAAACAAAGGCTGGCTTGGATAACGGCCTCAGTAAAGTTATTTCAGTGGTGATGAGGGTGGGATACACCTCCAATAGCAGCTGACAATATCAGACTTTGGATGCAGGAAGATCCTTTCCTGGCAAAATTGAAACAGCCAGTGGTGATCGGGGAGACCAAAACGCCATCACAACCAGAAGTGAAATCTTTTTGGACCTGGAGGGACCAGATCGCATATTATTATGGGGAGAAAGAATGATCGTCCCGAGTAAAGGTTGTCACCAGATGCTGGCTGTACTCCACCAGGGTCATCCACGGGTTTCCAAAATGAAGATGTTGGCAAAACAATATGACTAATGGTCAGGATTGGATGCAGACATAGCTGCATTGGTGGGGGCAATACTCAGATTTCCAACAAGGACAAAACTTACTGCCAGCAGCTCCCCCACATTTATGGAATGGCTGGGTGAACCCTGGACTTGGTTACAATTTGACTATACAAGACCTTTCATGGTCTCAGTGTTCTTAGTCGTTGTTATTCCCACTCAAACTGGCTGGACATGCATAGAGTTCATTTGTTAAACAGGGGGATAATGATAGGAAAGCTGCGTGCATATTTTGCAATACACAGAGTCCCAGAAGTGTCGGTCACAGATAACGAGCCATTGTTTACCAGCAGGGAGTTTGAGTATTTCCTAAAGTCGAATGGTATTTGTCATGTAAGGACAGCTCCAATGCAGAAGGAGCAGTCCAAACTTTGAAGACAGGCTTAGACACCAGTCAACAGCTTCACTCGCTACCAAACTATCCTGGTTGCTATTTGATTATCAGACTGCCCCTCATGCAACGAGAAGGATAGCCCCAGCAGAGTTGCTAATGGATAGAAGACTCAGCACCAAGTTAGACCTGATCTTCCCAGACCAGGGAGCGAGGGTGAAGTGGCATTAGAAACACCAGTGACAGACGCAAGACTCCGCTAAGCGAGAGAAACAGTTTACTTCAGGGAACAAAGTTTATGTGCAGGAACCATAGGATTGGGCCTTCGTGTGTAAGAGGCATGGGTGACGTGAGGTCTGGTCCAGTGATGTATAAAGTGTGGATATGTGCGATGGTCCTGACCAAACATGTGGACCATATGAAAGCTGCAAACTTGCAAATGGTATGGGAGGAAAACATGCCCAGCTCTTTGACTGCCAATCTGATTGTTTGCTGACCAGGCCACATTTATTGCCCACCCCTTCTTGCTCAGAGAGCAGTTCAGAATCAACCACATTGCTGTGCGTCTGGAGTCACATGTAGGCCGGACCAGGTAAGGATGGCAGTTTTTGTACCTAGAGGACATTAGTGAACCAGTTGTATTTTTTCCTGACAATCGACAATGGATTCAGGGTCATCACTAGATTCTTAATTCCACATTTTTATTGAATTCAAATTCCACCTTCTACGGTAGCAGGATTTGAACCCGGGTCCTGGACCGTTCTCTGGATCGCTGGATTAACAATCCAGCGATAATACCACTAGGCTATTGCCTCCCCTCTGAAGGTATCTCGAATCTCTGATGGTCACGCCTCGACACCTTTGCCCCCTGAAGAGGAGAATGAATTTTTTCTCTAATGCTCTGGGCGCAAGAAGCAAGCTATTGTGTGTTACATGCCACTTGTATCAGAGGCAGAGTTGGAGGAATCTGACCTGGTGCTAAAGCGCTCTGGGAGGAGCACCAAAAAAAAAATGAGAGCTGGCCTATGTCCTCCAACGCAGAGGGGGAGGGGTGTAGTGATTGTAATGAGGTCAGCCAGGTGAACCTCTTAGACTATGAGTTCCCTGATTGGGGCTGTTAATCTGGCCCAATCGGGGAGCCCTGGCTGACAGGTGTAGATAGGGCAGGAGTTCTGTTCACTCTGAGAGCTGGCTCTGAGGAAGCTTGATCAGTATCAAGGACTCTCCACATGTAAATAAAAGGTGACTTGGATGACCGGATATCAGCCTCTGTGTGGAGTTATTTCATACACCATGACCAATATTTGCCTGTACATAAAATGTACTTTTTGTACAGATTATTGGAATCTGGAAATCTTATACTACAGACTGGGAGAATTGGCAATCTCAAAGCCATATTTCTTTTTGTTAAATGAGGGCATTAGAGCATGTGTTTAAAGGCAAATAAATTGAGCTGATGCTTTATAAAAATAAAATCAGCCATGATCTGCATGACTGATGGAACAGGCTCAAGAGGATCAATGAGCTTCATGCAACAATGAAGGAAACACACAGACGTAGAAGACAAGATGCTCTTGTGCAGAGGTGTGACTGGGAAGACAACTATAAACAGCTGTTCAGAGATAGTAAGAACTGCTGATGCTGGAGCCAGAGATAACACAGTGTGGAACTCGAGAAACACAGCAGGCCAGGCAGCATCAGAGGAGCAGGAAAGCTGACGTTTAGGGTCGGGACCCTTCTTCAGAAATCTATATCTATAAACAGCTGTTCATTGTATTTGGATCACTTGGTTCTGCAGATAGTTACACATCTGAATAGTAACTTAAAACAGCTGACAGAGGGGAACCAGGTGGCACAGGTGGTTTACACTTTGCCACGGGGAAAAATTGCAGCATCAACCAGTCATCAGTGTTGAAGGAAAACTGCAGTTAGTGTTGTAAATTTGAGTGGACTTAAAACACAGTGAAATGATTCAAGGTTTAATAAGAAGTGGATGATATGTAAGTACTTCAGACAAAAGCTGAGCTAACAAAGAATTCTTTGCAATAATTGATAAATATTTCACAGATGAGTGAATTCAGTTATCCTGATAGCTTCATCCTACAGCTTCCCAACTCACAGTATAATAGTCTTTATTTAATCTTAGCTAATAGGCCATTACATCATGCACTCCATTATCCATCACCTTCTCTTAAACTTAATTTAAACATCTTAAGGACTCTGCAAAAAAAAATTGTATTTTGACGTTAAACATGACTTAAAAAGACGTATTCTCCTAAATCAATAATATTGGATATCTAGTTAGAGTGATAAAGCAAATGTTTTCAATGGAAAGGATGATGCAGATATAGATATGAGGGTGGAACTCTGTGAAAATTAAGAAGTTAATGTAGAGAGAATGGAGGTACTAGTGGGTTTAGCAGTCTTACAAGTGGATAAAACCACAGGTCTGGATGAGATGTCTCGCACAACAGCCTGAATTTGAGAGGGGCCCTGGCAGTAACTTTCAATTTCTCTCTGGTCACAGGTGAAGTGTTAGAGGTCTGGAGGCTCACTAATGTTATTGTATTACTAAAAGAGAGAGGAAGTGATAGACCAGGAAATTACAGACCAGTCAATCTAACCTTGGTGGTGGGCAGGTTATTAGAAGGAATTCTGGGTGACAGAATATATCTGCATTTGGAGAGACAGGGATTAATCAGTATAGTCAGCATGGATTTGGGATTTGTTAAGGGAAGGTCATATTGGACAAACTTGATGAAATTTTATGAGAAAGTAACCAGGAGTGTTGATGAGGGTAATGCAAATGCTCTACATTGACTTTAGTAAGGCATTTGGTAAGGTCCCTCATGGCAGACTGGCCAAGAAAATAAGAATCCATGGGACCCAAAGCAAGGTGGTACATTGGAACCAATATTAGCTGAGAGGCAGCAAGCAGGGAGTGATGATAAAGAGATGTTTCTGTGAATGGAAGTTGTTTCCAATGGAGGTCTGCCGGGCTTGGTGCTGGGCCGCTTGCTGTTTGCACTGTACATTAATGATGTGAATTTAAATGTCGAGCATATTATTTGGAAGTTTGAGGATACACAAAAATTCTTTGGGCAGTAAATAGTGCTGAGGATGCAGGAAGATATCTGCAGACTGGTCAGGTGGGCGCAGCAGTGGCAAATGGAATTCAGCACCGGGAAATGTCAGGTAATGCACGTGGGAGGGCTAACAAGAGATGGGATTATACTATGAATGGTAGGACCTTGGAAAGTATTGAAAATTACAGAGACGTTGGTATACATATATACAATATCTGAAGGTAGCAGGAAAGGTAGATGAGGTGATAAAGAAAGCAGATGAATTACTTGTCTTTATTAACAGAGGCATGGAATACAAGAAATGTATAAAACACTGATTAGATTACAACTGGAATACAGCGTGCAGTTCTGGTCACAGCATTATGGGAAGATGTGACTGCACTAGAGAGGATGCAATCGCTTTGCCAGAATTTTGCCTGGACTGGTGTGACTGAGCTATGAGGAAAAATTGGATTGACTGGGGTTGTTTTCTTTGGAGCAGTGAAGATTGACAGGAGACCTGTAGATGTGTATACGACTATGAGCAGCGTAGAAGGGAGGGATAGAAAACACTTTTTTCCATTAGTAAAGGGGTCATTAGCCAAGTGGCATAAAGTTAAGGAGAGAAGTACAAGGCTAGGAGGAGAATTGAGGAGAAATTGTTTCACATGGAGGCTGGTGGGTGTTTGGAACTCACTGCTTCAAAGAAGAGTTGAGTCAATAATTCTCATGATATTTATGTGGTATTTTGATATTCACTTGCATTATCATTGTCTGTAGGGCTATGGGCCAAAGCCTGGAAAATGGGATACAGTGGTCAGATCTTTGTTGACCAGCATGGAATCATAGAATCTCTACAGTCACCCAGACCGATCCCCCTTATAACCCACCTGATTTGCACATCCCTGAACACTACGGGCAATTTAGCACGGCAAATCCACCTAGCCTGCACATCTTTGGACTTTGGGATGAAACCGGAACACCTGGAGGAAACCCACACGGACACGGGGAGAATGTGCAAACTCCACACACAGATACTCGCCCAAGCCTGGAATCGAACACGGGCCCCCACAGTGCTAACCACTGAGCCACTGTGGACATTGTAGTCTGAATGACCTTCTTCTGTGCTGTAGATGTTTGAATCTGAGTTAAATCCAAATGTCATCATATAAAGACATAGTCTTCAAAACTATTGCAATAACCCTCGAGGCAACCATATTGGATGGAATTTTCAAGGTGGGTTGGGATGTGGGAAGGCTGCCCAATGTCTTCCTGCCACTATGGCATCTTGCTGGTGTTGGAAAAGTGGCACCCACTCAAACAAAAGGTGCCCAACCATTTATATGACCAAATAAGGGTCTGACCATCACTGTTAATGTTTTACCACTCGTAGGAAAGCCTCCCAATGGGCCCCTCTTTGGTCCTGCACTGTTCGTGAACCACAAGTGATTCTACTCCATCAATACTCAGGTGGATAGTATCCAGGAAAGAAGCAATTTTCATTTCCCAGTCAGTGGCCACACTCGGGTAAATTTTCACAAGGGCTGCCCCAATTTTCCATCAAAGCTGTTATATCACCTTACTTTAACTAATTATGCCTAGTCCTAAAACTTGTTGATGCCTGGCTCTAGATGACACAAATTGAACAGGAGAAGAGGGCACTCAGCATTTTAACTTGTGTTTTTATGCCACACGATGAGTTTTGGATTTAAGACAGACCAGTCAAGACAAGGCACGTCAAGGGGTAGGTCTTTAGGCTTGTCCTTCAAAGTATATTTATTACATTTTCTTTCTAAACACTATTATACATGGCAATAGTATACTATGCTCTGACATACAGTTACAGTAGGTACTCACTAATCTATCTTCTTAAGTGTGTTCATGCCCATATGCTCTCTATTTTTCTTTCAGAGAGCCTCAATCTAGTGAGTCTTCCAAAGTGTTCCATCTCGAATGTTCTAACTCTGGTCACAAGGGGTTATTTATATCCAGTGCTGTGCTGCTGTGTGACATCTTAACAAGGTTCCTTCATGATCCAAATACCTTTAAGCAATACGTTAGAGTGCATGTTTGTACCATTTTGTGTTAACTCAAAGTTATTACAAATACACAGCCCCTCCTTGAGACATTTCCCTGCCTGATTGATGTTCTGTAACAATAGAACTGGAAAAAAAAATTTATTAAGAGGTTCTAGCTTAATGGGGAGGCCTCAGGGTCAATCTATATCCAACAAGGTACGATGAAAACTCTACCCACATTCTGATAGTTGTGAAAAATTTAATAACAACAACTGAGACAATCTACAACGTTCTAAATCAGTAAGCGACATTCTAAGAAAGAGATAACACTGTGGAGCTGGAGGAACACAGCAGGCCAGGCAGTATCAGAGGAGCAGGAAAACTAACGTTTCGGGTCTGGACACTTGACTTTACCTTTCTGAAGAAGGGTCCACACCTGAAACATCAGCTTTCCTGCTCCCCTGATGCTGCCTGGCCTGCTGTGTCCCTCCAGCTCCACACCTTGTTATCTCAGACTCCAGCATCAGCAGTTCCTACTATCCCATTCTAAGAAAGAGTCAATTTGCCTTAGCTCCCAAAGTTAATGGATCCTTTAAAAGTTTTAAAGATCCAGAGCTGATCTTCATTAAAGCCAATCAGTTCTTCTTTCTGTCCATACCATATCTGTGTGCTACATTTTGCTGAAATTCACTCATTAGCAAAATCTACTCCAATCTCATTTTAGGTATATTGTTTACTGACTGACAGACTGCCACGCTATTGACCAGGACTGAAAACATCACTTCTGTCTGGCTTCAGAAGCAGAGATCCATTTTATCTTTTGTGGAACTCTACTGTTTCTCAGTACGAAAGGTGTCTTGGAGCACCAATCAGAGCAAACATCTTTTATTTAACTTCTTTAGGGAAACTTCTATCAGATTATGCATTAACTCTGAGGCTGTGCTTTGAAAATTGC
This sequence comes from Ginglymostoma cirratum, assembly GCA_024137785.1. Taxonomy (NCBI): domain Eukaryota; kingdom Metazoa; phylum Chordata; class Chondrichthyes; order Orectolobiformes; family Ginglymostomatidae; genus Ginglymostoma; species Ginglymostoma cirratum. The sequence continues at coordinate 20,457,817 of JAHRHZ010000077.1, read as the reverse complement.
TCAATTATAATTGTGCCTTTAATGGATTCTGCAGGCGTGTAAAGTAGGTGCTGCCATTAAATCTGTGAGCTGACTGTGTTAGTGATCTCCAAATTGTACACTTACTTTGAACAATAAATGATGGGGAAGTGTACATAATTTGGTGATGGGGGGTGCAGGGGGTGGATAGTAGTACAGATATAGAGCAGTGTGTTGCAAAATGGAAATCTAGTTATTTACCAATGTGAGGGAGCATTAATTTGCAAACGATTTTGCCATATCTGGTATAGAAATGGGATAGTTTCCTTCTAACATCCCATATATGAGGAGGACAAAAATATTTTTGAAAAGAGTTCTGTGTTGCAAAAGGTAGGATTCATGGATAATGATTGAGGTTTCCAGAATTCCTGGTGAATATATACTTGGGAATGTGATGCTGAAATAAAGCTAAAGCTGCCATGAAATTATTCCCTAATCATTCAGTGGTGTAAACCCATATTAATGCTGTAATGGTGTTATAAGCATTCAAATTCAAATTTTCACTGAGTTGGGAACATCTTTCATTTGCAAACATATTAATCATTTTTACAACTTAAATATATTTTCTTGTCTTATTAGGATATAATTCTGTGAATCAATAACTTTATATGTCAGAGAATTTTCCTGAGCCTTTTAATAGCTTATTAGTCCTTGTTGAACCGTATGAAATTATTATTTCCATTAAGAAGAGTTTAAAAATACAAGTCTGCCATGTGAATTTAATCTGAAACTTAAACTTCTGTAGAAGATCACATGATGGTGAAAAGGGAAGAGTTCAATGGTGGTAAACTCGGGGGAGATGAATGGTGATGCATTAGTGTCACGAATACTCAGTAAAACTCGAGATTTTTCACATTAAATTATACCTTTGTAATTAAGTTAGAGGCAAGTTAGAGCATGTACCTTCATTTTCATGACGTGTTAAAGCTGGTATAGAGCTGGTAAAAGTTGACTTTGAGGTAGATTAGGAGTGAACCATCGTTGAAGTGCAATGTTAAGAGATATGGGTAAGTGTACTTATCAAACTTCCAGATCATTGCAACAGATGATGAACTTGTTAAAGGACTTCTGGTTAAGACAGTCATTAATATCGTCAAGGCATTTCCATTGATATCATCCTTTTTCTCTTCTACTGTTAGTCCTTCCAGTGGTGATTTGCCACGCCAACCCTTCTACATGGACAATATGTCCAAAGAGCTCTGTTGGTTCTGTTTTGGTATCATTTAAGAGTCCTGTTGTTCCGTTACTCTTACTCAGTACTTCCTCATGAGTTGGAATGAATAAGAGCTTCTTGTCTTGTTTGGGGAAGGTTGCTAAAACATGGGCGAGAAGGTTGAGATACTTCTTGTAATGTGGGTCAGGGTTGTCTATGGGAGGTTGCCGTTTGAATTAAAGAGGGTCATGATTGATACAAGGATTATACTGCATGGTAGAGAGAAAGTCAAGATTGACCAAGGGCAGCTCAAATTAAATGAGTGGTCAAGGCCAATAGAGGAAAGGTCCAGGGGTACCGAGGGACAGTCGAAAGTCTCCGAGGGCAGGTCAAACGTGACGAAAGTATGACTGAGGACTAAGGCAAATGATGGGAAGGGTGTAGGTGGGAAGTGAATTGAGGATGACAGATAGAAGGGTGACTGAGACTAATGCAAGATTGAGAACATGAGGGTCAAGTGTGGCTGAAGAAGGGCAGACAATGATGGATGGAACGTTGAGAGTGATGAAGACAAGGTGAAGGTAAGGCTGGAAGGTGATGGCTAGCATGTCCAAAATGTTAGTGAGATTGTCAAAGGACATTGCAGGAGCAACAGACTGAGATGGTGAAAGACCCATATACCGTCAGAGAAAAACACAGGATCTCCCAACAGTGCACAGGTGCAAGGTCACAATTGAGAGCTAATGTAGACTGTGGTAAGCATACCTTTCACTGATTCTGTCCACTGTTTACTTCCTCCAAGTACCTAGTTTGCCCCAGTACTTCAGAAGGCCTGATTAATGTAGGAGAGGATGACCTTGGGCCAAGAAAGAATTGCACCAGAGAGTGAGGTTGCTCTGGATGCAGAGAACCTGGGCCCAAGTGTGACAATGAGCAATGGCTTATCACTGAGTTCTGCATCCCCTGAAAAAACAATCTGAGATGTTTGAGAAGCAATGTCAGTGAGGCAGCCTCGGGAGGTAGTCACTGAACTGTTCCTGTTCATTCATCACAATCAACAGTGTGGTACAATGAAAGGCAACCCAATGCCAATTGTCTTTAAAGTCACAGCAGCGTTGAATTTTAATGCCATCAGCTTGCTCACGGGCTGTATGGAGGCAGGGGGGTGGTGTATGGTTGTGGGCAGGAGGTGACATATGTGGTATCTTGCAGGGACCATCAGGGAGGCCACTGATCCCTTGGTCAGAAGAGCTTGAAGGGCTGATGTGTTTGTTATATTCATCACTGACCCTGAGGGCCGGGCTCCCTGAGCTGTGGGCCTAAGGCCATCATGGATTTCCCACAAGTACAGAGAATTATCGACTGTACTCATATGGTGATAGAGCTTCCTGGGAACAGGCAACAGCATTCATTCACTCATTCTGTGAACAATCACTACAAACAAATCCTCAAGATATGTGCTCAGCTTTCAGTGAGCTCCCATGATTCTTCTATTTTCCTTCACTCACAGTTGCCTTAGCTGTTTGAGGATTTCATGAGACTGCAGGATTGGGCAACAGGGGCTCTCCATTGAAAACGTGGCTCATGACACCTGCACAGAACTTGCAAAGTTCAGTGGAGATAGAATACACTACTTCTCATGACCCCACAAGGGAAATAATTGAGGACACCAAAGGTTGGTTTAAAAATGTGGTTCTGTCTCCTGCACGGCTCAGGTGAAGTGCTGCAGTATCTACCTCGCAGGGTGTCCAGGATCATGTTAGTCTGCAGCACACTGCACAGCCTCAAGCAGCAGTGGGGAGACAGAGGAACCCCACTCCACCTTGTCCATGGGAGATGGTATGATGGTGGTGAGAAGGGCAAGTGAGTCCTCATTCAGATTCGTTTCTAGCCAGAATGAAGAGACAAATCATGATGGTCACTGTTTCACACCTATTGTCACTGTAGATCTTCATCAAAAACAGAAAATATTGGAGAAACACGGCAGATCTGGCAGTCTCTGTGGAGAAAGAAACACAGTTAATATGTTGAGTCCAGTGTGACTTTTCTTTGGAACAGTTCCAACAGATCCTTTCCTGCCTGTCTACATCTCTGACAGGACTTTTGGACCAGTGGCTTGTAATCAGCATAGAGATCAACATGGAGCTGGACCCTACCAGTCCTATGACTGCCATAGCATCTATCAGCAGATGTGAAATGCCTATGACATACTCACCAGATTATTGCACTGACCTTAATTAGGAATTAGAATAGTTAGGTGGTTGTTTTTGATTGGTACCAACTTGATGGACTGAAGGGCCTTTTTCTCAGCTCTAGACCACTATAAGAGTGCATGATTCCTGACGTGTTGTCTCTGCACTGGTGGAAGGTGAGTTGGAATGATTTGATGATGCATTCTCAGTAGTGTCCATGTCCATATTCTCAGCAGTGGATTGTTCAATCGTTTTCCTTGCGGCTGGCCGTTGCTCTGGAATGGAATGGAAGGACCTGCGCAAAGAAGTACGTTCACATTTTGTACAAAATCCTGGAACTCCCTCCCTAATGGCTTTGCGTGTCTACCTAAAGGATGGACTGCAATGATTCATTACCACCCTCTTAAGGGCAACTAAGGGATGAGCAAGAGAGATAAAAGGTACTGCAGATGCTGGAGAATCCGAGATAACAAGCATGGGGCTGGATGAACACAGCATCTGCAGTACCTTTTA
>JAHRHZ010000077.1:20424002-20453541 GCA_024137785.1 Ginglymostoma cirratum | reverse complement strand
AAACGTCAAGTTTTCCTGCTCCTATGATGCTGCTTGACCTGCTGTGTTCATCCAGCCCCATGCTTGTTATAAGGGATGAGCAAGCTGGACCAGCCAGTGTCATCCACATCCCATGACGGAATTGCAGAAAAAACATCCAACCCCAATTTCTTCCCCAGGAAGGCAAGACGTAGAATGACAGGACATATAACAACAATTACACTTCAAGACTTCATTGATCATGAAGCATTTTGAGATGTTTGGAAGTCATGACAAGCACTCGATAAAAGAATAATTCTTTCTATCAGATGATCATCATCAGCACCTGACCAAGTTAAGTGGTTTAAGATATGTTTGTGAAAATCTACCTCTTCTTATTCCGCTGCATTTATCTCCCAAATCTTCACTTCTGAAAGAGAATGAAACCATCTGGTGAAACAGAATGAGGGATTCTCTCAGCACTAATGAACATTCCTCCTGAATGATGGACTATGCCTAGAGCATTTGAAGAGTGTGTTGTTCATCTGTTTATGGGCCTTTTGATAGCTTACAACTATATATTGACCTCTACAACCAAGCAATTTGAAAAGGCTGGGTAGGGCTAACCTTATAAATCCTGCATGTGCTAAGGCGGTTGTACATGTTAAAGTATGCCTTGCAAGGGGGTAGTGAGCAGCTCCCTTTAGCTTCCAGCCATTTCTCAGGGTGCTCTGAGAGTAGACAGCAGCTCCTCAGACTCCCTGTGTCAATGATTGGTTTTTTTGCAAATATATACTTCATTTTTAAAAAAATGCATGAGGTACTGAAATAATTCCATACAGATTAAAAAAAACAATGGAATTTGAAATTCCCTGTAGTTGCAGAGAAAGGCATTTCCTATTCACGCAGGACACTACTTATATACATTTTGAGGCAATGAGATCCTCGAGGTACTTTGACAGAAACACTTTAGATGGTGGTTTTTCCCCACTGTGCCTTGGCAGTAGCTACCCAAACTTTAGTGCAGCCCTCAGCATGCAGTCCTAGGCCTTGGAATGACTGCAATACTTGGTTGAGGTCAACTCTTTACCCTGGAAGGCCATCAAGTTTCAGGCAGACCAAAGAGCATCTTTCACCTTCAGGCACAATTGATATTTATCTAGGTGTGCACCCTGGGGAACAGACAATAGAGCACCAAATGCTGCATCTCAGAGCTGCTTGGGATGAACCTTGATGAAGACTACTGCATCTCTTCCTGACCTTCTTCACCTTCTTTTGGATGATAATGGAATAGTGTAGGTTAGGTGGGCTTCAGATTGGTTTCACAGGTCGGCGCAACATCGAGGGCCGAAGGGCCTGTACTGCACTGTAATGTTCTATGTTCTATGTTCTAATTGCACATTCGAGCAGGAAATGTGTGACAGTCTCTTCCCCATCCCCGCAGCAATTCCGAGGGCAGTCTTCGGTAGTGCAGAGTCTGGGCGTACATGAAGGATCTCATGTCCAGTGCCCTTCTCACCACCAGCAAAGTGAGATCTTGGTGCTTGCTGGAAAGTGTTGGTGATGAGGCATTCTGCCAAATGTCTTTGATAGTCTGCTCAGGGAACCATCTGACAGAATTGACCCTCTCCTTTTCCCACAGGGTCTCAAGGATGCTACGAGCTGACCACTACCTGATGGATTTGTGGTCAAAGGTGTTTTCCTTTCCAAGTTTTTCCATGAAGGACAGGTGATGTTCCAACTACTTGGAAGGTTCTGCAACAATGAGGCCACACAGTGGTCTAACAGAACATCAGTATGTAGTGACACTTGGTGTTTGCATAATCAAGGGTCTACGCATAGCTTGATGCAGCCACGCACAAAGGTGGTCACCAGGATGAGGGCAGTGTTGGGTGCACCGCTGTGGACACAGTCCATCTTTCACCTCCAGATGAAGTGGAAGATGGCTTGGGTGACTACAGTACCACAAGCCCAGGTAATATGCCAGACGTGTGTCACATACAACAAACCAAGAGTAACTCACATCTGCAATGTAGAGGGAGTGGTGCTCCCATTCCACCCAGTTGCTGCCTTGCCTTTGCAATATGCTCCAAGTCTTGCAGCACACCCTGGTCCTTTGGAACCGTATTCCCAGCACCTTCAAGTAATCTAACCTGATGGTGAAGGAGACAAAGGAAAATGGCCTCACTCTTGCCTAGATTTACCTTGGCTCCTGAGACCTGTTCAAACTGGTCACAGATATTCATGAGTCTGCGCGCAGACAGCGGATTTGAGCAGAAAACAGCAATATCATCCATGTACAACAAGGCTTTGGCCTTCAGGCCTCCACTGAGATAGTCTGAAATAGTCACACCTATCAGGCTCACATCCTCCTTATGGACACAGCAAAAGGCTCTATACAACACACAAACCAGGCAGAGAGTGGGCATCCCTGTGTGACTCCAGTTCTCATTGGGAAGTTTTCTTTTCAAACCACCCTTTGATTGATTGACACTGCACTAACAATGTTGGTGTGGAACTGTTAGATCCAATTGCAGATTCCCTCCCCAAAGTCCGTTTTGGTGAGCACATCGCTCATTATGTTCTGTCAAATTCTCAAAGATGCAAAGTATTTCTGCAGTCTTGATTTGTCCCATGTCTGTAACGAGTTATTCGGCTCTGAACAAGACATTGAAAAGATGGCATTCCAGGCATCTGGAGACTTTACAGAGTCCAAAAAAGTATTTGTGTATTTGTAATGCCCCTCCCAGTCCGTCCTTGTGTGTCTGGATGATTTACTTATCTTCGGTTTGACATTCATGGAGAACCTTGCAAGGCTCAACAGTGTCTTAGCCTGCTCTTCACAGTTTAACTTTAAATTCAAACCAGAAAGGTGCCATCTTTTCTGTACAACCGTATGGCACCTTGGGAATGTCATTATCATAGAATGCATTACTCCTGATGATGAGAAAATCTGAGCAGTAGAGGAATGGCCCCAGTGTAACTCTCACAGGAGGTGTTAGCTATTACTCACCAGTTACTCACTGGGTGAGATCTGTGTGGTTTCCTTGGTCTAGTGGTTTACTATAGGAGGTTTGTGCAAGGTTATGCAGAGTTGGCTGTCCCATTTCATGATTTGCTGAAGACATCAGAGAATGCTGCAGGAGTGGTTGGGATACGATGTATGAGGTGTAATACTTCACAAGGAGTTGGACACCAGCATGTGAACATTCCCCTTTTGCTCTCAAGCAATAACCTGTCTCATCAATTGTCCTCAGCTACCTGAATTTCCCACTCCTTTTTATACCAGAGATCAATGCCAGTTTCATTGGCCGAGGAATGGTTCTGTCACAGGTTCAAGTGCAGAAACGAATGGTTATCGCTTATGCCAGTTGGAGTCTCAAGTTGAACAAGGGAATTACTCCAGTATGAAACCAAACAACTAGACTTTTGATGAGCTATTTCCCAGAAGTTCAGAGATGTTCTGATTGGCACAGGGTTTGAAGTGTTCACAACAAGAAGCTCATTCAGCATCTTTCAAACGTCTGCCAAACTTGAACAACAAGAGACACAATTTTCTGAAGAAGGGTTCAGACCCAAAACGTCAGCTTTCCTGCTCTTCTGCTGCTGCTTGGCCTGCTGTGTTCATCCAGCTCTACACCTTGTTATCTCTATTAGCAGAGACACAATGGGGGGCTGAATACACAGACCATGTATATGTCAGGTAAAAGTTAGACAAATACGGATGCCCTTAGTCAGAAGGCTGACCACAGGAGAGAATCTGCCTCTGCCTGGCTGGAGGGGACTCTGGCTAACACCATGCTCATGATCCAGGCCAAAGGCAGCGTTCCAATACTGATTCTCTATGATACCTAGCGTAAAATCCAATGAAGGGGTAGTGATGCACTTTTGAGCGACATCCAAACAAAATGCAGACAGGTAGAGCAAATATGGTTCCAGCTTTACTATCTATCTCAAAAGGGAATCTCAGACAGCTTCAAATGATTGATCAAACATCAGTAGATTGCACTGGTAGGCCCAATATTTATCATAGAATCGTAGAAACCCTATAGTACAGACAGAGGCCATTTGGCCCTTTGAGTCTGCACTGACCCTCCAAAGAACATCCCACCTGGACCCTGACCCCAGCCTATCCCCAGAACCCTACATTTACAATGGCTAATCCGTCTAACCTACAGATCCCTGCACACTACGGGGCAATTTAGCATGGCCAATCCACCGAACCTGCACATCTTCAACCCAGCACCAGCTGATGAGGGAATCCAAACTGGCATGGAAATTGTTTCAGTGTTGGATGGAGTCTTTAGTTGTCATGTCCACGATGAGGAGAGAGAGGTGAAGCAACTCATCCTTCCTGACAGCCTTAAATGCCAAGTGCTGGTACCAGATCATGATGTAAGAAGGGAATCATGTGACAGAAAGATGATTGGCTGGGATGGCTGTGATACTCGTCACTACTATTGCAGTTGTGAGAGGTGTACTTTGGGCTTCATTCACCAGAATTTTGTTACTGAGAAACTCTCCTCAAACACGAACTATTTTCTGAAGCTGCCATCCGGTCATCAGTTCAACAGCAGAAGTTTGGCCACTCTTGATGACTCAGTGTGGTTTAGGGTCCCACACATCCTGTATCTTATTGCAACGGCTGATATTCTGATTTCAGAGGAATACTCTTGCACTGATTGCAAGGTCAGTCTTGAGACCGTTCAATGCTTTTCATCCCAGTGCTTCTCTCACTGCCCTCTTAGGTGCTGTCTCAAACGCCTGGCTTAGCCTCACATGATACTCGGCTATCCACCCATTGACCTGGTTAACCCCAGAAGAAGGTGTCGTGGCCCCAAGAAGATGGTCCAAGGGGGGGATCATGTCTTGCCCAAAGAAGAGATAGCGTAGAGAATAGCCTGTGGCTGAGCGTGTTGTGCCATAATCGACATAAACCAGCTTCAGAAGGTACTCAGGCCAGTTTCATTTCCTCTCAGAAGACAAGCATGCAGACAAGCATGCAATGTACAGGTGTCTGCATTAGCCAATACACTCTAGATTATAGGGAATGGTGGTGTTCTTGTCAATGCACTAGGCCCTGCAAAGCTCCTGTAGGATCGTGATCTCAAAGTTGCACTCCTGACCACTGTGAATCCAACATGGAACATCAAAATGGACAAACCAAACCATTAACACTCTGGCTATAGTTGAGGCCTATGATTGTGGTGTGAATGAAGTGCGTGAACTGTGATGAAGACATCTGTAAGTATGAGTGTGCTCAGTCCCGATGTTACTGGGGTGAGTGACTGTAAAATCTATTGTAAGGACCTCCAGATGGCTCTTAATGACCAGAGACCTCATGCTGGGGTGAAATTGCTTTCCTCCTTTTGTCCAACATTCATCATAGAATCATAGAATCCCTACAGTGTAGATAGAGGCCATTCAGCTCTTTGAGTCTGCACTGACATTCCAAAGAACACTCCTCCCAGACCCTTCCCCCGACCCTTTCCCTTCTTGTTAATGAAGCCCATTGGCCAACTTTGGAAACCACATATCTTTGACATCTTGCAACTGGGAGAACCCAGTGCTGACGCCAAAGCCTCTGGGTCTTCCAGCCTAAGTATCTGCTTTGTTTTGATAATGTATGTATTGGCTGGGCATCCTGAAAGATGTATTTATTCCCACATTGATTCAGTGATGTGGACCTCTGGAATGAACTGGGCACGTATGAAGTTCCTGACAAATAGTGACTGCTAATGCAGCTGGAAGTCAGCTCCTCTGCCATTGTGTTGGAAAACTCTTGTCACAGCCTTGTTGGAGAGTCATCCCAATCATTGATGACAATGTCACTTCAACAACTGGAGGTAGCTCAATCTCTGCCTATGCACTTTTGCTGCAGGTTAGCATCTTACTGCGTTGGCACTTGCTCATGGTCCCCTCTCTGTCACTTGTCCACACTGAGGATGTCCCTGCAGGTGGTTGTGGGATTTTGCTGTTCAGATTCCTGCCTAGGCTTATCCTACCCTCTCAGGTTTGTCTCCTAACTGGACCACACACTTCTTGAATGGATGATTCCCAAGGTACTTGGGTACTGATGGTCTGAAAGGCTGTTCTGCTAGATACAAAACTGCTCACTAGCCCCCTCTTCTCTGACCCCTCTCAAATCATCGTCATGGCCAGGAGTTTTTTGGCAAGTTTGGAGCTCAGCCCTGGTTGTTCAACACCCCCTCCTCAACTACACATTGTCCCATCTTTCTATGGAGTTAAACTGTACAACCTGATCACTGCCAAATGTAGAAATGACCTCAACTTCTGCCACGTGCTACTGTTTGTTATGTGCTAGTGGGCAGCACAGTGGCTCACAGTGCTAGGGGCCCAGGTTTGATTCCACCCCTGGGCGACTGTCTGTGTGGAATTTGCATGTTCTCCCTGCGTCTGCATGGGTTACCTCTGGGTCCAAAGATGTGCAGGTTAGGTGGATTGGCCATGCTAAATTACCCATAGTGTGCAGTCCATCTGGGCTAGCCATGGTAAATGCAGGGATAGGGCAGGGGGTTGGGACTGAGTGGGATACTCTGCAGAGGGTTGTTGTGGACTGAATGGCCTGCTTCCACACTGTAGGAATCCTATAACGACCAGTGCTCTGACTACCTGGCCTGGGGCCCCATTCCCACCTTGTAAAATTTAAACAGGCCACGAAATGCCATTCATTTGAGTCTTAAAAAATTTTAACGCAATCTGGATTGTGCCTTTTGGAAAAGTACCTGTCATTTATTTATGGTCTGTCTCTGGTGTTGACAGCATCCCAAGAAAATTTATTATTCCCCTGTGGCCTCAAAATACCCTCTTTGTGTAGAAATGAAATTCTAGCCTTTGTTGGCTTTCCAATACAGTATTTAATCAGATTCTTGCGCTCATTATATACATGATTGACTGCAAATTTCTAACTGGAAGTTTCAACTCTTCAACCTTCAATCTTGCTGTATGGTTTGGAAGCTCTCATTGATGGAAGAGCAAAATGCCTTCTATTTTTATACCCAGCTCATCAGTGTTGTAATATTGAGACAAATGAGAAAGTGGAAATAAATAAAGAAATGATAACCCAAGGAATAAAAGGGAAACCATATTAGAAGCAGGTAAATAAAAATATAGAATAATACAGGACTGTGTCAAGTTACTTCTGTTCTACTGATTTCATGGCATTTGACACAGATTTGGAAGCCAAAATCCACAGCAAAAACACTCTGGATGAAGAACCATCGTAGAATAAGTTAAACTGTTAAAGTAGTACTTTTCAGGGGCCAAAGCATCTGATAAAAATAAGAATTTTATCCTATTTTGAAGTCAGGTTATCTGTCCTGAATCAGTTGCGACCTGGTAATAATTTCTTCACTCTAACCCCAATATTTAAAATTGCAGATGTAATCATTTAATTGGAAGCACTGACCCCTAAATATTTTATTATTCTGTCAGAGGTGTGTGTTGTCTTTCTTTGAAGACTGCACATGAAACTCAAATTTTGTTGCCACTTCAGTGATTGTGGCAAAGTACTCTGCTGGTGTTCTTTTTTGATGTTTGTGGTAATTTATCCAACTCATTAACTTCACTCAAGTGACCAACTAACTGTGCTAATTCTCAGTGGGCCCTGCATTCATGTTCTATTCTGTCATACTCCCTGTGGTGGCTGCATGTTTTCAGTTTGTCTCCTGTCAGAGAGATAACATGACAGCAGGAAATTGGGATTAACTCTTGAGCCAACCAGCTGTTATAGAATCATAGGAAACAGATCCTTTGGTCCAACCAGTCCACGCCGACCATGGCTCCCAAACTAAACTAGTCCCACTTGCCTGCTCTTGGCCTGTATCCCTCTAAACATTTCCTATTTATGAACTTATCCGAATATCATTTCAAATGTTGTAACTGTACCTCTGTTCACCCCGTCCTCTGGAAGTTCATTCCACACACGAACCACTTTTTAAATCTTTCTCCTCTCACCTTAAAAATATACTCCCTGGTTTTGAACTACCTCACCCAAGGGAAAAGACCCGTGTCATTTGCCTTATCTATGCCCGTCATGATTATATAAATCTCAATAAGGTCATCCCTCAACCTCCTACGCTCCAGTAAAAAAAAAGACCAAGCCTTTCCAGTCTATTTATATATCTCAAACCCTCCATTCCCGGCAACATCCTGGTCTTTTCTGAATCCTCTTGTGTTTAATAATATCCTTCCTATGACCGTTTTTGTGTAACTACAGGAACCTCCACTCATTTAAGTGACTAATCTGGGACAAACACAAACTAACCGTGAAGGAATGAAGTCGGTGAACCTCTGTATCACATGTTGTGTACATTATTCTTTCAGTGTGTTAGATGAGGTGTGCCATGATGAATGTATTTAGTTGTAACCACTGTCAATGTTGCTTCATCCTTGGCTTCTCCTATTTCATATGTTAAGGAGCGTGGAATGCCTTGCCAGGGAGGGTAGTGGAGTCGGCCTCATTAGGGGCATTTGAGCGGCTATTAGACAGGCATATGGATGATAGTATAAGGTAGGAGTGGAGGTTAGATAAATCTTAGGTTTAGGGTAAAAGTTCGGCACAACATTGTTGGCTGAAGGGCCTGTACTGTGCTATGTGCTATCTCTAGCGAAAAACATTCCCAACCTAGTCAATCTTTCCTCATACATCAGACTGTTCTATGTTCTATGTTCTATAGTGGGCTTCCATCCTGTGGCTGAATGGTCAATAGCTGGTGCCCATTTGAACAACTGCTTTAGGTTGGTCCTAATCACATGACTCAGAAACTGAACTGGGCACGGCAAATAGATTGGATGTCATGTTGCAAGTGGAGTCCACCAAGTATGCTCTTCTTTTGAGAGCTAGCCTTGTGAGTTTTGAGTTGTGAAGCCAGTCATAAAGCTTTTGGACACGAGATGCTTTCTCCTACCAGTCCAAAATTCTTTAACACTCCAGGCATCCACCTTAGTCAGGACCTCCCAACACTTCAGGAGATGCTCCATGGGCAGCGAACATCTGGAACCCCTGGTTGTGTACGTTGGCATTAGGCATGAGCCAGGCTCACCACATCATCAGAGAACATCTTTGACTCACTCGTAATAGATTTAAACACTTCAGTACTGCACTTTGGAGTGCACTATCACCTCTCAATGCTGCTGAGTGGTCATTTTGCATGAAGGGGTATGTACCTATCTCATGCATCAGATCAGGGTGTATCTCAGGGCTCTTCGCTTGCTTTCTTAGCATTCACTTACTTTGTGCCAACATGGACATACAGTATCTCTGCCATGCCTTGCCTTTTTGTGTGTTGCTATATCATTCATAACTTACAGGCTAACAGTACTTCTGTTATGCCTTACCTTTTAGTGTAGACACAAAGCAAGACAGCTTGTCATGATTGTCAACAGTGAGCCATCAAAGGGGATGGACATGTTGCTGGAAGACACATGCTGTGCTACATCAATGTCACATCTATATATTTTGCTAACAAATGTGGCAAACACATTACCTGCGCTTCAACCAACTGGCCACGTCTCAAAGTTTAAGGGGAGTAGCCCTCAATCATGTCAATTCAAGGGCAGCTGGCATCAACCAGAGTGTGTGCCCACAGAAAGTCAAGAGCAATGTCTGATCTTAGTCCAGGGGTACAATCAGTTGGCTACTTGATGCATTGAGGGTGAGGTTTCCTTTATGATTACAATCCAGGGAATGGACTATAGTCAGTCCTTGGGCTCTTTTCATGAAAGTCAAAGGAGGTTATCAGGAGACACTGTGGTGATGAGCAAAGTGGGGGGAAGTCAACTGTGGGCATTAAAGGCGGCATGCTGGGATGCAGAGGGGAAATAACTGTGAAATGACGTCATATTGGATGGGAAACGATAGAATGCTGGCGGTCACGGATCAGAGCGGGGGGGGGGGGGGTTAGCAACGGTCACTACCATCCTGGCTTCATTTGGCAGGACAGAACATCATGATGGTTGGCATAACTAAGCTGAGGCTCAGGAAGTAAAGTTAGAAGATGAAAACTTAAATGGAAAAATTGGATGGGAACATGGGAAGCTTAAATCTGAAGGACGTGCAAGGAAGAAAGAAAAATGGGTTTGGGGTAGGGGAGGAGGTTTCAGTTAGATTGATAGGCTGAGCCTACAACTCATTCAATCCATTACCTACCGTTATGGTTTCTGTGAGATGAAGACTCCCATCTCAACCATGGCTGATGACTCTGACACACAGACCCCTAAATGAGGCTGAGGAGAGATTCAGCGCAGCTTATTCTTCCATCTCTGCTACTGTGGAGCACATGATTGGTCTGCTGAAGATGGGGGTTCCAATTCTTGGGTTGGTCCTCACAGTAGAGTCCAGACAGAATGTGCTACATAATACCAACATGCTGTGCTCTGCACAACAGGAGCAGGCAAGGAGGAGATACAATTGAAGAGGATTAGGAGCTGGAGGAGTGGCAGCAGTCTCCTGAGGAGGAGGAGCACAGTGAGTAAGAGGATTACTACCTTTGCCATGATAGAGAAGAGCAGAATGGACACAACTATCCAGGCAGGCCTTATCCGACATCCGCTTCCCAAAGATCCAATTTGGATGAAGTCATCATTCATTGACTGTAAATATGTTGTTGCTTGAAAGGCAAATAGCCCATGTTTATTCCCAACAGCAAATGCAGCTTTCTTGTTTGTTCTTACTTTGCATTTCCTGTTGTTTAATAAGTCTATATGAACAACTGTTAGAAGGCTTTGCAACATGATGCTCCCATATTCAACAATAATGACATTTCATGTTACACTGTGCATTAGGGAAAGAGTAGCAGTCCTTCAGACAGCGTATTGCTTCAAAAATGTAACGTATTAAGGATGTGTCACCTCTTTAGCTTCATCCTACAGGAGTGGTGTGGTGGCTTAGTGGTTAATACTGCTGCCTCACAGTGCCAGGGACCTGGGTTTGCTCCCAGCCTTGGGTGCCTGTCTGTGTGGAGATTGCACATTGTCCCCTTGTCTGCATGGTTTCCTCCAGGTGCTCCAGTTCCTGCCCACAATCCAAAAATGTGCAGATTAAGTAGACTGGCCATGCTAAATTGCCAGGTAGTGCCCAGGGATGTGCAAACATGTGGGATTAGCCATGGGAAATACAGGGATAGGGTGGGGCTGGGTCTGGGTGGGATGCCCTTCAGAAAGTCAGTGCAAAACTGATGGGCTGAATGTCCTTTCTCTGCACTGCAGCGATTCTATGACTCTTATAGGTACGGTGACGGTTGATTAAATAGGTGATGATGCAAACCAGCAATACTTGTACAAAAGTAATATTCATTTCCAAGCAAGTGTCACCCATGTTACCATGTGCCACTTTATTCCACGGTGGCCCAATGGTTAGCACTGCTGCCTCACAGTGCCAGGAACCGGGGTTCGATTCCATCCTTGGGCAACTGTCTGTGTGGAGTTTGCACATTGTCCATGTGTCTGTGTGGGTTTCCTCCAGGTGGCCTGGTTTCCTCCCACAATCCAAAGATGTGCAGGTTAGGTGGATTGGCCATGCGAAATTGCCCACAATGCCCAGGGATGTTTAGGTTAGGTGGGTTAGATATGGGAAATGCAGGGATAGGGGAATGGGTCTGGGTGGGATGCTCTTCGGGAGGGGTGGTATGGACTTGTTGGGCTGAATGGCCTGTTTCCGTACTGTAGGGATTCTATGATTCTATGATTCTGTTTCCCTTTCATTACATATACTGAGAAGAGATATTCCTGACTGGTAGTGTTTGGTCTGGTGTACAGCTGGACATTATATAGGCACCAGCGATGGCTATCCCAGAAAGTCCTGGCAGCAGGACTTTCTCCTGCACCTGGCGAGCACAAGGTAGTGTGAACATTGTTCTGGAGAAGCATGATGTCTACGTAATGTAGATTGGAGAATCAGTGGAGAATCGCATAACTCACTAGAGCTCATGAAGAGAATCCTTATAGAATCCCTACAGTGTGGAAACGGGCCCCTCGGCCCAACAAGTCCTCACTGACCCTCAGAGCATCCCACCTAATCTACATACCCTTGAACACTACAGGAAATTTAGCATGACCAATCCACCTAACCTGCACATCTTTGGACTGTGGGAGGAAACTGGAGCACCCGGAGGAAACCCATATGGACAGGGGAGAATGTGCAAACTCCACACAGACAGTCGCCTGAGGGTGGAATCAAACCCAGGTCCCTGGTGCTGTGAGGCAGCAGTGCTAACCACTGAGCCACTGTGCCTTATGAAACTCCCTAAAATAGACAGCTGATTTTTGGTAACATTCAGTCCTATGTTTAAACACAAAAAAACAAAGAGAGTAAAAACCGAGAAAACTGTGGATGCTGTAAATCAGAAATAAAAACAGAAGTTGCTGGAAAAGCGCAGAACGTTCTGAGCAAAAGAGAACCCGAAATGTTAACTCTGATTTGTCTCCACAGATGCTGTCAGACTTGCTGAGCTTTTCTAGCAATTTCTGTTTTTGTTTCTGTCAAAAGGAGATTGTATGATAACTCAAGTTCTTCAGATAAATAGATCTTCACATAAAGGATTATAAACCACACGACTATCAATGGGTGGGAGGAAGAATAAATATAAATACAATTGGGAACATTTTTTGTGACTCCCTTAAGACACTTAAACCATGATATGATGACTTCCTTCTGCAACTTCGGTGCTTAGATCTCACTTAGAGGACCTGTGATAGAAGATGAACTGTGAGCAAGTTTTCTCCAAGAGATTGATGGGCAATGCCCCTTCAGAGTTACATTCTCACTTTAAATGATTTAAACATTTGAAAAGATATCATTTCATCTTCTCTCTTCCTCACACATGAAGCAGAGTTTTCCAAACCAAACTGTGAACAATTTTAAGCTGCTTATCTAAAGAAAGCAATACTGACACTGGAGATAGTCCTGGAACTGCAGACGCTGGAGAATCTGAGATAACAAGGTGTAGAGCTGGATGAACACAGCAGGCCAAGCAGTACCAGAGGAGCAGGAAAGCTGACGTTTCGGGCCTAGACCCTTCTTCAGAAATGGGGTAGGGGTAGGGGGATCTGAAATAAATAGGGAGAGAAGATAGGTGGAGAGGAGACAGACAGGTCAAAGAGGCGTTTCAGGGTAGGCATCCTTTCACTTGTCTGTCTCCTCTCCACCTATCCTCTCTTCTATCCATCTTCTATCCGCCTCCCCCTCTCTCACTATTTATTTCAGAAGCCCCTTCCCCTCCCCCAATTCTGAAGAAGGGTCTAGGCCCGAAAAGTTAGCTTTCCTGCTCCTCTGATGCTGCTTGGCCTGCTGTGTTCATCCAGCTCTACACCTTGTCATCATTGTCCTGGGAAGGTTCACTAGGCTGATATCAGGTGTGGGGAGACTATCTTAGGAGGAGACTTTGAATACATTCTGCCTGTGCGCTTATTAAAACTTAGTTTACTGTGACTTAATTATCAAAATTCTTAGGGAACTTGACAGGACAGAGCATAGTGAGTCTGTGGAATTCCTTACTGCGGAGAGCTGTCGAGGCTGGGTCGTTGAAGGCTGATATAGAAAGATTTTTATGCTGTAAGGGAAACACGGCAAGAAAGTGAAGTTGAGGATTATCAGATCAGTCATGATCACATTGATCAGTAGAGCAGACCTGAAGAGCTGAAAGGCCAACTTTTGCTCCTCCATCTTATTGCCTTATGTTCACATGGGGCAGTGGATCAAGGTGCTTGAAGACACATATTTCCTGCCAATGCCAAACAGTGCCACCAACATTATCAATGTGCATCCTCATTACACTGTAACAGAGCAATGGTGCCTCTTATTGTTGTGCGCTTTCTGAGTGGTAGCATTGGGAGCCCACCCTCCTTCCTGAATAGGATAAACAGCGTAGAGGCAGCCAATAAAAAGGCATGCTCTGGGAAGATTGCCCTGTTAGGTAGGTTGCCACAAAGTCCTGACAGTGGGGCCCTGAAGCCTGTGAAAGAAACAAGCCAAAGTCATACCTTAATTTCTTTTCTGACTATCCAGCCATTTCTAGCTTTCAGGCTGTGTTGAGTTCCATGTGTTTTGTTTCTACCCTGTCTCCCACGCTCAGTATTAATCTCTCCTTATTTTCTTCTCCTTCATCTTCAACCAGTTGCACTTTAGCAATATGTGGCTGACTCCAACTCGTTCTCATTACTCATGACATACCACTTTCCTCTGCCGTTTTAAAACAAATTGTTCATGATATTTTATGGCAGTAACTCAATGTGAACAAGGAATGAAGATTAAAATAAGTTCAAGCGTGTCCACGTTAAAGTAATGGTCCCTGAGCAAAACCTTATTGATTTTCTCCCACATCTGAATTTTTAAAAATGTTGCAATGGTTGAGTTTTAATGATCTCTTTCCCAAATTTCACTGAAATATTAATGTTGTAATAGGGAAGTAATAAAACCAAATATTCCCTTACAATCAATATTGAGCAATTATGTATTGAATATTTGAGCACATTTTAGCTCATTTGACTTTTTTTCAAGTGTGGAAGATGATAAAATTGAAAACAATTTCCAATTACCAATCTGTTACATATAACACAAAAGCAAACAATAGAAATGCACCAGAATCCTTAATGCATGCTGCTAATTATCCTTTAAATCATTTTCTTTAGAATTTCCGACCATATACTTAGTATAATGCCATTTCCACTTGTGTTCCACTCCTGACTGAGGATTTGCAATTTGCATTGTGAAAGCACAGCATTTCCAATACAAATTAACAGCAAAGTGAGAAATACTGCAGAGAGAAATTGAGAGGAGCTGCTGATTGATGCTCCCAGGACCAGGTAAGCCTCCAACAGTCAATCTTAGTTGGGTTAGAGGGATATTGAATCTCAGAGAAGAAAGCTAATTGAATCCTCTTGGAGAATGATTGATCAGGGAGATGGGAATGGAATTGATTGGAAGGAGGGTGGGGTTATCAGGTGAACTGCCAATCCTAGGAGGGTGGGACAATATTCATAGAATCCCTGCAGTGTGGAAACAGGCCATTTGGCCCAACAAGTCCACACCGCCCCTCTGAAGAGCATCCCACCCAGACCCATTGCCCTATCCCTGCATTTCCCCTGTCTAACCCACCTAACCTAAACATCCTGCACATCTTTGGTCTGTGGGAGGAAACTGGAGCATCCGGAGGAAACCTACACAGACACGGGGAGAATGTGCAAACTCCACAGAAACAGTTGCCTGAGGGTGGATTTGAACTCAGGTCTCTGGCGCTGTGAGGCAGCAGTGCTAATCGCTGAGCCACCGTGGTGAGCAGACTTTGTATCAGGTCAACTGGAAGCTTTATGGTTGAAATAGTGGGATCAGAAGCTGAGGCCTGATGAGGTTGGTGGCCTCATAGTGTAGGGGTGGTGTCAGGGATAAGAGCATGGCATGGGGTGCAGGCTGGAGGCCTTGGGGTGTGAATGGACATTTTGAAGGGGGTGGACCAAACCATAGAAAGTCCTCAGGAAATTGTTTGGATTCAGGAGGGAGATGGAAAGGCATTTAGGGTCATATAATCACACAGCATGGAAACAGACCCTTCGGTCCAATTTGTCCATGCCAACCAGGTTTCCTAATCTGATCTAGTCCCATTTGCCTGTGTTTGGCCCATATCCCTGTAAACCATTCTTATCCATCTACCTGTCCAATTGTCTTTTAAAATTTGTATTTGTACCTGCCTCTACCACTTCCTGTGGCAGCTCAATCCAATATGCACCACCCTCTGTGTGAAAAAGTTGCCCCTCAGGTCCCTTTTAAATCTTTCCCATCTCACCTTAAACCTATACCCTCTAGTATTGGACTCCCCAGCCCTGGGGAAAACACCTTGGCTATTCACCTTCTCTACGCCCCTCTTGATTGTATAAACCTCTATAAGGTCACCCTCAGCGTCCTAGTTTCCAGAGGAAAAAGTCTTACCTGGTCTCCCCATACAACTCAAGATAACATCCTTGTAAATCTTTTTGGCATCATTTCCAGTTCATTAACATCCTTCCTATAGAAGGGTGACCAGAACTGCATGCAGTACTCTAAATGTGGCTTCATCAATCTTGTACAGTCATAACATGATGTTCCATCTCCTGTACTCCCTGCTCTGACTGATGAAGGCTCGCATGCCAAATGCCTTCTTCACCACCCTGTCTACTTGTGACACTGCATGCTGTATACCTGCACCCCAAATCTCTCTGTTTGACAACATTCCTCAGGGCCCTACCATCAACTGTGTAAGTCCTGCCCTGGTTTGTCTTACCAAAATGCAACATCTCACGTTTATGTGAATTAAACTCCATCTGCCATTCCTTGGCTCACTGGCCCATTAGGACATATAGCACTAGCACATTAGCCACCCTCCAGACTTCTAGCTGCTCATCTATGGCTGTTGATGATACGAATATTTCTGCTAGGGGCCCCACAGTTTCTTCCCTAGCTTCCCACAACTTACTGTCTAAATTCACTAGGTCCTTAATGTGATGAAGCTGCGGGCTTTCCTGACCACTGAGAAAGCTGGCCAACCAGCAGTGAATTTGTAAAACAGAATGAAATTGATGACCTTGATCATAAGTGAAGATCCAATCTGTTTCCTTAGAGCAGGCTGATTACCCATCCATCTCCTGTCTTCAGTTAAAACTGGAACTAAATGAGCTGGAGGTGGATTTGGGATGGGATATTGATTTTTCTTTGCACTTTAATCAACTGCTGATTCTAACTTAGATAATAAGGTGTAGAGCTGGATGAACACAGCAGGCCAAGCAGCATCAGAGGAGCAGGAAGGCTGATGTTTCGGGCTTAGACCCTTCTTCATTTTTTCTGTTCAGTTCAATGTGTTTGTTCATGGAGTTCCAGTTGGAATACTAGGCCCCCAAGAATTCCCACAAAAAAAGACCCTGAGCTTCCAGTTGCCTGCCACTTTAACACACCACCCTGTTCCCTGGCCAACATCTCTGTTTCTGGCTTGTTGCAGTGTTCCAATGAAGCCCAACGCAAGCTAGAGGAACAACACCCCATTTTCCGCTTGGGAATCCTGCAGGCCTCCGGACTCGATATTGAGTTCAATAATTTTAGGGCCTAAACTCTCCCATGTCCCAGCCCCCAACCCACACACCAGGCCTTGTTACCACAGAGCCTGCCATTACACACCCCCTGTTGTTAGTCACTAACAGTCCCTATTAACAACTATTCACCCTCCCAGCCTGATCCTTATCAACTCCTCTGTCTGTCCAACTGCTCTTCTGTCTCTGGGCTCTCTCCTCTCATTTGCTCCATACCCCAGTCCCCTCCCTATTTTCTGCATATAAATCAACATTTTCCCAGCTACCGTCAGTTCTGAGGAAGGGTCACCAGACCCAAAACGTTAACTCTGATGTTTTCCTTCACAGATACTGCCAGCCCTGCTGAATTTTTCCAGCAACTTCTATTTTTGTTCCTGATTTACAGCATCAGCAGTTCTTTCGGTTTTTATCAAAGAATATGATACATTAATTAACCATGTGTTTCTCTTACGAATTCTTGTAAGTGTGATTGAAGGTGACACAAGCAGCTCTATAATGTTGTTCATGCTACAGCCTGTCCATTAACAGGAGAGCCAGACCTGGAATACAGTAGCCTTTGAAATTACAAAATTTGAAAATGTTTCTGGGTGAATTTTAACATCTAGTCTGTACTAACCTGGATGTTATTTTAACGAGCAATCATAAATTTACCATGACTTTGCCATGAGTTATGGGGCAGTAGAGAGAGCAAGCTGTCCAATGTGAGAGAAACTGGATGTGACCCTTTGTCCCATTTTCTGGTCTCATGCTCACATTTAAATGGTTTCAAGCACTTTGGATATTGTATGAGATTTTATTGCTGAACTGAGGGCAAAAAGTGGGACTAGGAATTGTACTAATTAGATTTTGGAAATTGGAGAATGTCTGAGTCTAATAGAGTGCTGACTATTTACTGTTTAGCGAAGTCATATTCATGATTGTACTATACAGGGACAATTCATTTTATAAAGCGAATAGAACAATCCTGTATGAGTATTTCAAATATGAATTAAAGAGATTTATCAGGCTCTGTTGATTTATTATTTGACGAAGGATTTAAGGCTGGCATTTTTGAATGGTTCTTGAAGTTTTGTAAAGTTACTATATGTCACAGGCTACAAATTGAACTTTACTGTCTGAAGCTGAAAAATGGGGAAGGTCTGAAAAATTAATTTTTAAATTTTTAATTTTTGTAAAGGAAACATTATTGTAAGGTAATGATCACGATGTTATAAATATGTGTAATACTGAATGAATCCAACTTAAAAATCTTTGGATTATAAAGCGTTACAAATGAGGTTAGAGGTGGTTTGGTGGTGACAATCTTAACTCGGAAAGTAATACTAATAATTATTTTTAAAGCTCAGTGAAGGTATCCCATGTGTCACCATCTTTGATAGTCAAACCAACTACTCACTGGAAATCAGGAACTTAGCCTCAGCTCCATAGTAGCGTTCTCAACTCTGAGTGAGAATGTTGTGGGTTCATGGCACCAAATACACACTTGAGAACAGAATCTGGCCTGATACATTAGTGCAATGCAGAGAGAAGTATTGTTTTTCAGACAAACTATGAGAAGCCCTGTCAGGTGGATGCAAAAGATCCCATGACAGTATTTAAATATGCTCTCTTGTTTATTAAGGAACACCGCAGGAATAGATTACATAGCCATTGATTTCATTGCTATCTGTGGCATCCTGCTCTGCACAAATTCAGTGCTATATTTTCGGAATGATAATGATGACATTTCACAAGTATGAATGCAACATTTTAAGAATGATGTATAAATGCATGGGGATAATGCCTGTTGGAGGTGTGGGGATCAGGCTGTGTGATTATTCCAGGCCCAACAGATGTGATGAAGGAAGCGCACAAATCTTATTTCAGTGATAGCAATTCAGCACTAAACATGTTTTCTGAATGGTTGCGTGCTCAACTGGGATCCCAGAATCTTGCGATGTTCGCACCAATTAAACCAGCCTTCTTAAAGTGGAGGCACATGCTCACTTCATCAGGGGTTTGAAGTGGACATGAAGGAGTTAATCAAACAAAAGGAAGAAGCAGGAAGGAAATTGAGCGTCAAGCCAGAAAAAGGGCTCCACTGTTTTCGGAATTAACACTGGAGCTGTGGGACCGCACATGTACAACAATGCGAGGAAGTCTGATAGGTTGATGTGCTTAAGCAAATTAAGGCCATCTGTAATCCTCCCCTTGGTGAATATCACCAGCCTTCCACCGGCCATGTTGCGGTCACTGAGGTACCACTGTATCTGAGTACTAGGATAGGCATTGGTGCCGGCAAGGCAAATACTAAAGGATTGTGGGTGAATCATTAAGTACTATCCTCTATCCGCCTCCCCCTCTCTCCCTATTTATTTCAGAACCCTCTTCCCCTCCCCCATTTCTGATGAAGGGTTTAGGCCCGAAACGTCAAGTTTTCCTGCTCCTATGATGCTGCTTGACCTGCTGTGTTCATCCAGCCCCATGCTTGTTATCTTGGATTCTCCAGCATCTGCAGTACCTTTTATCTCTACTATACATACTATTGGCTGTGTTGTTTAATAAAGTTGGTTTTGAATGGTTCTTTAGTGGTGTCTTCTATCTGAGGATTTTGGCCAAGAGTACACTGTGCTGGGTCTTGCTAGAGGAATGGAAAGTTGAGAAGATGTGATGCTCACACACAATGCTTTAAAAATGAAGAAAAGCTGGATGGCCCCTCTTTTCCTCACATTCCTGCAGTAAAAAACAACACTTTCTCTCCACTACCTCTGTTCCAACTTCCTGCAATGCTGCAGTCCAGGCAATTATATGGACAGCCAACCATGACTGAGAGCAGGTGGTGATGTCTGAGGCCTTTCAAACTCAGATCACTCCCACCAGAGATCCAGCATCACTCCTTTTCGATGAAAGACATTTCCACCAATTCCTCCAACAGCTCAGTACAAGGCACATCCACTAACTCTGCAGCGGCAATAAGATGGTCAAAAACATCTCAGTTGGAAGTTGAGTGGTGAATGGTGATCCCTTCAAATAGTGCGGGTTGGGAGAAAATGGAGGTGGTTGGTGGTGTTGGTGAAGAGGTGTGAGAGGAAGCCTTTTAGCAGAACCTGTGAGTGCAAAAGCAGCTGGTTTGGCTTAAAGTTAGCATTGGCCACTGACTGGCATATCAATTAACCCACTCTACAGACAGCCCATTTTGGGCAGACACACAGGGTTTTGGTGCTGTAGCCATTTGTAGTGTGCCAGAAGGGTAGAGCCAAAGATTGCCAGGAGTGGGTCCCCTGTCATGTTATTTATCACAGGTTCCCACATGACCAAAACCTCTTGTTGTTAGGCAGACCCTTGATGCCGAGGATGACTTCCTACTGCACTGTTGTTGTGGCTCTGAGATGACCAAACAGTCCAATGTTAGATCTGCACGCCCTCCCGCAGGTAGGGAACGTGGTGTTTGAAGAGAAGGTGGGTAATATACTCAGGCTTTCACAAGCTCCTTCAGCTGCTTGCATGTGGCCTCTGCCTGAGCTTGACAGAGATATGAATATATATACAAACATTCAAATTAGAAGCAGTAATACACTACCTGGCCCTTTGAGCCTGTTCTGTCATTCAATAAAATCGTGGCTGATCTTTTTGTGTTTCAAATTCCACCTTCCCAACTACCTCCAATAACCTTTCTTTTCAGTGTCTAACAGGATTCTATCTACCTCTCTTAAAAATATTTAATTTCCACCATCTTCTCAGGCAGAGACCTCCAGAGTCACACAACACTTTGGGAGAAAAAGAGCCTTCTCAGCTCTATCCTAGAAGGGCCACCCCTAAATTTTAAACCCTTCATTTCGGACTCACTCATACACAGAAATATCGTTTCCATGTCCATTTTGCCAAGTCCATTCAGAATCTTGTGCACTTCAATAAATTCACACCATGCTCTTAAAACTCCAGCAGAAACATGTCCAGTCTGTGTAACCCAGCCTCATTGGCAATCCATTCATTCCAGGTGCTGGAGATGGTTGGCATCTTTGCCAATACCTCTTCAACTGTTTAGGCAATGCAGGGCAGGAGATTCCCATGAGTCAGTAGGGATGTTGCATTTCCTTAGGAGGTTTTGAGGATGTCCTTCAAGTGTTTTCTTTGCCCTCCAAGTAACTGTTTGTCCTGCTTAGAGTAGAGGGCTTATTTTGGATGTTAAGTGTCAGGCATGTGGATGATGTGGCCTACTCAACACAGTTGATTGACAACAATCAGTCTAATGTTGACATGAGAGAGAGGGCTGGAGAGCCTGTCCCACCATAGGATTTGTTGAGTTTTGCGAGGGCCTTACTGGTGATTTTCTATAGGGATTTGAGCTGTCTGCTTTGCATTATCCATGTCTCTGATGCATACAGTAGGATAGGTAACAATAATGCCCTGTAGACAGTGAGCTTGTTATTGGTCTTGAGGTCTTTATCATCAAGCACTTTGCTTCTCAGTAGGCTAAAGGCTGAGCTGGCACGCTGGAAGCAATGTTGAAGTTCATCACCAATGCTTGCCTTTGCTGAAAGGAGATCCCAAACTATGAGAATTGATCCATGGGGTTTGGCTTGGAGTGAATTTTGACAGTGTTGCAGAAACTTTATGTCACAGATATTTAGCCAAGGCTCATTCTCTCATACACCTTCACCAATGTATTGATGTTAATTTGGAACTTGGACTCTGCATGTACGTACACACGAGTGTGGTCTGATGCTCCAGCTGAATGACAGAAGTTGGGGTGGTCTTTGTTTTGGCCGGGGGCCTCTGTGAGTGGAACAGTTCTCATCCTGTAGAGAAACTCCACTCCAGAGGGAACTTCACAATATGGAGTGGTGTATTGGAGACGAAGATGGAGAATTGAATAGGTGTAATTGTACTATGTAGGGGTACTATGGAGCAAACCTGTTTCACCAAGGATTTCTTTTAACAGTTGATATTGTAGAATTGCTTTTTTTAAACATGGGTCCTGAACATGTAAAATACGTTCATAGCCATAACCCAAAGTTTCACTCACATTTCAGCAGAAATGTATGATCTATTGGAGTTTAATATAAGCAGGACTCTGAGAGATAGAAAGTTTGATGTCTTCACTAACATTGATAAATTTGCCAATTATTCCAATTACTTTTATATTCTATGGGTTAAGTATGCTATGACTAGACAATTTGATTTCCTACCTAAAAGATGCCTTGTGCCTCTAGCTAAGGCTGCTGGGTACTTCGATGTGGTTCTTGTAAATTAGTTGCAGTAGATTATATAAAACGTATTAATGGAACAATTTTTCAGTAGAACTGTTCTGGCTGGGGCAAAAAACTGACCATTATCCATTTCGTCTCTCATTCACCGAGTGCTTACAGGTTGGGTCCACTGTGTATAATACCTTTTGAAATTTTCTTTGAAAAGGTGCCTGAATTCTGACTCTGGTTCGGAGGCACTATAAACCCCCAAGTCATGGAGAAATTGGCCTGCTCCCATGAAAGTGATGGGGATTAGGAGATATTTCACCCTGTAATGAAACCAAACAGGTGGGGACCGTAGGGTTCAGGCCTACAATCTGTATCCTTAACTCTCACCAGTGAAAATTGGGAGCATGGGGATTAGGGTCAGTAATCCCAAAAATCCAATCTGGTGGCTTCAGAGTTCTTTCAATTCTGTCAAGTTATCAATCTTAATGGTCATTATCTTCTGGAATTACTGCCTCGAGCATAACATTCCTGGAATTGCAGACAGTGGAAAACTAACTTTCCCTGAGGGGAAGGTTGACTGGAATTGGTTGGAAGTCAGTTACAATGGGACCCCTTAATGTTTTCACTAGCTTTTCCACTCACTCTCCATCCCCTCGAGTTAACCTGTTCGCTGGAGTTGGTAGTCTGCTGTGGAAATTCTGCTCGAATATTGTTACATGTTTTACAGCAGCTGAGAATCAGAGTAAATCTCATTAAAAGATTTAAAAGCACCAAGTCTTTGCTGAAGAAGGGTGTTTGATCTTGGAGGGGATTAACTGCCTCTCAGAAAAGCCCACTGGGAATAGACGATGTGAAGAGTAGGTGTAGGCCATTACAGAATCTAACTTTTGTCCACCACAGGAGTGTTGTCTCAATGTTCTACCATTGTACCCAAATGTTCAGTCTGAGGAGCTCTGTAGGAGTTCAGTTGTCATTCAGTTTCCAGCATGGGTACAACTGAGAGATTGAGGAGATGCCCAATATTTGATGAAACATCACAAAGACCAATGTTTTTGTGGCATTCTTATGAGGAAGGATATCTTTGAGAAATACAATTCAAGGAACAGCTAACTAAGAGGAACTGTATTCGAACCTAGAACATAGAAAAGTATAGTGAAGGAATGGACCCTTCGGCCCCAGATGTTGTGCTAAATTAAACTAATCCCTTCTGCCTGCCCTTGGTCCACATCCCTCCATGCCTTGCATATTCTAGTGCTTATCTAAAAGTCCCTTTAACACCGCAACCGTACTTGCCTTCACCATCATCCCTAACAGCGCGTTCCAGACTCTTACCACTTCCTGTGTAAAAAAACTTGCCCCTCACATCTCCTTTGAACTTTCCCCCATTCACCTTAAATATGTGCCCCTAGTATTAGACATTTCAACTCTGGGAAAAAGATTCTGACTGTCACCCCTATCTATGCATCTCATAACTTCTATCAAATGTTCCCTCAGCCTTCACCGCTTCAGAGAAAACAACCGAGGATTTTATAGCCACTCCTTATAGCTCATACCCTCTAATCCAGGGAGCATCCTGATAAACCTCTTCTGCACCCTCTCTAAAGCCTCCACATTCTTCGTGTGATGTGCCAACCACAAGTGAATGCAATACTCTAAGTGTGGTCGAACCAAAGTCTTATAATGCTGCAACATGACACTCTCACTCTTGTATTCAGTTCCCTAATCAGTAAAGGCAAACATGCTATACATCTCCTTTACCACCCTATCTACTTACATGGCCACTTTCAGGGAGCTATGGACTTTAACCCCAAGATCTCGCTGTATACCAATGCTGTTCAGAGTCCTGCCATGAACTATATGCCTTCCCTTAACATTTGATCTCCCAAAGTGCAGCGCCTCACACTTACCCAGATTAAAGTCCATCTGCCATTTCTCTGCCCATATCTGCAACTGATCTGTCATCCTGCTGTATCCTTTGACAACCTTCTGCACTATCCACAACTAGAACATAGAACATGGAATGGTACAGCACGGTACAGGCCCTTCGGCCCACGATGTTGAGCTGAACTTTTACCCGAAACCTAAGGTCTATCTAACCTCCACCCCTATCTTATACTATCATCCGTATGCCTATCTACTAGCCGCTTAAATGCCCCTAATGAGGCTGACTCCACTACCCTGTCCGGCAATGCATTCCACGCCCCTACCACTCTCTGAGTAAAGAACCTACCTCTGACGTCTCCCCGATATCTACCTCCTTTCACTTTAAAACTATGTCCCCTCATAAAAGCTACCTCCGCCCTAGGAAAAGTCGCTGGCTGGATATGCTATCTATACCTCTGATCATTTTGTACACCTCTATCAAGTCACCTCTCATCCATTTCTGATGAAGGGTCTAGGCCCGAAACGTCAAGTTTTCCTGCTCCTGTGATGCTGCTTGGCCTGCTGTGTTCATCCAGCCCCACGCCTTGTTATCTCGGATTCTCCAGCATCTGCAGTACCTTTTACCTCTCTTCCTTTGTCGTTCTAAAGAGAAAAGCCCTAGCGGTCTCAACCTTTCCTCGTAAGACCTTCCCTCCATTCCAACATCCTGGTAAAATCTCCTCTGCACCTTTTCCAACGCTTCCACATCTTTCCTGTAATGAGGCAACCAGAACTGGACACAATACTCTAGATGTGGCCGAACCAGCCTTTTGTATAGCTGGAGCATAACTTCACGGCTCTTGAACTCAATCCCTCTATTAATGAAAGCTAACACACCATACGCCTTCTTAACAACTCTATCCACCTGGGTGGCAGCATTCAGAGAACTGTGAACATGAACCCCAAGATCCCTCTGCTCCTCCACACTGCCAAGGATCTTTCCGTTAACCCTGTACTCTGCTTTCAAGTTTGTCCTTCCAAAGTGAATCACCTCACACTTTTCAGGGTTAAACTCCATCTGCCACTTCTCAGCCCAGCTCTGCATTCTATCAATGTCCCTTTGTAACCTAGAACAGCCCTCCACACTGTCCACAACATGACCCACCTTCGTATCATCCGTGAACTTGCCCTTAAATCGCCACCAATCTTTGTATCATCTACAAACTTACAAACCTATCCATCTGTAATTTCTTCCAAGTCATTTATAAATATCACAAACTGCAGAGGTCCCAGTGTGGATCCCTGCAGACCACCACTAGCCCCAGACCTCCAGCTTGAAAAACACCATCTTACCACTACCCTCTGTCTTCTATGGGCAGGCCAATCTGAAGTCAAGCAGCCAAGTCACTGTGGGTCCCATGAATCATGTCAAAAGCCTTACTGAAATTCATGTAAACAACATTCGCTGCTGTACCCTCATTGATCTTCATCACCTCCACGGCAAACAACTTAGTAAGACATGACCTGCCCTGAACAAAGCTATGCTGATGGTCCCTAATTAGGCCATGCTTTTCCAAAAGCACATATATCCTATGCCCAAGAATTCTCTCCAATAGCTTTCCAATCACCGATGTGAGACTCACTGGTCTGTAGTTTCCTTGATTATCCTGATTTCCCTCCTTGAACAGAGGAACAGTGTTAGCTACTCACCAGTCCTCCAGTGGCTAGTGAGGATACAAAGATCTTGCTCAAGGCCCCAGCAATTTCCTCCCTTGCCTCTCTCAATAACTGGGGGTAAATATCATCAGGCCCTGGGGACTTATCCATGTTAATACTCTTCAACAGACCCAACACCACTCCTTTCTTGATCTCAAAATGCCCTTGGATATTAGAATGCTCCACACAATCCCCACTGTCCTCCATATCCTTCTCCTGGGTGAATACCAATGCAAAGTACTCTTTTAGGATCTCACCCACATCCTCTGCCTGCAAGCACAACTGCCCTCCTTTATCTTTGAGTGATCCTACCTTCTCTCTAGTTATCCTCTTGTTTTTAATATAAGTGTAGAATGTCTTGTGATTCTCTTTAACCCTGGTAATTTCATGACCTCTTCTTGCTCTCCTAATTCCCTTTTTGAATACTTTCCTGCATTCTGAATATTCCTCATGGGCCCTGTATGATTTTAGCTTCTTAAACTTTATATATGCTTCTTTTCTCCTTTTAACTAAATTCACAACCTCCCTCTTTACCCATGGCTCCCTTACCTTGCCATCCGGTCATGAACTCTCCCCAGCAGGTCTTTAAACAACTCCCACTGTCAAATGTAGACTTGCGCGATAACAGCACCTCCCAATTAACACTCCCTTGCTCCTGCCTAATACTGACGTAACTTGCCCTCCCCAATTTATTACCTTCCCACAAGGTCATGCCTTACCCTTGTTCATACCGATCTTAAAACTTAAGGTTGCAGGAACAGCACCTCATATTTCACTTGGGAACCCTGCAGCCCAATGGTATCAATGTGGATTTCACAAGCTTCAAAATCTCCCCTCCCCCAACCACATCCCAAAACCAGCCCAGCTCGTCCCCGCCTCCCTAACCTGCCCTTCCTCCCACCTATCCACTCCTCCCACCTAAAGCTCCACCCCCATCTCCTACCTACCAGTCTCATCCCGCCTCCTTGACCTGTCCATTCTCCCTGGACTGACCTATCCCCTCCCTAACTCCCCACCTACACTCACCTTTACTGGCTCCATCCCTGCCTCTTTGACCTGTCTTACTCCTCTCCACCTATTTTCTCCTTTATCCATTTTCTATCCACCTCCCCCTCTCTCCCTGTTTATTTCAGAATCCCCTTCCCCTCCCCCATTTCTGAAGAAGGGTCTAGACCCGAAACGTCGGCTTTCCTGCTTCTCTGATGCTGCTTGGCCTGCTGTGTTCATCCAGCTCTACACCTCGGTATATCAGATTCTCTAGCATCTGTAGTTCCTACTATCTCCTTAGAACTTAAGGAGTTGTGATCACTGTTTCCAAAATGCTCTCCCACTGAAAGGTCAGTCAAGGTCAGTCACCTGGCTAGGCTCATTAGCTAATACATGGCCCAGTACGGCCCCTCCTCGAGTTAGACTATACACATATTGTTTTATCCTTTGCCCCATCCAGGTCTGTTGCTCTAAGGAAGTCCCAGTCAATACTGGGGATGTTAAACCCACCCACTGTGACAACCCTGTTGTTATTGTATCTTACAATAATCCTCCTACTTATTTGTCCCTTGATGGCTTAGTGGCTGTGGGGGATGTGCCTCGAGTATAATCCTATCAGTGTGACTGTCCTTATCTTATTTTTGATCTCTACCCATATTGCCTCAGTAGATGAATCCTCCAGCATGCCCTCTCTGAGTGCAGATATGACATGCTCCCTGATTAGTAATGCAACTCCTCCATCTCTTTTACCTTCCTCTCTATCTCGTCTAAAACAACATATCGTTGTTGTGCTTGTAAATGAGTCCTCAAAGGGGAGTTACGTGATTGAACTGAAAATTGCTATCAGGGCTAAGATTTTATGTGGTGTCAGTGGCCCCATCCAGCAGTCAGAAAGTTAGGACCAACTATGCTTTGGCTAGTTTCTGGGGCCCAGTTCCTGATTTTAATTGACGAGGCAATAATCCTGCTGCAGTTGGACTCACGTCCCTTTATTGGACAATGCCTTACCATGAAGCGTAGTTGATCAGTTGGAGGATCGGCAGCTCTCCATTCATGGCAGAATATCTATTAATGACTTGACTGGTTTTAGTCAAGCACATGAAGAAATTTTACATAGTCTTACTGTACTGTTTGATTGTCTACAAAATGTCAATTTGGTTGGAAAGCTGGCTAAGAATGAATTTACTAAATGCAAAGTAACTTATTTGAGCTAAATGTGGGACGAGGCCAAGTAGCTCCTAGGGAAGTGAAAATGAAGGCTACTTTGAATCTTCTTGTGCCGAGGATGAAACATGAAATGTTCTGTTATGTTTACATGAATGGACTTTATTACATGTTTGTTCCAAACTTCAGCACTGCTGTTGATCCTTTATCAAATTTGTTAAAAAAGACAGAAAATTTGAATAGATGCAGGAGTGTTCAAAGCCTTTGAACATTTGAAAGCTGTGCTGATTCCTGAAGAAGGGTCTAGGCCCGAAACGTCAGCTTTCCTGCTCCTCTGATACTGCCTGGCCTGCTGTGTTCATCCAGCTCTACACCTTGTTATCTCAGATTCTCCAGCATCTGCAGTTCCTACTATCTCTGATGGCTGCCCATGTTTTAGCTGCATTGAATGGTGAGACACCATTCTAACTGACTTTTGATGCCAGCGACATTGACATGAGTGCTATTTTACTGCAAAATAATGCATAAGGATTGAATGAATTATGAGTCATTTTTCAAAGTAACTGACGACATTTTTGCAAAAATATTTAATGATTTAGAGGGGGACATTGTGTGTTGAGTTATTGCTACATCATTTTGAAATGTACATCACCAACGACGTGAGAGAAACTGTTATTATACGAACCACAATACTTTGATTTTCTCGGAAAAAATTCATAAATATTTCAGGGGAGTTTAATTTTTCATCCATATGATTTGATGTTTGTCCATGTATCTGAAACAGTATACATCATAACAAAGGCTTTTCAAAAGCACATATGAAGCATACTGAGCGCTGTAATGACCACGAATGTGTATAAAATATGGCTATGCAACATATCACATGTTTAATGCGAATATGTTACTACCATTAATATGACATAGAAATAGTTTTGAGATAATCTTTGACAGACCATGAAAATGTCCCTTAAAGACACATATTAATCCTTCTTTGGGTGAGGTGTAGTGTCAGGTGTATGATTTCTACAATTTTTAATTTCACGTATTTTAGAACTTGGATTTTGAACTGGTGACATATGGAGCTTGATCTATGTATATAAGGGGTTTAAATGGTTACTTTGTCATGGAGCCATGATATGTTATAGAGCAGGTAAGAGACAGGATATTCTTGGGATGATAATGGGAATTTGTTAGCATTAGGAGAGCTTTATGAGAAGACAGAATAGACTTTGAGGAATAGACTTCTGTTTAGAAGGATCAGGATTTTTTTTGCTTAGAGGGAAAGCCTATAATTTGGAAAGCTTTATTTTCAGTTCACAGAAATCCTGGAAGTTAGATATATGAAATAGAGTTTCTGGATGGAAGGAGATAGTTTAGGACTGCTAGTATATGGATTAAGGTGTTTAATGCAAAAATTCCAGACCAGAATGTTTGGCTATAATCTGGAAGGGATTATTTGAAGCTGAGAACGTCAATGTCTAGTGTGTGACTAATCAAAGAAAGACTATCAAAGTCTCAAGATCAGGAATTGATAAAAACAGTTGAGTTAAACCTCCAGAGATAGTAGGAACTGCAGATGCTGGAGAATCTGAGATAACAAG
>JAHRHZ010000077.1:20385838-20423602 GCA_024137785.1 Ginglymostoma cirratum | reverse complement strand
GATGAACACAGCAGGCCAAGCAGCATCAGAGGAGTAGGGAAGCTGACCTTCCGGGCCTAGACCCTTCTTCAGAAAAATTTTTTTCTGAATTTTTTTCTGAAGGAGGGTCTAGGCCCGAAACGTCAGCTTTCCTGCTTCTCTGATGCTGCTGGGCCTGCGGTGTTCATCCAGCTCTACACCTTGTTATCAGAGTTAAACCTCCAATTGTGATAGAGATGTGAACTCTCTGGCGTTTGAGTACTTTAACATGATAATATTGGAAATAAGGTATTTTGTTTTTACTATGGCTTTTAAACTCTGTCAAATTTTGTTCTGTATAAATAGCTTGTTTTATTCTATTTTATGTTCTTAACTTTTTCAAAAGTAAAGAAAGTTAAAACCAAATGTGCAACGTTGAGTGCTCATGTTTTAGTGAAAGACCACGTCGTTAAATTAAAAAAAAAGACAAAATATGATCTATGAATCCAGACATCAGTCTGGAATCTGATTTATTCAGTGATGACATCACCTGGAACCATAACACTATGCCTTTTAATGCTGATAAAAATCTAATTACATCTCATTCAGTATGGTATAGCATTTTCAAGGATATTACAGCAAGATGAATAGTGTAAAAAAGTGAGATTTCACACAAATTCAGTGATTTATAAATAGATTATGTCTGTGAGGGCCTTAGCAATATGCTGGCAGAAAATTCTGTGATTTCCCTATTTCATCATGTGCTCTAAATTGGTGTCAGTTTAACTAAGTCATAAATGAAGAAGCAAGTAGTCGTGCCATCAGTATTACCCACAAATCCAGACAAATCATATTGCAGACAGACAACTTGGCATATTTAAGATCTCATGTTCTATGACTCTTAAATTTATGTTAGTACTAAACTAGTAAAGTTACTTTTGGGTGAAGAAAAGCCATCTTACTGCTGTATTTACCTGCCAACTAAAAAGCTAACAATGGGCAAAATTTTGGGGCCTCCCTCTGAGTAACTGTAATGGTGGGACATATAATTAGACAGGAGCGTAACATGTGGAGACCCTGCTATATTTCCCACTTCCTCTTTGATAAGTCCGGGGCATGTTCCGTTTCTGAAATTAATGCCCCCATAAATATCTGGTCCCACAGGCACTGATGATAACCCAATGGTTGGCAGGCGGCTAACAAAGTGGGAACATGACAAACAAACCTGGCATGTTTGCTTATGGGCAAACCCGGGAGAGTTCCTGAGTCAAAGGCACACAATTTCTGATCAAGGGACCCAGCACTGGGACAGAGCACAATCAATGTGAACCACCTTGACACTGTCTGCTGACTCCCTTCCACTCTGACCCCCTTCTCTCGACCCCTGTTCTCACCTGTGGCTAGGCTCCACCTTGATCTTAAGCCTCTCTTGAGCATGAATATACCAACCACCACTTCCCTGAAGATATTTTTGACTACAGACGAGGGGCCGGCCTCTGATTTTCCAACAGCTGTTGATAGGTGGGACTTCTATGCCCAAGGTCCTTGATCCCATAGGAAAGCCTGTCATTGGATCAAGTGATCAAGTTGCAGCAAGTAAAGGAAGCAACACTAGTGATGTCACATCTCTTCAGCCAGTGGCTGAGACTCCAATCATCCTCTTACGATTCTGCCCATGTTTTTTCCCCTTTCTGTAATCAATTCCTCACTATTGTTTAATTCCCTTTCCCTTCACTTTTGCACTTTGTTCTCACTGTCAGATCCTGCCGGTATGTGTCACAAATCATTTATACTTTCATTTTTGTAAGAATCAGATTTCAAGTTAATAATGTGTAATGTTGCTTATCTAAATAAGGAGGCAACCTTTAAGCTCACACAAAATGGAATTGTCGCAACCATGTACCTCCAGAAGCTAGCATTGGGAGGTCTGAATCAAGGTTAGGCAGAAAAGGCATAGCTCTGGCAAGTTACCAAGGAACATCAGCGAGCCATTTGGAACACCTTGGAACTCTAGCAGCTCAACAGATGGGCCAAGTTAAACTTAAGGACTGTAATGAAATTGGGCTGTAACATTACTATGGAGTCAGATGAAGCCTTCGTCCTTCTTTTAAATGAAATGAATGCTCCCAGAAAGGTTGCAAACAGTTCCTGGAACCCCTTCCAATAGCTCTTTTCAAAGAGATCTGATTGGAGTACTCTCTTTCTAGAGTGAGTAGATAGGAGTATGTACCGTCGTGCACATTCAACCCATTTACATGTAAAAGTTGCAAACTAGGTGCTACAATTGGCATAGGAGGACCTCAAGGTCCATACTTAGTAGTCTCTTGTCCATTTTGGACAGCTCTGATATGAACTTACTTAAAGGCCCAATTGCATCAGGCAAACTATGCAAGAGGTGGCTGAGATACACCCTAAGCTTCTCATTTTGCTGTTAAGAAATCCATGCTGGCTATCATTAATTCACTTACAATTGACCAAAGCTCTACTCATTTTGGCCTGAATTGTTGACTCTAGAATCTTACTCACCACAAAGGTTAATCTGGCTGACCTGTCATTGTTGGGCTCACATTCTTTTTTGAACAAGTGTTTAACATTTGCAAGTCTCCAGTCTTCTGACACCACCCCCAATCTTAAGGAAACTGCAAAAATATTGTCGGTGCCTCTACAATTTCCACTTTCACTTCCCTCAGTATTCCTGGAATCATCTCATCTAGTTCTGGTAGTATGTCAATTCTAAGTAAAGTCAGGGTAGACAAACAGGAGGCTGGAAGAACACAGCAGGCCAGGCAGCATCTGGAGGAAAGGAGCATTCAATGTTTCGGGTATTACCCTTCTTCAGGACTGTATGGGGGGTAGGGGGAGCTGCAGATAAAGATGGGCGGCGGGGGGGGGGGGGACGTGGAAGCAGAATGATGATGATAGTTAGGATCATCCAATGCCACCTCTTTATTGAGTTTAAGTGCTTCAAGTGTCTACATTACCTCCTGTAACACTGACCTGCACAGTACCTTGTTCCTTGGTAAAAACACTGAAACGTTTCATTACCTCAGCCATGCCTCCTGCCTTTAATTGTAAATCACCTGTTTGGGCCCTAATCGGTCCCACTCTTCTTTTTACTGCCCTTTTGTTACTTATCAGCCTGTCAAAGACTTTTATATGCCCCCTATGTTAACTGCCAGTCTCTTTTCATAACTTTCCTCAGCTTCTCTTTTTTTATGCTTTTTCACACCTCATTTGAACATTCTTCAGTCATTGTGATCCTTGATCATATTGTCAACCTGCCATCTGTCGCTAGTACAACTTTTTTTTATCTTCATCTTAATTTCTACATCATTTTTTTACGCAGGTTCTATGGTTTTTTTTGTTTTAAGTTTCCACTCACAGAAAGCACCTTGTCTATCCTGGGGCTATCTTTTCTCTGAAGCAATGTACTGCCCAGATACTCCTTTTAAGGTCTTAGAGTAAATTTGTAGCTTGGGTTGTGGATGTTGTGGTTGGTTTGCTTGCCAAGCTGATTTGTTGTTCTGCAGAAGTTCCATTAGCTTGCTGGGTAACATCATCATCAGCTGCACTGTTGACGCTGTCCCCTAAATGTTCCTCCTTCAACACTTATAGAGTCATAGGGTCATGCAGCACAGAAACAGATCCTTCGGTCCAAGCATTCCATGCTGAACATAATCCCAAACTAAACTAATCCCACCTGCCTGCTCCTGGCTCATATCCCTCCAAACGTTTCCTATTCATGTATCTACCCAAATGTCTTCTAAATGTTGTTAATTGTACCTGCATTTACAGCTTCCTCAGGAAGTTCATTCCACATGTGATGCACACTCTGTGTAAGGAATTTGCCTCTCATATCTTTTTCAGATTTCTCTTCTCACCTTAAAAATGTGTCCCCTAGTCTTGAAATCCTCCATCCTAGGGAAAAGACAATTATCATTAATTCTATCCATACCTCTTATTATTTTATAAACTTCTATCAGGCCATCGCTCAACCTCCTAAGCTCCAGTGAAAACAGTCCCAGCCTATCCAGCCTTTCTTCATAACTCAAACCTTCCATACTCAGCAACATCCTGATAAATCTCTTCTGAACCCTCTCCAGATTGATAATATCCTTCTCATAACTAGGCGATCAGAACTGGACACAGTATTCTGGAAGAGGCCTCACCAATGTCCTGTACAACCTCAGCATGACTTCCCAACTCTTATACTCAGAGGACTGAGCAATGAAAGCAAAAGTGCCAAATGCCTTTTTGACCACCCTGTCTATTTCTGATGCAGACTTCAAAGAATTATGTACCTGCACCCCAGGTCCCTCTGTTCTACAACACTCCCCAAAGCCCTACCATTAATTTGTATACGCCTTACCCTTGTTTGTTGTACCAAAATGCAATACCTCGCATTTAGCCAGATTGAATTCCATCTGCCATTTTTCAGGCCATTGACCAAGTTGATCAAGATCCCTTTGTAATCTTAGAAAACCTTCTTTACAGTCTGCTATGCCACCAATTTTGGTGTTGTCCACAAACTTACTGACCATCCTTTCTATATTCTCATCAAATTCATTTATATAAATGACAAACAAAAGAGGACCCTGAACATATTCCTGTGGAATGCCGCTGGTCGCAGGCCTCTGGTCCGAAAAGCAAACCTCCACCACTACTCTCTGTCTCCTGCCATTAAGCCAATTGGGATCCAATTGGCGAGCTCATCCTGAATCCCATGTGACCTAACTTTACCAATTAGTCTACCATGCGGAAATTTGTCAAAGGCTAAAATCCAAATAAACAACGTCAACTGCACTTCCATCATCAATCTTTTTGGTGACTTCCTCAAAAAACTGAATCGAGTTTGTGAGACACGATCTTCCTTGCACAAAACCATGCTGACTATCCCTCATCAATTTCTGCCTTTCCAAATGTCCATTAATCTTATCTTTTATCATCAACTCCAACAAGGTATCCACAACCGAAGTCAGACTCACAGGTCTACAGTTCCCTGATTTCTCCTTAAACCTTTCCTCAACAAAGGTACGACAATAGCCACCCTCCAGTCATCAGACACCTCACCCGTAGTTATAGATGATGCAAATATTTCTGCAAGGGGTCTCACAATTTCCTACCTTACTCTGAGAATGTTCTGGGATACATTAGGTCAGGTCCCAGCGATTTATCCACCTTTATATTCTTAATACCTCCCAAATTTCTGATCCACTTTTAGTTCGGGGAGCCTGCAGCCTTCAGGGCTCAATATTGAGGGCAATAATTTTAGGGCCTGAGCACCTTCCTTCGAGTCCTTTCCTCGTCCATCCACTCAGTAGCTCTTGTCATCACATGGGCTGCTTTCACCACAGCCAAGCCATTAATGGTTCCCATTAGCAGCTTTTTCTTTTGTCCTGGCTCACCATTATCCATTTCTTTGTCTGCCTAGCTCTGTTCTGACTCTCTGGTCTCCATTTCCCCCTTTCACTTACTTGTTCCGCACTTCTCTGCCCCCTCTTACGCTGGTATGTACCAACCTTTTCCTGGCTACAATCAATTCTGAAGTAAGGTCACGGGGCCCAAAACATTAACTGTGCTTTCTCTCCACAGATGCTGCCAGACCTGCTGAGTTTCTCCTGCAATTTCTGATCTTGTTCTTGATCTACTTGGCCTGCTTCATTCCAAGGAACCAAATGTAGCAGTGCCACCTTTCTCGTTGGACTGGAAACAAACTGCAGTAGAAAGGTTTCCAGAACACACACTGGGAACTCCTGCTCCTCCTTTCCCGTCAGACTCCTATTATACTCGTTCATATTCAGATAATTCAAATAAAACAAACAACTGCGGATGCTGGAAATCTGAAACAAAAACAGAAATTGCTGGAGAAACTCAGTCGATCTGGCACCACCTGTGGAGAGAGAAACAGAGTTAATGTTTTGGATCCAGAAGTGTCACTGCACATGAATTAATAGCTCTTTCTCTCTTCACAGATGCTGACAGACTTGCTGAGTTTCTCCAGCACTATCTGCTTTCATTTCAGATAATTAAATTTCCGCGTCGTCTCTCTGTAAAAGAAAAACCCAGGGCCCTGTTTTGGGCTGCAGAGAAAACTCCCTCATGTCATTTGTGAACATGCAGCTGAAAAGTGAGGATATTCTTGTAAACTGTGCCTGTGATATTGAAACTGTGTAAAAGCAAAACTTCATGCTCCAAGCAGCTTTCATTTGATAAACAGCGAACAACTGTTTAGCTCTTGTTCGCAGCACAAATTCATTTAAATCATTTACTTCCATCATCTCAAGGTGAAATCCTTCCATTGTCAGGACTGAAGAATCTCCAGCAGCCACTTTCTCATTAAACCGTCTCACGCTGCTTGCAGCTGGATTTAATTATGTGGAGATCGAGACATTTGGGTCCATAAAATTATTTTTTCCATTTTGCTTAACAACTGGGCGATCACCAACACAGAAGAGGTTCATATCCACTTTAATCATTGGCAGAAAAATGTTTTCAGTGAATTCTCGTAACCAAGTGGTCTTGTTTCTTGGTAAAGTTGTTTCCAACAACAACAACAACGGTGACTTATATTTATATATCACCTTTAACATCTTAGCCCAGACATTCCAATGAGGGTCAGTGCCCCAATCGGAAGAAAACTTACCCACTTACCTTTGGATGTCTTCTGTACTGGGTATTCCTAGTCAGTGGCGTTCTGGCATCCTGCTATGTCCAGGATTCCATAAATTGGGCAGTGAAGTGAATAGGTGCCAAAGTGGCACCCCTGTTGCAGCAGGCAGTGTACTGTCTCCTGAGATATAAATATTCAGCACCTCAAGTGGACACTTGGCAGCTGCTGTGAAAGGGTAACTAAAGAAGTTAAGTGAGGGGTTACGGTGCCATTGGTTGAAGGGTCAGGATGCCAGTTGAGCCAGTGTACCAGGGTGACAGGAAGGTAAGATGCCGGTGTGCTAGACAAGTAGGCTGCTAGGTGGATAGGTTACCAGGTGGATTGGTTGCCAGCAACACTCTCTAAAAATCTTTGTCAGTGCACAGACCTCCAAGCTCCATGAACAGCAGTAACCTCCCAACTTGACATCAACATGTTGACATGTCAATTGGCATGTTTGGAGCCTCTTAAATACCTTAAGTGGTAGGTCAACTAGCGAGAGCTATGAACAAAGTTTAAAGTATCCTAGGCTCCATTAAGAAAGGCATAGAGTTAAAGAGCAAAGAGGTTGCACTGAACTACTATAGCGCACTATTTTGACCTCAGCTGGAGTATCATGCACAGTTCTGGGAGCCACAGGAATGAGGTGAACTCATTGAAACAAATGCAGAAGTCATTCTTGAGAATGTTTCCAGGGATGAGAAACTTCAGTCATGAAAATCGATTGGAGAAATTGGGAACCTAAACAGAAATTGCTGGAGAAACTCTTGAAAGATCACTGGATCCAAAACATTGACTTTGCTTTCTCTCCACAGAAGCTGCAAATCCTGCTGAATTTCTCCAGCAATTTCTGTATTGGGTTTCCAGCATCCGCAGTTCTTTGTTCTTTGCAGAAGTTGGGGCGGTTTTTCCTGGAAAGGAGAAGGCTGAGGAGATTTGGTAGAAGTTTTCAAAATCCTGACGGGTCTGCACAGAGTAGAAATGGAGAAATCATTCCCACTTGTGAAGGGACCGAGAACCGGAGGGCACAGGTTTAAAGTATTTTGTGAAAGAAACAAATGTGCAGTGAGAGAATAGTTTTTCACACAGTGAGTGATTAGGGTTTGAAATGCACTCTCTGGAAGCCTGGTGAAGACAAGTTCAATTGAAATATTCTAGATGCTATGAGATCATTATTTTAACAGTAACAATATGCAGGTTTATGTGAAAAAGGCAGGAGATTGCCACTAAATTAAAATACTCAGAAAACCAGCATAAGTATGATGGGCAGAATGGTCTCCGCCCACATCATAGGAATTCTGTGATTCTGGTTTTTCCTTCAATTCTGGGTGAGCTTCTTCAACAACTGTCGTTTTTTTGGAACTTTGTATGCTCCCCTTCTAAATTTGGGAAGAATGTTTCAGTTAGCAAGACTTTCTGCTCATCTCGCACTGATTTCAGCTCCCTTCCTTCTAAATTCTCCATTGGAGTCCCTATTTATCCCGAGGAAGAAGGATTCTGCTAACCTCACTTTGGCAGTATGTCCTACAACCTTTGATACTCCCAATACCTCTAATTCCCTGTGGTCCCACAGCTGACTAGTGCAATCACCTTTGAATGCCCTCAAGTTACCAGCAACATTTGAACTGACATTTGGGAGATTTCAAGAAGAGTTTTCCTTCGAGGGCAAAGATTTCCTTGGGTTACATAAACTCGGGAGAGGCTGGTCCCTATTCTGTCCCATGTACCTTGGGCTAATCTGACTCAGAGGTGACTGGTCAGCTTCTGCTCTGCCCTGCGGCTCTTTGACTGAGCCATCACACTTGCACTGTCCATTCGTCTGCATGAGAACTGCTCTGGTCCTGGTTTAATTCAGTAAAGGAAATGCTTACCAGTTTGATTGCTTGTTCGCTCCCTTCCTTTGTGGTAAACATTGTAAATCTTTTCTTGATGCTTTGTAACTTTACAGGGCCGATTTTAGTGTTTTTAAATCAAAGTAGTTTCCCATGAGCCAGCATAACCCTCACGAAATCTTTATCCTCCTGTGAGCCTCTGAACTTTTTCGATTTCTGTATCCCTGATGCATCTAGCTGGAACTGTTCAATTTCTATACCTGCTCTGGACTCTTTTTGTATCCCATCCTGACCCTTTTAGATTCACTTGTTTTTTGACCTTACTAGTACCTGTGAGTTCTATCCTGACACTTTTCTGAGCCTGCTTAACTAACACGGCTTCTATATGACCATTTCTAATTCAGCAGCATTTGGCTTAACATGGGTACGGTCCTGTGGCTTTCTTTCTATTTTCCCCATGTTTGCAGGCACTTTCATTCCTTTATGGTGTTTAGAGTAACGTCTCCTCTTGGTGGCTGAACAAAAACTTTCTGGCTTCCTCCTGTTCTTTTAATCTCTTTGGACTCCTCTGGGTTCAGTAGACACAATGTCTAGGACCTTACCAAATCTTTTCATAGTAATGTATGTAGCTAATCAGTTCTGCCTCATTTCACTCACTTTTTAAGTTTTCAATTTTACCTCCAGCACTTTTGGTTGACATAAGGACAGATGAATTAGGAGCATCAGTTGGCCATTCAGCCCCTCAGACCTGCACTGC
The DNA here is from genome assembly GCA_024137785.1 of Ginglymostoma cirratum. NCBI lineage: Eukaryota > Metazoa > Chordata > Chondrichthyes > Orectolobiformes > Ginglymostomatidae > Ginglymostoma > Ginglymostoma cirratum. Next base: position 20,414,406 of record JAHRHZ010000077.1, on the reverse strand, counting down.
TATTCAGTAAGGTCGCAGCTAGTCTGACTGTAACTTCGAATCCACATTCTCACCTGCCCCTGATAATCCTTTGCCTTCTTGCTTAACGAGAATATATCAAATGCTTCGGAAGGGGGTCACTGGACTCAAAACATTAACTCTGCCTTCTCTCCACAGACGCTGCCAGATTTGCTGAGTTTGCCCAGCAATTTATGTTTCTGTTTAAGAATATATCCACCTCTGCCTTAAAAATATTCAAGGCCTGCTTACACCATCTTTTCAGGAAGAGAGTTCCAAACACTCATGACCTTCTGATAGAGAAATGTACGTGCATGCTAGTTTTTTGTGACTCAAGTGCAAGGATGCCCAAAACTCTCTGCTTCTCAGATCGCTGCAATGGCTCACTTTAGATAATATGCTTCTTTTTCATTCTTCCTGACAAAATGGACAATATTTTCCCTCATTATACTCAACATAAAGCAACTTTGCCTACTCATTTAACCTATCTATATCTTGTTGAAGCCTCATTATGTCCTCTTCACAGATAAATATCTTACCTATCTTTGTGTCATCAGTAATTTTGGCAAACTATGTCCATTCATCTAAGACACTTATATAGGTTTTAAACAATTCAGTTAATCAAATCATTGAATTGTACAGTACAGAAGTGACCGTTCGGCCAATTCAATCTGCACTGCAAAAAGAAAGTACACTGCTACCTACACTAGTCCTTCACGGACTAGGCCCGTAGCCTTGCAAGTTATAACAGTTCAAGAGTTAATCAAGTACTTTTTGAAAGGTAGTGATGTTACATGCCTCAACTACCCTCCCAGGCAGTGCATTCCAGATCCTTGACAATCCTCTGAGCCGAGAAACAATTTCCTCAAATTCCCTGTAAACCTCCTGCCTTTGACTTTATAAATGCGTACTTCGTCCTTGACCCTTTGACTAAGGGGATGCAGTTGCTTTGTATCCACTCTGTTCATGGCCCTCATAATTGTATACACCTCAATCAGGTCCCTCCTCAACCTGCTCTACTCCAAAGAAATCAACCCAAGTTTATCCAGCCTCTCTTCATTCTTCACTCCAGGCAGCACCTGGAGAATCTCCTCTGCTCCACCTCTAGCGCGGTCATATCCTTCCTGTGGCATAGTGACCAGAACAGCACACAGTACTTCTGCTCCAGGTCCCAGCATCAAACCTTGTGGCACACCATTCATTGCATCTTGCAAGCCTGAAAAATTCCCTCTCCACTCTTTCTTACACACTGAATATAAAAGTCAGTCACATTATTGTCACTGCTACCGAAGGGCACCTTCGCTATGAGATCATTAGTTAATCCTAGCTCATTGCGTTACACTAGGACTAGAATAGCATGGTCTTTGGTCAGCATCAGAACATGCTGTTCTAAGAAACTGTGAAGGGTCTAGGCCCGAAACGACAAGCTTTCCTGCTCCTATAATGCTGCTTGGCCTGCTGTGTTCAGCCAGCTCCACACCCTGTTATCCCAAAAACATTCTATTTACTACTCATCCAGGCTACCTTTGCACATCTGAATATTGATATATACATTAACATCTCCCTTGATTATCACTGTGCCTTCCTGACAAGCTCTCATGATTTATTTCTTTATTCTCCATTCTACCATGTGGCTGCTGGTGGTCCAACAAGTGCCTTCTTTATTTCAACAAGTGCCTTCTTTAGTCCAACAAGTGCCTGCTTGCCAAGATCTTTTCTAATTTCTATCCAAACTGTTTCCACATCTTGGTTTTCTGAATTTAGGCAATCCCTCTCTATCGCGCTCATACACCATCACTAATTAACAGAACCACTTCTCCAAATTTTCCTATTTTCCTGCCATTCCTAAATGTCCTGTACATTTTAAGTTTTTAAGTTTTTTTTTAAGTTTTAGGTCCCAAACAATCTTATTGTGCAGCCATGACTCTGTATTGGCTACCAAATTGTATTTATTAATTTCTATTTGCGCTCTTAGTTCATCTATTTTGTTTCAAATGCAATGTATATTCAAATACAGAGTCTTCAGTTTTATTCTTTTACATTTTTATAACTTCTAATGTTATCTGTTGATTGACTCTATCATTTTGTGCTTTGATCTCTTTGTATTTTCCTGCTTTAATACCTTTCTCTTTGGCCTTCTCTCTATTCTATGATTTACCACATCTTCCAAAATGTTATCCTTTTCCCCCATTTTTAGTTTAAAATCCTCTCTACTTTCCTCGTTAACAGCTAAACAAGAATACCAGACAAAGAACTGTTCAGGTAGACAGTTGGTAGGGATCCCACTTTCCCTAGTGCTGGTGTCAGTCCCCCACAAACTGAAACCCACACCACACTTGAGCCACATTTCATCTTTCTAATCTAATTACCGAAGCCAATTTGCATGTGGCTCAGGTAATAATCTAGAAATCATAACCGTTAAAGTTCTTTTTAATTTGGTACCTAGCTCCTTATAGTGACTATACACAACTTCCTCCTTTGCCCTCTCTATGTCTTTGGACATGACAACTGGATTCTTTCGTTCCCTTTGCAAGTTCCTCTCCAGCCCTGAGCAGATGTCCCAAACCCTGGCAGGCCACATATTTTGGACTCCCCCTCTTTGTTACGGAGAACATTGTCAATCCCCTTACTATACTGTCCCCTACTAACATCATATTTCCTTACGAATGGCTTCTTTTACCACAGTGCCATGGTCTGTTAACTCATCCACTCTGTAGCCTTCATTATCATCCAAACAAGCTGAAAACAGCTTTTAGGCAATTGTACAGGCTGAAGCTCCTGTCCTCAGATGACATATCCATCCTGGGCCTCCTACAATGCCACAGTGATGCCACCTGAAGGCTGCAGGAACAGCAAATCATATTCAGCCTGGGAACCCTGCAGCCCAATGGTATCAATGTGGATTTCACAAGCTTCAAAATCTCCCTTCCCCCAACCGCATCCCAAAACCAGCCCAGCTCATCTCCACCTCCCTAACCTGTTTTTCCTCTCACCTATCCCCTCCTCCCACCTCAAGCCACACCCCCATCTCCTATCTACTAACATCATCCCGCCCCCTTGACCTGTCCGTCCTCCCTGGACTGACCTATCTCCTCCCTACCCCCCTACCTACACTCACCTTTACTGGCTCCATCCCCGCCTCTTCGACTTGTCTGCCTCCTCTCCACCTATCCTCTCCTCTATCCATCCTCTATCCACCTCGCCCTCTCTCCCTATTTATTTCAGAACCCTCTTCCCCTCCCCCATTTCTGATGAAGGGTTTAGGCCCGAAACATCAAGTTTTCCTGCTCCTGTGATGCTGCTTGGCAAGCTGTGTTCATCCAGCCCCACACCTTGTTATCTCTACTCCTGTGCTCTTGTCCTGTGTCTCTTTATCTGCTTCACTCGCAATCATACTGTCCCATCCCTGAATACTGATCAAATCAGATGATTCAACTCTAAGAGTTGGAACTGCCTCCTGGTACAAATAATCCTGGTAGCTTTCCCCCTCCCTGTTGCATGATAGCATTTATAATTCACCCTCCAGCTCATAAACCCTGAACTCTGCTTGAACTCAAAGGCTGATTGCAGCTGTGTTTGCCTTGAATTACAATGCTGTTCCAGAAATTCCACACAACGCAGCCTTGATGCATTACCTGTCCCACCATCTTTAATGTGTTCTAAGGTACCATATAATTCATTTATTTAATTCTATAACTATTAATGCATTAATACACCGTATGAACTACACCGTCTGACCCTCTGGCAGTATAGTGCTCTCTCAGTACAGAAACCTGCCAGCTTCTCAAATTCAGAAGTTTATTAGATTAATAACTGGAATGGACAGGTTGGACCATCTAGGTTGTATCCACTGGAATTTGGAAGAGTAAGAGTTGACTGGATTGAAACATGTACAATCTTGATGGGACCTGACTGGGGAGATGTGGAGAAAGGCTGTTTCCTTTTATGGAAGAATCTAGAACTCAGGGTCACCGTTTAAAAATCAGGAGTCACCCATTTAAAACAAGAAAAGGTCATTTTTGTTACGTTTTGGTGTGTCACAAGTCTTTGGAACTCTCTTCTTGTATAGGCAGAGTGCTTTGAATATTTTTAAGGCAAAGATTAATAGATTATTGCTAAGCAAAGGGGTGAAAGGTTATCAGGTGTAGGCAGGAGTGTGGATTTGAAGTCACAAACAGATTAGCCATGATCTTGTTGATGGCAGAGCAGCTCGAAGGGCTCATTTGTTGGCTCTTGCTCTTAAATTATATGTTCGTGCGTAGCTACCAAGGGAGGTCTCAATGCAAAGATGTGAATTGCTCCTGTGCATGATATTGTTGGTTTCAGAGAAAGTAACAAAGGTGACATATGGATTGATAGCTGCTGTCAGAACAATTAAATTATTGCAAACAAGCAGTTTAAGTATCACCGCAGGCAAAGCCTGGCATGGAAAAGCCCAAGTGACCAAGATGGAAATCAGATCAACTTCAGAACATTGCAATAAATGTCTGTTTCAGAAATTATATTCAAGAATAAAAACCATAACCTGGAGTGGTCTCTGACAGTGACCAAATACCAATTACTGCCATGATGAAGGTCAAACTGAAAATTCAGGAGGCTAACATTTTCAAGGGTATCTTAGCAGAAGTTAAAGTTGGACAGAAGTTTAAAACAAAAGTGTATTAGAGAAGAAATCATGGAGTTGATGGAAGAAAGGGAAGCAGCAAAAAGTTCAGAACCAGGATACAACGGACTGAACTGAGAAGTGAAAAAGCAAACTTAGAGAAGAAAAAAAACTGACTAAATGACAAACGTGTTTCAATAAAGACAATGAAAACTTGCTTCTCAAGAAAGTTCCCAACTTATTAATGATAATTCAGGAAAGAACATTTTGTGGCTTCAGTGGGTGATTCCAAGCATAAAGTTCCAATGGAATAGGAAAAAACCAGGAAAAGTGAAGTTAAGTACATTGAAGAATTGTGTGGCAATGACATTGTCATTCGTCGACTAATTCAAAATGAAGACATTGGCCCAGGAATTTTGCAAGAAATGTGGAAATTGTACTGAAGAAGATGAAAAATGTGTAAACACTGGTATTGGATGAAGTAACATAAGAGTTTATTGAATGCGAGGAAATAAAAAAAATTTAGTTATTTTCATCAACAAGATCTCCAACACTGACAAAACTGTCTATAACACGGAGGATTGAAATAAATCCGAGATAACAAGGTGTAGAGCTGGATGAACACAGCAGGTCAAGCAGCATCAGAGGAGCAGGAAAGCTTGACGTTTCGGGCCTAGACCCTTCTTCAGAAATGGGGGAGGGGAAGAGGGTTCTGAAATAAATAGGGAGAGAGGGGGAGGTGGATAGAGGATGGATAGAGGAGAGGATAGGTGGAGAGGAGACAGACAAGTCGAAGAGGCGGGGATGGAGCCAGTAAAGGTGAGTGTAGGTGGGGAGTTAGGGAGGGGATAGGTCAGTCCAGGGAGGACGGACAGGTCAAGGGGGCAGGATGAGGCTAGTAGGTAGGAGATGGGGGTGGGGCTTGAGGTGGGAGGAGGGGATAGGTGGGAGAAAGGACAGGTTAGGGAGGCGGAGATGAGCTGGGCTGGTTTTGGGATGCGGTAGGGGGAGGGGAGATTTTGAAGCTTGTGAAGTCCACGTTGATACCATTGGGCTGCAGGGTTCCCAAGCGAAATATGAGGTGCTGTTCATGCAACCTTCGGGTGGCATCGTTGTGGCACTGCAGGACGCCCAGGATGGACATGTCGTCTGAGGAATGGGAGGGGGAGTTGAAATGGTTCGCGACTGGGAGGTGCAGTTGTTTATTGCGAACCGAGCACAGGTGTTCCGCAAAGCAGTCCCCAAGCCTCTGCTTGGTTTCCCCGATGTAGAGGAGGCCACAATGGGAATAGCGGATACAGTATACCACATTGGCAGATGTGCAGGTGAACATCTGCTTGATGTGGAAGGTCTTCTTGGGGCCTGGGATGAAGGTGACGGGGGAGGTGTAGGGGCAGGTGTAGCACTTCCTGCTGTTGCAGGGAAAAGTGCCGGGTGTGGTGGGGCTGGAGGGGAGTGTGGAGCGGACAAGGGAGTCCCAGAGAGAGTGGTCCCTCTGGAAAGCCAATAAGGGCGGGGAGGGAAAAATGTCTTTGGTGCTGGGGTCAGATTGCAGATGGTGGAAGTGTCGGAGGATGATGCGTTGGATCCGGAGGTTGGTGGGGTGATACGTGAGGACAAGGGGAATTCCTTTTTGGTTGTTATTGCGAGGATGGGGTGTGAGGGATGAGTTAGGGGAAATGCGAGAGACACGGCCGAGGGCGTTCTCAACCACTGAGGGGGGGATGTTGCGGTCCTTGAAAAATGAGGACAACTGAGATGTTGTGGAACCGATGTGGAGGCGAGCGGGCACCAGGAAACCAGCCCAGTGCTCGCGGGTAGGGCTGCCGATAACAAAGCAACAAAACCTCTGGAGGCACGGAGCACCGCGCGCTGCACCATCCAGAACACACCACCGCAAGTATTTCCCACAACTCGTCCCTCACACCCCATCCCCGCAACAACAACCAAAACAGAATCCCCCTCATCCTCATGTGCCACCCCACCAATCTCCAGATCCAACGCATCATCCTCCGACACTTCCGCCATCTGCAATCTAACCACACCACCAAAGACATTTTTCCCTCCCCACCCTTATCTGCTTTCTAGAAGGACCACTCTCTCCGTGACTCCCTTGTCTGCTCTATACTCCCCTCCAACCCCATCACCCCCAGCATTTTTCCCTGCAACCGCAGGAGTTGCTACAACTGCCCCTACACCACCCTCTTAACCCATCCCAGGCCCCAAGAAGACCTTCCACATCAAGTAGCTGTTCACCTGCACATCTGCTAATGTGGTATACTGTATCCGCTGTTCCCGTTGTGGCCTCCTCTACATCGGGGAAACCAAGCGGAGGCTTGGGGACTGCTTTGCGAAACACCCAGGTTTAGTTCGCACTAAACAATTGCACCTCCCAGTCGCGAAGCATTTCAACTCCCCCTCCCATTCCTCAGACGACATGTCCATCCTGGGCCTCCTGCAATGCCACAATGATGCCGCCCGAAGGTTGCAGGAACAGCACCTCATATTTAGCTTGGGAACCCTGCAGCCCAATGGTATCAACGTGGACTTCACAAGCTTCAAAATCTCCCCTCCCTCTACCGCATCCCAAAACCAGCCCAACTTGTCCCCACCTCCCTAACCTGTCCTTCCTCCCACCTATCCCCTCCTCCCACCTCAAGCTCCACCCCCATCTCCTACCTACTAGCCTCATCCCGCCCCCTTGACCTGTCTGTCCTCCCTGGACTGACCTATCCCCTCCCTAACTCCCCACCTACACTCACCTTTACTGGCTACATCCCCACCTCTATGACCTGTCTGTCTCCTTTCCACCTATCTTCTCCTCTATCCATCTCCTATCTGCCTCCCCCTCTCTCCCTATTTATTTCAGAACCCCCTTCCTCTCCCCCATTTCTGAAGAAGGGTCGAGGCCCGAAACGTCAGCTTTCCTGCTCCTCTGATGCTGCTTGGCCTGCTGTGTTCATCCAGCCCCACACCTTGTTATCTCAGATTCTCCAGCATCTGCAGTTCCTACTATCATCGAAATAAATCTGTTCCCTTTTCACTTTGACAAAAAAAATGGCCCGGAGCAATAGAATATGAGATACATCAAGCAATTGGCCTAATGAATCATGTAATAAAGATCATTCTCAGAATCTTAATCATTAGCGTTAGAGAGAAAACAAATATCAGAGATTTCAGACACTCAGAGTAGCTTTGAAGTAGATAAAAGGACATTAAATGGAATCTATCTTTTAAAATCCTTGGCAGGAAGTGCCATTGAAATGCAAAATCACTTCTACCTACAAATTTCAAATTATGCTAAAACATTTGACTAAGTACAGCACAATCTCTGCATGAAAATGCTGGAAGAAATCAATATTAAAGGGAAAGGCCATTGATTCAGTTGGAAAACTTACTGGAATCGGGTAGGGAAAATCAGTTATGGGATTAACCTCATAAACTGGAAACAATGAATTGGGCACGGATGCCTTTTTTCACTGGACTGTTTCTCCCTGACACTGCATGGATTCTCAGAGGATTTCAATGGATGGGTGGCGTAAAGGAAGGGGGGAAAATCATCAACAAGATTTGTTTTGCTACTGACACCGTACTTACGGCAACAAATGAAGAAGACTTGGAAAAAGGTAGTCAACAATGTCGTAAAGGAAAGTTGTAGATGTGGATTTGCACAGACCTGCACAAAAATATCCATTACATTAATGACAAAGAAAAAGGGCATTTCAGTTTGAAACTCCACAGTAAATGGAAGCAATTTAGTAACACCAATCAACTCATCTATTGATTAAGCAGGTATCAATACCATCCAATGTTAGAAACAGCACTGAAATCTGAAGAACGATTGGAAAATACAAAAATGTTTTTGAAAAATTAATGAACATAGTGAGAAATGAGTCTTCACCGAGAACCTGTGTGCTAACATTTGTCTGCTCAATAATAAATTATGAATGTGAACATTGGAAGGAGGCAGATATGAAAACTAACAGCTTTAAAATGTGGTGCATAAGGATCCTAATAGTTGAAAGGAGAAAAGAAATCACAAATAAGACCATAAGTAATATCTAAATATCTGAAAAAAAGAAAAATTGAGTTCTTCAGAGATGTTACCCACAACGAAGGTTGGAATTCCAAGTCATGGCTGGATAGATCAAAGGAAGAGGAACATGAAACCAACTGTGAAGAAAGCAGCTGGACAACATTAACAACTCACTTAATCAAAACTCCCAGCATCATATGCTATTGCCGAAAGAAAGAAAAAGATTGAATGTAGAAAAACTGGGACCAAGGGCTTTAGATTTCTAGGGCATTGGGACAGATTCTGAGGTAGGTGGAACTTGTACATGGAGGACTTTAGTAGAGTGGGACTAATATCCTTGTGGGGCATTTGGTGTTACTGCAGAATGGGTTTAAAGTAGATAGTCAGGAGGTTGGGAACTTAAACTACAATTCAGATGGAATTAAAACAAAGCTGGATGCAGGAAGTAGAAAAGCTCTAAATGGAAGTAGAAAGCAGCTGAAATAAATTTTACAATGAACCAGGATCAAATTGCAGAATGTTGTTATTAAAGGTAGAATTAAAAACACTCTATATGCGAATATGCAGCACTCACAACAAGATGAAGATAGGGAATTTGATGTTGCTGGTAAAAGCAAAGGAGAATGATTTTTCTTCCATGTCAGAGACTTGACTGCAGGGTGATCAAGAGTGGGAACTGAAGGTTAAAGGGTATTTGGTATTTAAGAGGCACAGGCAAAAAAAATGAGCTGGGGCATTGCTGATAATAAGGAAAAGCATCAATGTATTACTTTGAGAAGATATCCAAGTAAAAGAGCAGGATTTAAAATCTGTCTGGGTAGGGCTAAAACAGCAACAGGAAACCAACATTAATAGGAGTGTTTATAGGCTGCCAAACATTGGGGTAAAATAGGGCGTGATGTAGATAATGAAAGTGGAGATGCATGTAGCAAGGGAAATGCAGAAGTTATGAATAACTTCAATCTACCTCGAGATAATAGGAACTGCAGATGCTGGAGAATCTGAGATAACAAGGTGTAGAGCTGGATGAACTTCTGATGAAGGGTCTAGGCCCGAAACGTCAAGCTTTCCTGCTCCTATGATGCTGCTTGGCCTGCTGTGTTCATCTAGCTCTACACCTTGTTATCTCAATCTACTTCGAGACTGGGCTTAATCTAATGAGCACCCATGCTGTGGAGGAAGAATTTCTGGAATGTGTTTGCTCAAGAAATGTTGAGGAAACAACTAGTACATAGGTGAATTTAGATCTAGTAGAACCACAAAACATTTGCAAGGTTACAGTACAGAAAAGGGCCATTCAGCCCATCAAGTATGTGTGGCTAAATAAACTGGCAATCCATTCTAATCCCACTTCCTGTACATGGTTCATAGCCCTACAGGTTACTGCACTTCAGGTGCAGATCCAGGTTTGTTTTAAATGATGTGATTGCTGAAAATGTATTAAACAACTGACTGATTGGATAGTCTTAGCAATAATTTATGAACAGGAAATCATGTTTGACAACCCGATAATGTTTTCGAGGATATTACTAGCTGAGCCAATAAGGGTAACCCAGCAGATATGACTTATTTGGAGTTTCAGAAGGATTCTGATAAAGTCCAATGCAGGATAAAATGAATGCACACAAGATCAGGCATAATATACTAGCATGGATTAAAAAAGTAGAGAATATGAATAAATGGGTCATTCTCAGGTAGGCATGCTGTGACATATAGTATTGCAAAGATAAATGCTTGGGTCCCAGTTATACATAACCTACAACAATGATTTGGATGGTTTGGATAGTGTAATATTTCCAAGTTTGCAGATGGCACACAAATTGGTGGGAATACGAGTTGTGAGGAGAATGCCAAGTAATGTAATGGGGATTTAGAGTAAGTGGTCAAGAGCACGACAGATGAAAAATAATGTGTGTGAGGTTATTTACTTATGTGGGAGGAATGAAAATACAAAATATTCCTTAAATGGTGAGAGATTGGAAAATGTTGATGCCCAAAATCTTGCCCATAAATCAATGAAAACTAGCATGAATGTATAGCAAGCAATTTGGAAAGAAAATATTAGCCTTCATTGCTACTAAGACCATAAGACCATAATAATAGGAATAGGAGAAAGCCAAGGCCATTCAGTACCTTGAATTTGTTCCGCCCTTCAATAGGGTCATGGCTGCTGTGGCAATCCTCATGCCCACTTTCCTCCATAACCTAATCCTCCTATGGTTCAAGAATCTATCTCAGACTTAAAAGTAAACAAGGACTCTGCTCCACAGTTCTCTGTGGCAGGGAGTTCCAAAGACTCAATCCTCTGAGAGAAGAAATTCCTCCTCATCTCAGTCTTAAACTCTTTATTCTGAGATTATGGCCTCTGGTCTTGGACTCTCCCATAAGGGGTAACACCCTGCCAGCCATTACATTGCCAAGCCCCTTAAGAATCCTATCTGTTTCAATGAGATCACCTTTCATTCTTCTAAATTCCAATGGTCCCAACCTGTTCAACCTTTGTTATCAAGACAGTACCTCCATACAGAGGATCATCCTAAGAAACATCCTCTGAACTGCCTCCAATGAAATGATATCGTTCCTTAAATATGGGACCAAAACTGCTCATAATATGCATGATGTGCTCTCACCATCACCTTGTACAGTTCAAGGAAAATATTCCTACTCTTATTCTTCAACCCACTTGAAATAAAGGCCAACATTCCATTGGCCATCCTGATTACCTGATGCACCTGTGTTCTAGCTTTCTGTGTTTCATGCACAAATACCCCCAGTCCCATTGTGTTGCAGCTTTCTGCAAATTTTCTCCATTTAAATAACATTCTGTTCTTTTGTTCTCCAATCTAAAATGCACAACTTCACACTTACCCACATTTTACTCCATTTGACGTTTTTTTGGCCCACTTACTTAGCTATCAATATCCAGTGGTAAACTTTCTACGTTATGGCTCACAATTTGTACATCAGTGTACCTTTAAGAGTCATGCTCATGATATAATTTCTGTATCATAGCATGTAACCTGAGAGTATAAACGTTTCACACTGCATCTTACCCTGGTGATCACTTGAAGCATGACAAGCTACAAGAAGCATCCTGCTACATATAACTTAATAGCTTGATGTTAGTCTAGTCACAGATGTGCCTGAGGGATACAATGATTGCAGATAATAGTTAACTGTAATAAACAACCCCTCCACCAACTTCATAAATCCTTGTTACTTCCTTAAAAAATTCAATCAAGATAATAAGACCAGTCTTTTCCCTAACAAAACCATGCTGACCACCTCTGATCAATCCATGCCTTTCCAAGCAACAGCCTTGTCAGTCATGTCCCATGAACAAGTTAATAAAAGGAACAATGCTAGCCTAACATTAATATAGAGCTTTCAGTGTAATAAATTCTCTTGATGCTTTTACACTGTGGTTTCACAGTGGACTGAAGTTATGCTGTAAACTCAACTAACGTAAGACAAGTTGGCTTCAGTGTGCGCAGGAATAACGTCAGCACATGAGTAATGTTGGCACTTTCGCATTGATTCATACCTTAAAAGGCTTTTCAAAGTGGCAGTGTAACTGTAACCTTATAGTAAAATATTTACACCTGCAGGACAAATTTTCCAATGATGAATTAAGCAGAGCAGCGTCGCTGTAGAATATATTTTGAATCTATGTGGTTTATAGAAAATTACCCTGGTTATTACACACTCAACAGAAAACACTTAATGGGAGGACAGTTGTAGCTTTTTAACAGTAATGTGTTTAAGTGGAGTAAATTATGTACTATATTGAAATGTTGAATGAAAACAAATTGTAAAACTATCAGGAGAAGAGCACATGATCAATATCCTCAACGACACATTCAATGTCAAATTGTAATCTTTGCTTTATTATTAAAATATCATAGTAAAAGGAAAAGGTACAAATGGTGACTGAGAAACTAAAACTCCTTAAACATTATGCAACATTAGGAGGCTCGCCATATCAATGCCCAGACAGATGTGAGTTAACAACGACAGCAGTGTCCTGCCTTAGCTTGTTATGGGATCCCTGACTGGATTCTGTCACGATAAGTGTTTAGGTCACTTTAAGGGATGATATTCCATCTCCAAAATCTCCTGATTTATTAGAGTGGCAGCAACTCCTCAGCTGCACTACTGGGAGCAGTGACCCAGTCGGAGAAGCAGCATAGATGATGTTTTCTGACCAAGGTAAGTGAGTTCAGGCTTTGCAAAGGTTGTCCCATTGAGATAGGGGACGAGTGGATTTGTTTGCTGAGGTTGATGGTCCCTTTCTATAGATGCAACCCAAGCCAACAGTGAGTCCCTCCATGGGCCACAGAGCACAGAGCACTCACAAACGCAAGTTCACAGGGAGCCCAGCAAATATTAATATGTGGTCTTCCCATGCAGTGAAAGGCCATTCCTGATAATTGCTGACAAAATGCCAATGGTGGTGGGAAAGGTCCCTTAAGTTGTCTTTAATTGGCCTCTAGGTAGGGTCACAAGCCATACCTTCACTACTGCTGAGAGAATTGCATGACTTCACAGCACTTTACCCTATCTGTTTAGCTACACCACCCACCACGCTTCCCAACCCACTCCCAAGGGCCCTATTAAATGTTGCTTATCATGTGGAACTCAGTGTGGAATCTCTGATCACTATAGTTCTGCACCAGCCTAAAGATGCCAAAAAATTTCGCACATTGTAATATGCCAAATTTGCATTGTAATAAACTAAATGTTACATGATTAGCACAAGGTAACATTTAACGCACCTGACTGATGCCAAATGGTGCAAGATTCCTAGATTGAATATTTCAAATGCAACTTATCTTCCATTCTACAATACGTACATACATTAAACCTTATTTATTTCTGTTTCCCCTCTCTAAAAACGTTGAATTTTCAAATACTCATTGCCCTAGCTCCCATTTACAGTATTTACCTCGAATGTAAGTATTTTCAACTATTTGTTTATTCCATGTATAAACTAGCTAGAACTTTCTTCTACTTCCCAATTATTCATATGATTCTATAATGTTTATTTCCCTCTCAACATCAATGATAGCTCTGTTGCTGAGATTTTGCAAGTTTAATACTAACTAAGAGAGATCTGATTTTCCAAGCTAGTAGAATTTCTAATGCCTAGCAACACTTTAATCCAAGTTGATTGATTGACTGATTCTGCTATAAATTTAGAATTTTATATAAACAGTGGGTTCGTGGCGGTGGAGGTCAGTGGTGAGTGAGCTCCTGATGTGACCTCAGCTCTTGATAGAATTAAATGCCAGCCACTGTATTAGCAGCCAATAATAATCAGTTAATGACTTTGTCTTCTGATACAAATATATATGCCTGAGTTACCCAAAAAAAGTTTGAAATTTTTAGCTCACTTTCTTGTTGCCGAAGAGATATCCAAACATTTTGTTGACAACTTTCTGAATTCTCCTCACATGAATTCTACGTTATTCTGCCGGCTTTCTCTTTGTATCTCCATCTGTGTGCTGATTCCTTACTGTCTCTTGCTGCGCTTTGCTCTTATATCTTACCTTCCTTTCTGTTGGCACTGCTTCCAGGTTAAGTGTTGTTAAGTCACATGGACCAGCATTCCTTATTATGGAAGAAAATCACAATCGATACCTTCACAATTTATTCAAACTCTTAAACGTCCTTTCAAACATTCTTAAAAACAATTACAATGTCTAATAACACATTTTCCTTTACCACAATCTTCTGGGTCAAATGATGGTACAACCTGGCCAGGGGATATGGTTGAAAAGCAGAATAGCAATATCCCAGGGTGCAAACGTGCATGCAAGATTCTGTGAATTCTATATACCTTTTTTCCATAATGTTATACAATCCTTATCTTTCTGTTTTATCCTGCAAGTTCACCTTTAGGATCAACAGATAACTTTACAGAGGACACTCCTCCAGCTCTGAGGAAGAGAACAGGTCTTCCGAGGATGTGCAATCCCATTCTTGTCCCACTTTCACCAGCACAGGTAATTTCACCTTGGAGCTCATGTGATGTCATAAGCACATGGATGGAGAGAGGCAGAATATTTTTGTCAGACAGATCTGTTATCCTTCGTCTCCCAAATAGTCTTAGTAACAATAATATCTATGGGCAGAACCTTGTAGGGGGATGGACAGATATGAGCTATTGGGGGAAATGTGGGAGAGTCACAGGAGGAATTAGGTGAGGGTTTGCTTGGCATCAGGAACAACTCATTGCTTTTTCAGGCAAAGTTCTGGGCTTTGCAATAATCTGGGTCAGTGTAACATTTGGTGCAACATGTGAGATAATCAAGTTGTAACAGTACATTAGGAGTAAGGTAAAAAGAATCCCTATTTACAACCAGAACATGCCTCTTCTAATCTCTGTAATACCAATCGAATTTGAATTCCTGGTGTGTGTATAAATTATGTATTAACTACATTGCTTTGTAGCATAATTACAGCACTAACTTTCATCACAATTTATTAGCTTTAGAAAGTGTGTCGGTGCTCCAGGTTTGTCCTGCAGAGTCTAAGAGTAAAATTAATCTCCTGCACAATATTATGATTAACCAGGAGAAGAATCATAGGCATAAAATAAAATGGTGCATTTATTTCATTTCCTTTCTGCATTTTCTGTTTATTAGCTTCAAAACATTTTGGAGATATGGAACAAAATGACTGACTTGCTGAGACAGTGGAGGTGGAAACGATTCAATAGATTTATAGGTCTGCAGAGTTATAAAATAGACTGCTAACTTGCTATCATCCATTTATAATATTACACAGATTCATAATCTACCCCAAAGGGTAATAGAAATTTAGAATTGTCTTCTTTAAATGTGGTGGATTTTGGCATATTGGGAGTTTTCAAGATTGACATCAATAGATTTATGTACTCATGGGTATCAAATGGTGTGAGACAAAGGGATGAAAATGCAGTCAAGGTACAGATTAGCCTTGCTCTAATTGAATGGCAGGGAAGGCCCAAAGGGCTGAATGGATTGCTCTGCTCATAATATTCTTAAACATGGTCTTTTTCCTAGGGTAGGGGAGGTTTAGGGTGAAAAGGGAAAGATATAAAAGGGACCTATTAGGCAACATTTTCACACAGAGGGTGGTGTGTGTATGGAATGAGCTGCCAGAAGAAGTGGTGGATGCTGGTAAAATTACAACATTTAAAAGGCATCTAGATGGGTACATGAATAGGAAGAGTTTAGAAGGATATGGGCCAAATACTGGCAAGTAGGACTGAATTAATATAGGTTATCTGGTTATCATGGACAAGTTGGACTGAAGGGTCTTTTTCTCTGTTGTATATCTCTATGACTTCATAATCAGTTCCATGATGTGGTCATTATGTCAAACAGAAAGCTTCAGTATCCTGAAATATCATTCAGGACATTTCAACTGCACGACAGATCAGTTTTAATTGTGTTTAATGATCAGACTCACTATTATAACAAGGCATTTCCAATTTTTCAAGGTTGCATGATGTGCAAATTAAAATAGCTGTGAATAAGCATTTTTGAGAAACATTTCAATGTGCAGAATTTTTAATCTCAGCATATTAAGATAGAAATTAAAATGATGGAACCCTATTGCACACATTTTATGGGTGCAAAAACTATCCTAACTACCACTGTGCTGCCAGCTGTGGTGGGGCAGGGCTCACCCAGGAATAGTGATTAAAATGCCTGGAACATCAGTGATAAAATATTATGCAGCATGGAAACAGACCCTTCGGGACATCCGGTCCATGCGAACATAATCCTAAACTGAACTGGCCCCACCTGCGTGTTCATGGCTCATTTCCCTCCAAACCTTTCCTATTCATATATCCATCCAAATGTCTTTTAAATGTTATAATTGTTCCCGCATCGACCACTTCATCAGGAAGTTCATTCCACAAGTGAACCCTCACCTTTGTAAAAAAATTACCTACTGAGTCTTATTTAAATCTCTCTCCTCTCACCTTAAAAATGTGCCAGCTAGTCTTAGAATTTGCCATCTTAGGGAAAGGACAACTACCATCAACTCTATCTATACTTCTTATTATTTTATAAACTTTTATCAGGTCACTTCTCAACCTCCTACGCTCCAGTGAAAAAATCCCAGCCTACCCAGCCTTTCCTTATAACTCAAACCTTTCATACCTGGCAACATCCTGGTAAATGTCTTCTGAACCCTCTCCAGCTTGATAATATCCTTCCTACAACTGGGCAACCAGAACTCGCTACAATATCCCAGAAGAAGGCTCACCAATGTCTTATACAACTTCAGCGTAACATCCCAACTCCTATACTCAAAGGACTGAGCAATGAAGGCAAGCATGCCAAACACCTTTTTAACCACCCTGTCTATACGTGGTGCAAACTTTAAAGAATTATGTACCTGCACCCCTAGGCCCCTCTGTTTGACAACTCAACCCAAGGCCCTACCATTAATTGTATAAGCCCTACCCATGTTTGTTGAGCCAAAATGTAATACTCACATTTATCCAGATTGAATTCCATCTGCTACTTTTCAAGCCGTTGAACCATTTGCTCAAGATCCCTGTGTTATCTCAGAAAAACTTCTTCATAGCCTCCAATGCCATCAATTTTGGCGTCATCCGCAAATTTACAAAAGAACAGAAGAAGAACAAAAACGAAGTACGGCACAGGAACAGGCCTTTCGGCCCTCCAAACCTGTGCTCATCATCATGCCCTGACTAATATAGAAAACAAACCTTCTGCCCTTATTCGGCCCGTATCCCTCTATTCCCTCCCTATTCATGTAACCATCCAGACGCCTCTTAAATGTTGCCAATATGCCTGCTTACTAACCATGCTTTCAATTATCTCATCAAAAGCATTTACATAAGTAACAAACAAAGGAGGACCCAGAACCAATCCTTGTTCCATACCGCTGGTCACAGGCTTCCAGTCTGAAAAACAATCCTCCACCATTACTCTCTGTCTCCTGCCATTAAGTCAATCATGTATCCAACTGGCAACCTCACCATGAATCCCATGTGACCTAACTTTACTAATTAGTCTGCCATGTGGAGACTTGTCAAAGGCTTCACTAAAATCCAAATAAACAACATCCACTGCTTTGTCATCATCAATCTTTTTGGTAACTTCCTCAAAAAACTGAATCAAGCTTGTGAGACATTACTTTCCTCGCACAAAACCATGCTGACTATCCCTAGTCAATTTTTGCCTTTCTAGTTGTTTATAAATCCTATCTTTATGTCCGACAATTTCTTGACTTGCCTATGGGACAGCTCTTCCAATATTGGCATAGACCCTCAGATGTTAGTGAAGGGTCAACAGTTCCTTTGCACTTCCAGTGCTAGGTCAATGTTGGATGCTCCAGTTCAGTTCTATCTTTATTCAACGTTTCTGTAGGAATTTGATCAAACTGAATGGCGCTATAAACCATTTCAAAGGACAGTTACAATCTGACCATATTGATGTGATTCTGGAGTCACATATGGACCACAACTGTTGATGATATATTTCCTTCCTTGAAGATCATAAGCATACCAGATGGGTTTTTACAATTTAGTAGCATCTTCATGAAGATGTGACTAACTTTTTATTTCAGATATATTTGTGTATTTCAATTTCACTTCCCCTATTTGCTACATTAGGATGTGTATTCATATTGCTAGGCATTTATGAATTACTGAATTACTAATCCAGTCACATTACCATAATGCCTCTGTTTCCTTGATGTGGCAGTGCCTCTTTGTTTAAACTCACAGCTTTTAATTTATAATGCTATGCTTTTATTTATCTCTACCACGCTTTCTTACCCATTGTATCATCTTTCAAACCTTCCTAGGTGAGATGTTTTGAAGATGAGAACTTTCTTGGAGCAGTTTCTATTCAGGCAGTATCAATTTGCTGAATATGTTTGAGTGTAAAGAGGTGTTCACCATACTTTCAGCAAAGTTATGGTGGTGAAGCAGAAAAAGCTCGAAGGATATTCCTAGTCCAATTCTCTGCAGTTTTGCACTGGAGTCTAGCCATACAGCTGTATTCTGCAGTCCTCCCAGTTCTTAACTGCTTTTGGTTTAAGGGTGACCAGAACCTTTTAGTGTGGTTCAGGTGGTCACAGCATTGTAGACTTTTAAAAAATGAAGCAACATCCTTTTTAGGAGAATAGCTTCTATATTCCATGTTCAAAGATTCTAAAGACATTTTGATAAACTACTGAGACCCTGACTGTGAAATATGACCCTAAGGGAGCAGTCAGTACCTTGTCTGTTGTGATCTACTGAAGGAATATGTTGATTGATATGATCCCTCAGTTTTTGGGGTATATGGTCTACATACCCAGCATCAGGCTGACACTGAAATTCACCCTATTACTCCTTTGTATGTTAGACAGAATGTCTTGATTACAGAATCATAGAATCCCTACAGTGTGGAAGCAGGCTATTTGACCCATCAAGTCCACACTAACCCTCTGAACAGAATCCCACTCAGAGCCACCCCCTTAACCTATCCCTGTAACACTGCATCTCCCACAGCCAATCCTCCTAGCCTGCATATCCCTGGACACTAGGGGCAACTAAACATGGCCAATCCACTTAGCCTCCACATCTTTGGACAGTGGGAGGAAACCACAGCACTCGGAGGAAGCCCATGCGGACGCGAGGAGAATGTGCAAACTCCACACTGATGGTCACTGAAGCCCAGCATCAAACTAATGTCCCTGGCACAATGAGGTAGCAGTTCCAACCACTGAGCCCCCGTGCCACCTACCTGTGGTTTCTAAATTGTCAGTAGATCATTTTAATTTCTAAATGATATTTGACCAGGAGACTCCTTAATAGGTGTCAGTAGATGCAACTTTGTCAGCATCCTATTAGTGGTGAGCACCACTTGTTACTGCACGGTTTCAGCTAGCTACAATTATTACTTAAATATTTGGGATACCTTGGCCTTCCAGGGTAATCTGAGATGTATTGGTTACTCTCCAGGACCAAAGATGTTAGCCTTAAGACTGTGTGATACACAGCAAGATATGATCCAGTCAGGGAAGCCTTCATCATGCAGGATGGCTTTGATGTGCCCTATTTAAGCATGGTGAACAGATGGATTGGGCTCTGTTTACGAGCTTGCCAATGAAGGCAATCTTATTGTGCGCGCAACTGTAAGAATCCCAACATGGATATTGACCAGTAAACATAGGTTCGTGTAGGAATTTCTCAACAAGGACATTAAGGAAAGACAGCTCATTGCTCTATTTCCTTATATATAAGGTGAGTTTGAGCGCAAGATGGATCCCATCAAGATGTTTGGGGAAATAATCGAAATGTGGCATATGTGACTTAAGTGTATGGAGAAGTGGACCAAATCAAACAAATTATAACATTATACTTTACAGATTTTGATACTTAAGATACTTCTGCAACGTAAAAACAATACATTCCAAAATGATAAAGTGCACTTGAAAGACCTTTAACAATTGAAATTGCTAATTGGAAAATCATAAAACTAAGATTTTCTGGGGCACCAGGGCCCTGAATTCCTGGTAAGTCTGATACCCCTGTGACGCTACTCACCCTAGGAACATCAGAAATATATTGCATTTCTATTATAGGTATATTTTATATTATAATGCAGCATGAAGGCCATACCATCACAGTCACTGAGCCAATGATACTAGCCAAAGATGCTTTTCAATCCTGTTGTGTGGGTGGTTAAAATCACAATCAATCATTCCTTCCAGAGTCACCAGTGTGTGCTTTGCATTACTGAACAATTTTGTATCTCTGCTCGCAGTGCTATGGCTGCTGTCTTCCAGATAGTTAACTATCTGACAGGATGATCTTCAGCATCACTTTTGCTAGCACTTATCAGAAATAAAATTGAGACAAATGTGTTTCCCTGATAAATTGATCATGTTATTGCAAATAGAAGGTAGATGTCAAATTACTGTCATCGAATTTGTCTGTACTCAATGAAGGCGTCTATCCAGTTCGCAATCTCAAGAAATATGCCAGCAGAGACCATTAAGTCAGTGAGACTGAAATAACTCAATCTAATCAAATTTCTCAGAAATATCGAAAGCTATTAATCCAATTTTGTGCACAATGTCAACCTTATTGCAAGAGAACCACTTCATTTCTACATCTGGAGACTGTAAGAGCTCATTGACAAGTCTATCATTTTGCTTTTAAAGTTTGGTAACCAGGTAACAGGTTGCTTGAAATGAGACTGAGTTCACTTGATGTGCTTCCCATTACCTGTGACGTAGATGGATAGTTTTGTGCTGTAATCAGAATTAACTTTATCCCCTGTTAAAATCTAGGCACAGGAGTTAATATAGCCATTGTTCTCAAGTCCCATATCAGTACCTATGGCTCATTCCTAAAGCAGTTGAGTTAAGCTTCATTTTGCCTAATTTTTCACAGCTGGGGAGAAGAAAATCTTCAGAAAATATCGCGTAATGGTGCCTACCACATTTACTAGCTAGTGAAAATATACTGGGGAAGGAAGAGAGCTTTTATTCCCCTGTTAAAAACAGATGACAAATATTGAGTGGGTGTTCACGAAGAATCATGTTTTTGAAATGATCCAAATGGAAACAGTAAAGAGCAGGTGCTCACTTCGTGACAGGTTGTGTAAAGCCTATCACACAAAGTAAGGAGAACATGAAAGGTGTTCAGGTTTCCATCTCAGTTCATCAACAATTAAGCAGCTGTATGAATTAGAGGGGTGCAGGAAGTGGCATTTTCTCAAAGGAATAATTAACAGCCTGCCAAAGAACAGCCTCTCTTTCTATTTTGGGTCGCTCAACCCCTGTTGAGTGGAGATGAATGCCTCATGGTGTATATACTTACGAGAGATTAAAATATGTGCCTATTGGTTTTTGTTATTGGTTCTTTAACTGCTCGTCATTGTTCAAGATGAGCTTCTTAATTAAATGATAACGGAGGTTGTTCACAAACACAGCATATTTTAATTAAATGTATTATCGAGCCTAAGAATACTTGTAAAATTAAATTTATAACTACTGTTGATGGAATCTCTTGCTGGAAAGAAACGTTCATTATGTTAATTTTTCTAAAGTAAGTCTTACACTTAAGCATTCCAAAAGGTTCCAGGTTGGAAAGGAAGAAAGGAAACAAATTCACTTTGATGAAGATTAATTTCAAAACTCTGGAAAATGTATCTTCCACTTTCTTCATATTTTGTCTCAACTTTCAGCCACATCCTTGAAAGCATTGTCTCCTTGCTGGGATATAATCTTATTGGTACTGAGAGGGGTCTAGCGCAGCATTCACAAGAGCCTGAATTTTGCCAATTTGATGGATGATGTGATATTGAGAGGTTTTCAGGTCAGTGAGTCCTGGGCAGGGGAGATTCCTCCTCAGGGATTTTAAAAGCCCACTATAATGCAATAAACTATGCCATGCAATATACGATAAGCACGTCTTCTTGTTAAGACTATCAAGTGGTCTATCCTCTGCCACTGACAATTGAACAGCCCTTAGACTCAGCACAGAAAAGAAGGATTGGTGGCAGTAAACCATCCCAACCACCAGCTTGTAGAGCTGGAGTGGATGAGCACAGACTCCTTGGGCTGTGTATTCTATGGAAGACTTTGTAAACTTTATAATATCATTGTCAGTGTTTGCTAAAACCTGTGGCTTCACAAGTGATGCCCCTTATTATGACTTCACCCTGGTCTGTCCCCATTGAATGTAACACCTCAGTAATCTAGAGAGCATGAAATTGTAAGGTTGATTCGGCCTTGTGATCCTTTGTCATTTCCACTGTCTAGATTGATGCTAAGAGATCTGTCCTGTTTTATTTTAATTCTTTTTATGCAGCAGTTTGACGAGTAGATAGTTCAATTCGCCAACCAGTTAGAAATTAACTCCATTGCTCTGGTTCTGCAGTTAGATTCAGGAAAAATATGCAAGAACAGGAGATTTTCTTTCCTAAATGATACTTCACACGCACTATTACTGGTTTTTAAAAACTTTCTATAAGTAAGCAAGTAGATATCATACTGGTTGCTGAAGATACACATGGATAAATAATTTGGTGCATGAAGATGTGTTTACTGGTTATTACAGGAAAAAATATCTGCATATTTTGTAGAGATTTGTGATTACTCGCTTCATCCCAGGTCAAGTAAGACACATTGTAAATCTAGTCCTCAGATGATATTCTGCCCAGGGCTTCATAAGTAAATGAGTAAACAGCTGACTGAAATGGAAAGGGCTTCAAACTTCAAAATGTAACAAAAGCTTATGTTCGCCAGCAGCTAATGTCAGTTTGGTTCAGTTGACACTCTCATCGCCAGGTATGAAGATTTTGGGTTCAAGCATCATTTGAAATGACATTTAGTTAATTAAATTTAAACTCCCCAAGCAGTTAAAAAGTGCCATGGTGGGATTTCAACTCATTTGCCAGGTCACGTTCAAGGGTTAAAGATTTGTGATCCAACATATATCAAAAGATACATTCTAAGTAATTTGAAACATTCATTTTTAAAGTTACCTTAGAAACTTTAAGCAATTGGAATGAATCATTTTATAAACTAATTAATCATCCCATTAGAGAATTCTTAAAATCATAAAACAAAGAAATAATAAAACATTTGAAGCAGAAAAGGGGAAAACACAGTCTGGACTGGGAATAGGAGAGGAATACTTCATATAAACACAATCTTTGATAAACATCTAGACATAAATGAAGATATTTTCAAAAATCTTGTCAACTGTGAAAAAAAATCACCAAGAAGTAATAGATATGACATTGACAGCAAAGATGTGACATTTATCCAACATGTACTTTGGAATTAGCAAGCATCTGGCTGGAAGATGGAAAATCAGATATGTTTCAAGTGAAAAAGGGAGGATGACAAGACCGTGTACAGATGCCAAAATTATTCCATCTGAACTCAGAACAAATGTTCAGAGAATTAGATGTACTTCCATGGGTAAAAATTGGAAGCACGAACATAAAAAAAAACTTGTGGTACACTTGATAACACCACATTACTTGGAGAATCAGAAGAAGACATACAAAATATGATAGATCAAGTGATGTCTGGAAGTTTAGAATGTAGTTTGAGTATGATCACGAAAAAGACAAAAATTCTGGTAACTTAAAAGGGAGCACATTATAGGGAATTAAAATGAAGGTTGAAGTGGATGGCATCACAATGGATTCAGTAGATATGCTTGTCTATTTAAAACAAATGATACAAAAGATGACAGATGTGTTGCAGAAATTAGAACAGGAACCAAAATATTCAGAAGTAATTTTGTGAAGATAAAGGAGCTGAACAACAGACATACTCAAGCTTGTAACAAAGAAAAAATATCTTTAAGGTGCTGCATTCTCTTTATTTTCTTGCATGCCTCAGAATCCTTGGCAATAAGTAAAAACAAATGAAAGCAAATAAAAGGCTTTGAAATATAGATGTTAAGATGAACTCTAAAGTTCCACATGTCAGAAAGCAAATAAAGAGGTGCTTGAAATTGTAGAAGTAAGATCAATTCAAAATAGTGCTATGCAGAAAAGAACAAGGTAGAAACTATTTCCATGGGTTGGAGATTCTAGAACCAAGAGCCATAAGCTGAGAATTAGGGCCAGACCATTCATGAAAGATATTAGGAAGCACTTCTACAGAAAAAAGGTGGTAGATGTTTGGAACTCTCATCCACAAATGGTAGTGGATGCAGGATCAGTTGTTAATTTAAAATCTGAGACAGATAAATTTTTGTTCAGCAAAAATATTCAAGGATATGGGCCATAGGCAGTTATACAGAATTAGGCCACAGGTCAGCCATGATCTAACTGAATAGTGGAATGGGCTTAAAGGGCTGAATGGCCTAATCTTGTTCCTATGTTCCTAGAAAAGAAATTGATTCATTGACTAGAACTGAAAAGCTACTGAGATCTCAACTCTAGGGCAACAGAAAGAGGCATCGATCTAGGGTTTGTTAGATGATGGATGTCACAGAGTGTTTGTAAAGGAGTTACAGTGGAGATGTGAGGATAGTGCATGACAGACAAGTGTGATGTACCATGACAGCAGGGCCCATAGCAGCAGTAGTTACAAACATCAGTCTGGATGAACTGGTGAAGTGGATAAACACATGGCAGATGAAATTGAAATGAAGTAATTTAGGTGAGTGCACAGATATTTTGAGTGTAGGATAAGTTGCGAAGGAGTAACTTTGTAAATAGTGGCATAAGGCTGGAATTTTGTAGAGGGAGTAGGAAGTTAAAGTTAAGATGTTTTCCAACTTGGCTCACTCACCACCCTCAAAACAGCCCCCACTGATCACCTTCTTTATTCCAGGGAGGTGAGGATGGGATAGATTCATAGGCAGTTCAAAATTGCTTACAGAAGTGGATCAATGAAAGACAGGGTGATTAGAAAGCTGGTCTTACTATCTCTGTTTCAGTCCAGTTCCATTAAAGGCTGTTAAGTCTGCAAGCCCTCATCCCTCACACTTGCACAGCGCCAAAGGGATCTGTCTGAACTGACCACTAATACCAAATGGCCCAGCCAAACTGTATTTTGCACCTGTGTAATTCATGTCTCATCACCTTCCCCTGCCAGCAAAATTGGGATCTGAAAATGAGCTAGGACTTTAGCATCTGCATTTTCCCTATCATATTTAGAGGTCTCAGAGATAGCAAGAACTGCAGATGCTTTAGCCAGAGTCAACATAGTGTGGCCCGGAGGAAAACAGCAGGTCAGGCAGCATCAGACAAACAAACATTTCAGCTTGGGACCCTTAATCAGAACTTATGGTGGGTGCCAACCCGAAACGTCGACTTTCCTATTTGTCTGATGCTGCCTGACCTGACATATTTAGAGGTCTGTTTCATGTTCATATTTCGATTCCTCCTCCTCATTCTAATCTTCGCTCTTTCTCCCACTTGTTGTCAAGGGTTTGATGTAATGTTGCAGAGTCCCTCCTACTGCAAGCAACAGTATTTTTCTGACTGTTTCATTGCTAATTATGGATGATACTGGGCTAAGTTCCCAATCTTCTCCAAGTTTGCAAGTTAAAAATCTATTAATTCAGGTGCTTGCCCTGTATGTATCGCACATCCGGCTCATTCAAAGTCGCTGTTTCTTTGTTTGGATCACCTACCTCTTCCATCATTCTGAACACCATGCATTTAGAGAGGTGATGTCCCCATCTGTAAGAGATGAAGCTGATCATCAGGCACGGGGAGGTACCAGTATACGTCAGTTGGCATGCGTTACCAGCGATTTGGAGGGATGGTGAGAGCTGAGGACACACTTGGTCACCAACTATATTTAACCATACTCAAAACCAATGTGTGCAGCTGGAAATGACTCAAAAGTATTCCCATACTATTGTTAAACTTTACAACTCACTGTTAGATTCCAGCTGTAACATTAAACTCAATTCTGGGCATCATATTTTAGGAAGGATGCCAAAGCCTTAGAGAGGAGATCTGTTAGAATGTACATGGTCCAGCAGAGCTAAGAGGAAGAGAATTTTTTTTTACATTGTGTTGTTGTGATCTGAAATTCACTCCACAAAAAAGTGGTGAAAATCAATTCAATAGTAGCATTAAAACAGAATTGCATGCATGCTTGAAGTGGGAAATATTTGCAGATCTATGAAGAAAGGCCACTAGAGTAGAACTGTTTGAATAGCCCTTTGAAAGAATCAGCATTGGCGAAACGTACTGAATGGTCGTGTTCTACGCTGTTTCATTCTGTGAGTATGTGGAAACTGTTGTGGACCAAATCAAAACCCCTCAAAGTATATTTAGAAGATAGCATAGACCTCACCTTCTTCTTATTTTTAAAGGCAAGTGTTCCAGATGCAATTCGAGAAAATTCTGAGAGAGAGAGAGAGAGAATCCAAGCATTTTGCTGTAGCAGGGAAAGATGTATAGCAGCTTGAAAACCTTAACAATCCCAAGGCCTCACAAGCTATTTACTTTATTGGTTTGGGACAGACTGCGTGATACCTCTGTCTCACCCTCTATTCATAAAAAAAAATTCCAGGACAGAGTGCATCTCTTAAAGCCATAGCATTGTGCCAATACATCCTAGCAAACATGTTCATGTGCACACAATATGTACTCGCACATTTACATGTGGGCATACGCACTCAAATAAGTTTACACTCCACTACTCACCACTTCGTCAAAGGCAGTGAGCATAACATTTCATAATATTCACCAATTTAATAAAGGAACAGATTCTAGCTGTTGCTCACTGCTTGCTATGCTGGAGAGAAACTAATGAGGCAGCACGGAAGGTGGTATTTTTATCCACAGGGAGAAACTGTCCTGATGTGTTTTTCTAATGATTTTGGGCGTGGGTTAGTTCAGTTAACTGGATGGCTGATCAGTGATGCCAACAGCATGGCTTCAATTCCCTCACTGGATGAGGCTAGCATAAAGGACTCTTTCTCAACCTTTCTCCTTACCTGAGGTGTGGTAACCTTCAGTTTAAACCATCACCAGTCATCTCTATCTAACGAGAGACCAGCCCTATGGTCTGGTAAGACAATGGTGGCTTTACCTTTATTAATATTTAAAGGGATACGTAACACTAAAACCTACATCACCTGAACTGTGAAGGTGGTATTTTAAAATGGCCTTGGTTGGATTTCTTTGGCAAACATGTCTGCCTTATTTCAAAGATAGTAGGAACTGCCGATGCTGGAGAATCTGAGATAACAAGGTGTAGAGCTGGATGAACACAGCAGGCCAAGCAGCATCAGAGGAGCAGGAAAGCTTGACGTTTCAGGTCTGGACTCTTTTTCAATCTGTTTGAAATTTTGTTGCAACTTTCTCAGCTTCTTCAGAAACTTACACTCAGGAATTGTTAATGTTTTCAAAATTTAACTTAGTGAGAGTTAAAAGTCCATGTTGAAGATAAAAAGTGTTTGTTTGCTAGTGCAAAAAACGGTGAAAAACAAAAACAGAAATTGCTGGAAATGCTCAGCAGGTCTGACAGCATCTGTGGAGAGAAATCAGAGTTAATGTTTCAGGTTCAGTGACCTTTCCTCAGAACTGATGGTAGCTAGGAAATAATTGGTTTTTATGCGGAGGAAGTGTGGAGGGAGGGTGTAAGGAGTAAACG
Source organism: Ginglymostoma cirratum (assembly GCA_024137785.1). Lineage (NCBI taxonomy): Eukaryota > Metazoa > Chordata > Chondrichthyes > Orectolobiformes > Ginglymostomatidae > Ginglymostoma > Ginglymostoma cirratum. Next base: position 20,386,660 of record JAHRHZ010000077.1, on the reverse strand, counting down.
ATAGGTGGAGATAAAGCAGAAAGAGAAGGAAGAGCAGTCGGACAGACAAAGGAATGGATAGTTTTGAGGAAGGGTCACCAGACCCGAAACGTTAACTCTGTTTTCTCCTTCACAGATGCTGCCAGACCTGCTGAGCTTTCCCAGCAACTTTGTTTTAGTGGGCTGGATAGCGATCAGCCTGAGAGAATGAATAACTGTTAGTCGACAATTAGTGACTAACAATGGGTGGTGTGTAATAGCGGACTATGTGATAACAAGGCCTGGTGTGTGGGGGTTGGGGTAAGAGCGTGGCACAATGTACCTCAAGTCCTAAAATTGTTGAACTCGATATTGACTCCAGAAGGCTGTGGAGTTCCCAAGCGGAAAATAGGAAGCTGTTTTTCCAGCTTGCACTGATCTGTGCTGGAGCACTACAGCTAGCCTGAGACGGAGACAGAGACATCATCTGTGTTATCCCAGGCAACTGGAAAATAACTTCAGCCCTTGAATTAACCCGACATGTTTCAAATGGGAGAGAAGCACAAAACCAAGGACTACATTGAGATAATGGAGTGAAATGGTGTGAAATGGTCTGCCCAAAGGCAAGTCCCTAGTTCATTGTCTGCTGATGCTTCATCCTGAGCTACTTTCTTGGCAGTTTCACTCTTCAGGCAAAGGATGAGGAGGCAACTTCCAAATCTAATAAAACCAAATCTTTGTAGATGCTGGAAATGAAAATGCTGGAGAAGCTCAGCAGGTTTGACAGTATCTGTTGAGAGACAACAAGGTGTGGGGCTGGATGAACACAGCAGGCCAAGCAGCATCATAGGAGCAGGAAGCCTA
>JAHRHZ010000077.1:20352245-20370838 GCA_024137785.1 Ginglymostoma cirratum | reverse complement strand
TGCTGCTTGGCCTGCTGTGTTCATCCAGCCCCACACCTTGTTATCTCGGATTCTCCAGCATCTGTAGTACCTTTTATCTTTGTTTAGAATCTGTTTGTGTTTTGGTTTGGAGTCAGACGGGTTTGCTGCTGTGGGTGCTCAGTCACATACAGGCTAGATCAGTTAGGATTGCAGAATTTCTCCCCATAAATCCATTATTGGATGCAATGGGTTTTTATTGATGATAGTTGATCTTTCTCCATTATTGATAATTGATGATAATTCCTTGGTCAACATCACTGAGACTAGCGTGCATGTTCCAGATTTATTAATTGAATTAAACCATCAACAATTCATATTTTAATGTTTCTGTTAGCCATGAGAGGTCACTGCCAACAGAGACTGTCAATATCAATATTCTCCATTTTCATATCTGATGGGCAACTGAAAGGAAAAGCATACTTGAGTTTGTCCTCAACAATCTGCTAGCTGCAGGCACATCAATACGTTCCATCATGTTGTGTGACACTGTCACTGTGTTAATAGGATGGACTTTGAACGGATCTAGCTGCTGGGCATCCATGAGTTGCTGTGGGTCGTCAGGAGCAGTAGAATTGTACTTGAGCACAATCTGAAGAGTGAAGGAAGGCAGAAGCTGCAGTAGATATACCCAAAAATGAGATACTAGCTGGTAATACAACAAAACAGGACTAGTGGTTTGCCAAACAGCATAAATAGCAAGTCACAGAGCTAAGTGATTCCACAACCAATAGATCAGATCTAAGCTCTGCAGTCTGGTTGCATCCAATGATGATTGGTGGTGCAGAATTAAACAACTTACTGAAGGAGGAGGCTCCACAAATATCCCTGTCCTCAATATTGGGAGAATCCACACATCAGTAGGAGATTGAGGGATGGCCTTATAGAGGCTTATAAAATCATGAGGGGCATTGATAAGGTGAATGGCAGGTGTCTTTTCCCCAAGATAGGGAATTTCAAGACTAAGGGGGATATTTTTAAGGTGAGATGAGAAAGATTTAAAAAAGACATGAGGGGCAATCTTTTACATAGAGTGGTTTGTGTGTGGAATGAACTTCCAGAGGATGTTTCCATCTTCAGGCAATTCAATTCACTCCATGTGATATCAAATGATGGCTGGTGGCATTGGATGGTGCAATAGCTATGGGCTCTGACCTCAACCAGCAATAGTACTGGAGATATTTACTCCAGAACTTGCCACATCCCTAACCAAGATGTCCCAGCACAGCTACAACACTGGCATCTGCCTGATAATATAAAAAAACTGCCCAGATTTGTCTAAAGGATGACAAATTTAACCCAACGAATTACCACCCAACCAGTCTACTCTCAATCATCTGAAAAGTGATGGAATATGCCATCAATAGTGCTATCAAGCAGCATCTGCTCAGCAATAACCTGCTCAGTGACACCCAGTTTGGGATCTGCCAGCACCACTCAGCTCCTGACCTCATTTCAGCTTCGATCTAAATATGAACAAGAGAACTGAATTTCAGAGGAGAGGTGACAGTGGCTGCCCTTAACATTAAGGGTCACAAAGTGTGAAATCAAGTAGTCATAGCATAAATAGAATCAATAAGAATTGGGGAAAACACTCTACTGTCTGGAGTCACCCCTGGCACATAGATGGTTGTGGTTGTTAGAGGTAAGTCATCTCAGCTCAAGGACATTTCAAAAGGAGTTCCACAAGGTCTGTGTCCTGGGCCCAACCATCTTCAATTAGTTTCATCAATGACTTTCCTGCCATTATAAGCTCAAAAGTGGATGATTGCACAATATTCAGCAGTTTTTGGGACTCGTCAGATCTTAATGCAGCCCATGTGCTAATACAGCAAGACCAGGACAATATTCAATTTTGTGCTGACAAGTGACAAGTTACATGCACACCACACTAGTGCCAGGCAATCACCATCTCCAACAAAAGAGAACTTAACCATAGCCCCTTGACGTTCAATGGCATCACCATCCCATTATCAACATGATGGAAGTTACCATTGACCGGAAGCTGAACAGGACTAGCCATGTAAGTGCTTTGGCCAGAAGAACTGGTCAGAAATTAGAAATTTTACAGGGAGTAACTCAACTTCTGCATCCCCAAAGCATATTCATCATCTACAAGGCACAAGTCAGAAATGCAATTCCTGCTTGATTAGATGGATGCAGCTCCAACAATATTCAAGAAGATGGACACCAAACATGACAAAGCAGCCTGCTTGATTGGCGCCACATCAACAAACATTCACTCTGCCCACCACTAACATTCAATAGCAGCAGTGTGTATCACCTACTAGATGCACTTCAGAAATTTACTAAGATATCTTAGACACCTTCCAAACTCACAACCACATCCATCAAGAAGGGCAAGGCAGCAGATAGATGGGAACACCACCATCTGCAAGTTCCCTTGAAGCCGCTCACTATTCTCATCTGGAACTATCTTGCTGTTCCTTCAGTGTCATTGGGTCAAAATTCTGGAACTCTCTTCTTAATGGCATTATGGGTGTACTGAGACCAAGTAGACTGCAACATGGCAAGAAGGCAGCTCACCAACCCTTTATCCAGGACAACTAGGAACGCCAATAAATGCTGGTCCAGTGGTGTTACCCCTATCCATGAATGAATTTTAAAAAGTCTTGTGGTGGAGGAATGGGCATCTAGCTGGACAAAACCCACACGGATCTTTGGGAATAGGCTATCAATCATCTAATGTACATGGTCTTCCCTGTGCTGACTTTGTTGGCTTAGTAATGAATATATGCTGATGGAATTAATATGCTCCAGGACCTCTGCGTTGGTACCCTTGTCCTGCTCATTGATGCTGAGGCAGTGAAGATGGAACTTGTTCAGCCCTTTTCTCTTGTCTAGCATTTGTTGACCAGGTCTCACTACTATGGATGTGAAATAAGGATGCAAGCTTGTGGGCTTGCAGATTGTTGTGGCCAAGAATGTTGCAGTTGTTCCAAACTTTCTTACTTAACATAGATGTAACAACAGCAAATTTCACATGTGTTCATTTTGGTATCAAGTGACAGATTACCGGTGAGTTTAGAAATGATAAATTTTCAACAAACTCTGGCTAATAATTAGTGGTACAGCACCATTCAAGTCCGTGACATTTAGCTCCTGAGGCCAACGATTGAACCAAGGTCTTTAGAGACATAAGATGGTTTGTCCATTTACCCCTGAATGGCTTCCCTGGTATGGAATGCTAATGTGGCATCTTTACTCTGAAGCATATCTCTGGTGAGGAGATGATGGACTTTTGTTATGGATCTCAGGTGTACAAGGCTGCAAAGCTTTCCATGAATTCTGAAATATAAGTAGACAATGCCTGCAGGCGTACTGAAAGTATATGACAGCAACAAAGAGAATATGTCACAGAGTCTCAGTGCCAGGAGGGAAGCCTGTGTGACTCCACTGTGAATCTCATAATCTTCAAATATTACTCCACCATAGCTGGCTTTATCCAGTATTTGAACAATAAACAACAGGTTTAAAAAAATGCATTTTCTACTGTGCATTAGAGGGCCAAGTTTCCTAACCTGTACTTGTGTAATATTTTGTTTAGCTATGAATTTATGCAAGGAATTTATTCAATGACCAAGATTGGAGGAGTCTATTATCTCTCTCTATTTCTACTATTCTGCTGCTATATATACATATAGATATTTATGCAATTATAGACAAGGCCAATTTTATATATGTACATATTTATATAATGTTCTGAATAAGTGACCTGTCAATCAGATTCTTCAGTGAAGACAAAAATATTGATTTTTGACAAAAACAAATATTTGACAAAGCTAATTAACCAACAGTTTGAAATATTGAAGTATAACCATTTGCCCTTCTAGATAACCCAACACACACTTCCTTTCAGTCTGGAATCTTTATACACATAGATGAGTTACTAAGAACAGACAATTGCCACTGGGGTCTCTTTAAATGTAACTTGTTCAGGAGATAGCAATAGGAAGTGTTCTAAAAAGTCCTTAGGGAGAATAGCTATTTCAACATTTCCAACTGTCGCACAAGATTATCAGGGGTGTTTCTCAAGAAGATGGCAAAGGCTAAGATTGTGGAGAAATCTTATCTCCACATAAACTACACTCTAACTGAATTCTAAACATAAAATTGCACAACTGACAGCCATAAACTCAGACATATGACTTCCAGTAAGTGAAAGCAGCTGAAGACATGCAACTTCCCGTAAGGCGCACAATCTTCCTTCAGTGACTTTAAAAGCAAAATCAGTTACAAGTAGAGATAACAAGGCGTAGAGCTGGATGAACACAGCAGGCCAAGCAGCATCAGAGGAGCAGGAAAGCTGACGTTTCAGGTCTGAAAGGGTCCAGATCCAAAACGTCAGCTTTCCTGCTCCTATGATGCTGCTTGGCCTGTTGTGTTCATCCAGCTCCACACCTTGTTATCTCAGATTCTCCAGCATCGGCAGTTCCTACTATGTTTGAATCAGTTACAAGTATCTGCTTGGTACTGCAAATGAGCCAATTTCCATAATCCTTTAGACATAAGTACTCAAAATATATTAATAATGGAAGAACCTTCATTATCTGTGTGGATTAATAAACAAACAGTTCTTTTGCTTGGTAAAATATATTGATAGTTCACCAAATCTTCCAGAATAAATACTCAAAATACACTCCAGGAAAATTTATAAAAATGAATAATTTGCAGTTTCATTCTTGAATGTTGTAGAAAATTTACTAGAAACTAATTTTAAACATTTTAGAAACCTTGTAAAATTTTACTTTATTGCCTGTTTTTCTGCAGGCATATTTCAGGAATAAAAACTTGTTTTTATGTGTTCTGCTTTAAAGCAAATGGATTCATGTTGTTTATCTCAAAAGGTTCTATTTCTTCCTCTGTGTTGCACCCAGGCAATGATTTATGCCTGACCATTAAAGATGAAAATAGCAGCCATAGCAGCTGATGCTGACTTTCCCAGCCTTTTAGTCTTTATGATTGGCGTCCAGCATTGTCTCAGCACTGCACTGTCAGTTTAGCTCATGCCCTTTACTGCCGGTGTGGGGTTTGATCCATAACCTTGGGATCAATTGAGTCAAATAGATTCTGAACTGCTGGTGATTCACCTGAACAGGCTGAGTTGGCAGCCACTTCTGGTTTTGAATTTAGGTTAGAATTTATAATCGCCGAATGCCTGAGAGATGAAGCATTCATTTCTATATGTTTTATTGCATCAATTCAGACATTTAAAAAAGTCAATGTGGGTGTCAATGACCAGGCTATTTGTTGCCTGCGTCTCATTGCTCTAGCAAAAATGGAGGTGAGTTGTCTGATTAAGCTGTGGTGGTGCCTGAAGTATACATACAGCCACAGGAGGAAAGGTGACCTTATAGGACAGCCTTGATATCATGGTGCAGCAAAGTACAATTCACTGTGTGGTACTGAATGTGCAAGTAACAATGATGAATTCAGCCCTCTGCCAGTGCTCAGTTTCTGACGCAGGAAAAGAGGGCATCAGCTTTACGATATGGACTAACTTCACTAATCCTGCACTCCTGTAGGGATGAAATTGTTACAGAGATAGTAGGAACAGCAGATGGTGGAGAATCTGAGATAACAACGTGTAGAGCTGGCTGGACACGGCAGGTCAAGCAGCATCGGAGGAGCAGGAAAGACCAGAAACGTCAGCTTTCCTGCTCCTCTGATGCTCCTTAGCCTGCTGTGTTCATCCAGCTCTACACCTTGTTATCTCCTGAAGAGGTGCTTCACTTGAAGGAAATGCAGATCAACAGTCTGTTCATCAGTATTCTATTACTATTTCTGAACAATTCTCGCTACTAGGAGTGTAAGGCAGTGAACTTGCCCCTTGGTGAGCTATTTTCTTAGCCCTCTGCCAATTATGTTGCCTGGCAGGAAAGGGATTTTGTTATTCTGAAGTGATTGATCATTAGGCCGGCAAACTTTGCTTGCTTCCGACCTTGCAATGTTAATTATTTATATGAACAGGAGGCAAAATAATCGGTAAGTCTCTGCGCTGAGCTAAACGTGAAATCACAACAAGTTTCTAATTGGAATGGTAAACAAGGGAAATCTGCATTGGTGTGAGGGCAGACCATCTCACCTCTGCATAGTGACATTAAAGGACACCTTCATTTATTTTCCTCTACAAAGTAAAAGACATTCACAGATTTCCAATCGTACACTCTTTTAGTATAACTTATTAATGGTGGCAGTAAAAGAAATATTTCTTTGACTAGATCTGGCATATAAATTGCAGTATAATGAAGGCTTCTTGACAATTTTTGACACTAAGCCACAAAGAAACCAGACAGCTGACTAAAAGGTTGACCAAAGTGGTCGGTTTTAAAGAGAATATTAAAGAAGATGAAGGAAATGGAGAGGCAAAGAGGTTTACAGAGAAAATTCCAGAACTTAGGGTCAGAACTCGTTGAAAACATGGCTATCAGTTTGTTATCAGATCATGTCTAGGTTGCACGTAGAAAGTAGTGTACCTCAATGTCAGTGAATATCCACAATCTTTATTAACTACAAATGTCAGATGTCACACAATACCAGGTTATAGTCTAACAGGTTTATTTGAAATCACAAGCTTTCATAGCGCTTTCCCTTCATCAGCTGACAACCATATGCAAGAAGAGAGGGTAACTCATGAAGCTTACACATTGAGGTTCCAGCTCTGTGTGATCTGATGTCGTTATGACATTGCTCCTTGTACACATATTCAGTATCTATCATTACAGGAAAGGTATACTTAATCCTTCACTCTGGAGTGGAGTGATTACCATAAAGGATGTGCAAAGGGCCAGTACTGAAGTGCACAGAGGTTCAAAAGTTTCTAGGCCTGGAGGATATTAAATAGATAATGTTTGGTGAAGTTATGGAGGAATTTGAAAATAAAGATGTAGAATTTAAAGTTTATGCTTGGATATAAGGAAACCAGTGAATCACTAAGCACTGCCTCAAGAGCTGAGAGATTGGACTGATTTGAGAGATGGACAACTAAGTTTGAGAAGCACAAATTTACGATGGGTGGAAAATGGGAGGCCAGACTTCAACAAGATGTTGGGGTCTTGTGATGTTACATGTTTTCCAACAGGCTTCCAGCTTTTAAAGACAGTCTGGACTCAAAACGTTGACTTTTCCCTCTCTCCACACTCTTTATGTCACTGTCAATCTAAACACACCACTGGCCTTCCAGTCATTGTCATTGTCCATCTAGATACATTAATGATCTCACCCTTATTGCCACTGTCCATCCAGATGCATCAATGACCACTTACGTATTGTCACTGTCCATCCAGATACACTGCTGACCTCATTCCCAGACTGAGGATGATGGTGGAGGAGGTATTGCTGTCTATCCTTACTGATTGTCACCTGTGGGTCAGGAAGTCACAGATCCAGTTACAGAGGGGGAAGCAGAGTGCTAGGTCTTGCAGTTTGGAGGTGGGTTTGGTTGGAATTATGGTATTGTAGGCAGAGCTAAGTCAATAAATAGGAGTTTAACGCAGGTGTCTTTGTTATCCAGATGTTCCAGGGATGAGCATAGGGCCGGGGAAGTGGTGTATGCCATGGACATTTACGACAGGAGGCAAATTGTAGTGGATCAAGGCAATCTGGGAGGCTGGAGTTGATGTGTGCCGTTACTAACCTCTCAAAGCACTTCATAATGAGGGGTGTTGGAGCCACTGGACAATAGTCATTAAGGCATATAGCTTGATTTTTCTTTGGCAATGGGATGAAAGTGGTCTTCTTGAAGCAGGTGGGAACCTCACGTCGGAGTCAGGAGAGGTTAAAGATGACTGCGAATACTCCCACCACCTGGTTTGTGCAGGATCTTCATGTATGCCTGGGGACTCCATCTGGGCCAGTTGCTTACCATGGATTCGCTCCCAAGGAGGCCGAGCAGACATCTGTGGCAACGATTGTGGGTACAGTTGAACCCGAGGCTGTTGGAGCTGGTGACATCATTCCACTGACTTTCTGTTTAAAATGAGCATACAGCGCATTAAGCTCATCGGGGCGGGGCACAATATTGTCAGCGACTCTACACAACATCACTTTGTAGCCCATTATGTCGTGCAAGCCTTGCCACTGTTGACGTGTGTTTGTGTGGTTAGTCTGGGACTCACTGCTTCAGTCTGGTATTGTCTCTTGGTGCCCCTGCTGGCTTTACGAAGACCATACCCAGATTTTCTGTATCTGTCAGGGTCACTTGAATTGAACGCCTGAGACCTGGACTTCAGTGAGGAGTGAATCTCTCGGTTCATCCATTGTTTCCAGTTGGGAAACATTCAGATTAACTTCTTTGACATTTACTAATGAAGCCTGTGATGGTCGTGGCATTCTCATCTAGGTTGGCTGCTGAGTTCCTGAATATGGGCCAGTCCACCGACTCCGAGCAGCCATGCAGGGGCTCATCCATTATCTCAGGCTAGCACAGTGCAAATTTCTGTACTGGACTCTCACACTTCAGTTTCTGTTTGTAAGCAGGGAGAAAGAGCACAAACTTACGGTCTGATATGCCAAAACGCAGAAATGTGAAATGCAGAAGTGTACTGTAAGTGGATTGGACATGTGCCATGAGCTTTCACAGAGGCTGGTACATGTTAGATGCCAATTTCTGTGAAAATGGAGTCCTTGTGGCTGTCGCCTTTGGAGCACACCTAAAAGACCAGGAGTAAATCTTCAAAAATCAAAGTAAGAACTTAATAAAGAAAGTAGAGATGCCAGGCCAGGTGATGTGTTGTAACTGCATGATGTGAGAGCTGGGGGTCACCATTGTGGTGCATAGTGACCACATCTGTAGCAGATGTTGGTTGCTTGAGGAACTCCAGCTCAGAGTTGATGAGCTGGAGTCAGAGTTTTGAATGCTACGACACATCAGGAAGGGGGACAGTTATCTGGACATTGTGATTCAGGAGGCTGTCACGCCCTTAGATAAAAACTACCTTAAATTCAGTGACTGGTGACGGGCAGCTGGGCGTGACTATAAGCAAGGTAGGTTGGGAAAACTAGGAGTTAGTGTTGAAGGAGCCTCAGGCCTTGAGCTTGTCTAACAGGTTAAAGATTCTTGCTCCCTGTGTGAATGCCAGGGGGTGCTATAGGCTGAGGATGAGCAAACTGACCTTAGCACTGAGGTACAGGGAGCCATCCAAGAGGGAGGAGAAAGAGAAATGTAGTTGTAATCAGGAATAATACAGTCAGTGGGATAGACATTGTTCTCTGTGGCCAGGATCGAGAGTCCTGAAGGATATGTTGCCTGCCTGGTGCCCAGGTTCAGGATATCTCATCTGGGGTGCCGAGGAACTTGCAGTGGGAGGGGAAAGATCCAGTTGTCGTGGTCCATGTAGGTACCAACAATATCGGTAGAAAGAGGTAAGAGGTTCTGCTGAGGGAATATAAGCAGTTCGAGGCTAAATTAGAAAACAGAACCAAAAAGATAACCATCTCTATATTACTACCTGAGCCACAAGCTAATTGGCACAGGCTCAGCAAGATTAAGGAAGTAAATGTGTAGTTTAAAGGTTAGTATGGGAGAAATGTATTTGATTTCATGGGACATTGGCAGCAGTACGGGGAAGGGGGGAGCTGTTCCGATGGGACGGGCTCCATGTGAATCATGCTGGGAATGGAGTCCTGGCCAATAGCATAACTAGGGCTGTGAATAGTGCTTTTAACTAAATAGTGGGGGGAAGTGGAGGGGGGTACAGGTAATAAGTTAGAGAATATGGAAAAGCTCAGGAATCTAACTTGAGGCACAACAGATAACAAGTATGGGACCAGTATGAGAAGGGTCTTAGTCAATGCAGGACTGAGGGTGTTCAACATAAATACACGCTGTATACGAAACAAGGTTAGGGAGCTTGTAACACAGATTGAACTTTGTTGGTGCAGTGTCATGTGTATCATAGAGACGTGGCTACAATGGAATCAGGACTGGGAACTAAATAGCCAAGGATACGCAGCCTATCAAAAGGATAGGAGGATGGGCTGACGGGCAGGGGTGGGGGGCAGCAGGGTTGCCGTTTTAGTAAGAAATGAAATTAATTTGATTGCAAAAAGTGATACAGAGTCAGAAGACGTAGAATTTGTGTGGGTAGAGTTGAGGAACTGCAAAAAAGACTCTGATGGGAGTTATGTAGAGGTCTGCTTGCAGTACTTAGGATGTCGTGCAGAAATAAGTCAGGAGATATCTCAAGGCATGTAAGAAAGACATTATTACAATAATTATTGTGGATGTTAAGATGCAGGTGGACTCGGTAAATCCCGAGAGAAGGAATTTGTGGAATGTCTATGAGATGGGTTTTTTTGGAACAGTTTGTGGTAGACCCCACTAGGGAATAAGTAGTTCTGATTTGGTGATGTGTAATGAGACAGATTTGTTAAGGGAGCTCAAGATAAAGGAACACCTAGGGGGCAGTAACCATAATATGTTAGAATTGACCCTGCAGTTTGAGAGGGAGGTGCTGAAATCAGATGTAATTGTATTACAATTGAGTAAAGGTAACTACAGAGACATGAGGGAGGTGCTGGCCGGGGTTGATTGGAAGGGAAGCCCAGCAGGGTGGATGGTGGAGCAGCAATAATAGGAGTTTCTGGTAGTAATTCAGGAGGCACAGCAGAATTCATCCCCAGGAAGAATAGACGTACTCAGGGGAAAAACGAAACAACTATGGTTGACAAGTGAAGTCAAGGACAGCATAAATGTCAAAAGAAAAAGGAATCAATGTGGTAGAGTTTACTGGGAAAGCCAAAATATTGGGAAGTCTTTAAAAACCAGTAAGGGGTAACTGAAAAAGCAATAACGCCGGGAAATGATGAACTTTAAGAATAAGCTACTAATAAGATAAAAGAAGGTTGCAAAAGTTTTTTTACATGAATAAAAAATAAGAAAAGCAAGAGTGGACATTGGAATTCTGGAAAATGAGACTGGAGAAGTAGTAATGAATATAAAGAAATGGCAGAGGAACTGAATAGGTACTTTACATCAGTCTTCATGGTGGAATGCATCAGTAGCATAGTGGAACTTCAAGGGAGTCAGGGTGTAGAGGTAAGTGTAGAGGCCATCACTAAGGAGAAGGTGCTGGGGAAGCTGAAGTCTCTGAAGGTGGATAAATCACCTGGACCAGACGTATTATACTCCAGGATTCTGAAGGAAAAAGCTGAGGAGATCGTAGAGGCATTGGTGGTGATCTTTCAGGAATCACTGGAGTCAGGGAGGGTGCCAGAGGACTGGAAACTGGCTAACATAATTCCCCTTTTAAGAAGGGAGGGATGCAGAAGACAGGAAACTAGGCTGGACAGCCTGACATCAAACATCGGTAAGATTTCAGACTCTGTTATTAAGGATGAGATTACGAGGTATTTGGAAGTGCACTGTAAAATAGGGCTGAGACATGACAACTTCATCAAGGGGAAATTATGCCTGACAAACCTGTCAGAATTCTTTGAGGAGGTAATAAACAAGTTAGACAAAGGAGAGCCAGTGGATGTGAACTAATTTAGATTTCCAGATGGTTTTTGATAAAGTGCCACACAGAGGGCTATTGGTTTTAGGGGCAGTGTACTGGCATATGTAGAGGATTGGCTGCCTGGCATAAGGCGGAAAGTAACGATCCAGGGATCTGTTTCAGGATGGCAGCCAGTGACTAACGACATTTCACGGGGGGGTCAGTGTTAGGACCACGACTATTCACATTATACATTAACAAGCTAGACAAAAGGAACTGAGGGCACTGTTGCTGAGTTTGCAAATGACACAACATTATTGGAGGTGAAGGAAGTGTTCAGCAATTGCAGAGGCCCACAAAAGGAATTGGACAGGCTAGAAGACCGGGCAAAGAAATGGCAGATGGATTACAATGTGGGAAAGTGTGAGGTTATGCACTTTGATATGAGGAATCAAAGCATGGACTATTTTCTAAATGGGACAAGTCTTCAGAAATCTGAAGCACAAAGGACATTAGCAGTCCAAGTTCAGGATTCTCATAAGGTTAACTTGCAGGTGCAGTTGTCAGTTAGGAAGGCAAACATACTGTTAGCATTCGTTTTGAGAGGGCTAGAATACAGGAGCAGAAATGTACTGCTCAGGTTGTATAAAGCTCAGGTCAGAACGCATTTGGAAAATTGTGAGTAATTCTGGTCTCCTAATCTAAGGAAGGATGTGCTGGCATTGGAAGGGTTCCAGAGGAGATTTACAAGAATAATCCTAGGATGAAGGGTTTGTCATATGAGCAGTGGTTGAGGACTCTGGATCTGTGCTTGATGGAGTTTAGAAAGATGAAGGAGGACCTAACTGAAACATATAGAATACTAAGAGGTATGGATAGAGTGAACATGGAGAAGATGTTTTCACTAATAGGAGAGACTGGGTCCCGAAGGTACAGCCTCAGAGTGAAGAGGTAACTCTTTAGAACTGAGATGAGGAGGAATTTCTTCAGCTAGAGGGTGGTGAATCTGTGAAACTCATTGCTGCAGAGGGCTATGGAGGTCAAGCCTTTGACTGTGTTTAGGACAGGGATAGATAGGTTCTGCATTAGTAAGGTGAACAAGATTTATAGGGAGAAGGCAGGAGAAAGCTGAGAAACATTTCAGCTATGATTGAATAGGGTGGCATTGTAGCTCAGTAGTTAGTCCTGCTGCCTCACAGCACCAAGGACCTGGATTAGATTCCACCTTCAGACAACTGTCTGTGTGGAGTTTGCACACTCTCCTTGTGCCTGTGTGGGTTCCCTCCAGTGCTCTGGTTTCCTCCCAGTCTAAAGTTGTGCAGGTTTGGTGGATTGGCCATGCTAAATTGTCCATAGTGTCCAGGGATGAGTAGGTTAGGCGGATTAGCAGTAGGAAATGCAGTGGTAAGGTAGGGGGATGGGCCTTGGTGGGGTGCTCTTCAGAGGGTCTGTGTCAATTTGATGGACTGAGTGGCATGATTCTGTTCTCATGCCTTGTGTCTAACAAGGGGACCATGGAGCATGCCAAGACCCCACTCTGATTTCCAATGTTTTGTTTTCCTGACAACTAGTTTGTATGGTGTCTTGGTAAAGTCACAGACAATGTTGAGTTGTGCTGTTAGCAAGGCGGTAAAAACATAATAATGGGCATCAATTGAGAATATGCTGCTACTTTAGTCAGAATCCTGCCACAGCACTTGGCCTCCTTATTATATAGAAAGACAATTGCAGGCAGTGTCAAAGGTTAAAAAAAAACAATTCACAAGAATGTTGCTGGAGCAATTGAAAGACGTTAGAGAAGGCTTAAAGGGGTGGCCTCTCCTCTACATAAGAAAAGGGAGAGCTGTGACCTCTAAAAGTGCAGTATTTCTTCAGCCAAATTTATGTGTCAAGCTCTCTGGAGTGGGGGCTTGAGTGCATGTACTGATTCAGGGGCGTGAGCACTCACACTGATCACAGATCATTTCTGTGGAAAGAGCCTGTAATTCACGCCACTTTAAGCTTACATCTTATTAGTTATTCCATGCGAAAAATCTGAATTGGTGAACTGATGGACTGAGTTTTATTGGCTTTCGTTGATCTCTATTTCTTTGCTGCAATTTCATTCTTCAAAACTGATGATGATATAACCATCCTAGGTAAGGAGCAGGTTGCAAGGATAATGAACAATCACACTGTGAGACTTAAACTCGGCAATGAATTTGCAGTGTATTGTCCTTTGTGAGAATCCCAGTCGAATGATTTCATGTATTTTGCTATTGGGAACAGCATTCCTTTCATCCCTGTTCTCTATGTCTTCCAATTTTTTTTGACATGAAGCCATTAAAATTGAAAGAAAAAGAAAGCAACACTTTTAAAGCATTTCAAGGTATGGGGCTGCCATGTTTCAGGATCTCTACAAAAAGGATTAGCTTTAAGTGATCAAGGTTGTAAGAAAAGTGTTAGCTGTGGGTCAGTTAGTAACAATGTCACTTCTGAGTCACAAACCTGTGGACTCAAGTCCCATTTGAGGACTTGAGCACCAAGATAATGGTTGACTGTAGTTCCAGGAGTGGGCTGCACTGTTGATGTGATGTTTTCCAGATGATTAGCATTCCCCAGTGTAAATAACGCTTTCTTGTAGGAATATGCTGGCTGCAATTCTACAATGATTTACAAAATCTGACCTATTCTCACTCCCTTCAATAACTACACCACCATGACAGGCCTGAACTGCTAAATGATTGCTAAGGCCTAGCTGTATGAATTCCTTTTCACCAGATTGGCAAATCGCTGTGAATTATCATTTGGTATCTGAAAAGTTCTACTGGCCTCAAAAATAAATATGCTTTCGACCCCTGGACTGCTGTAGTTGCGAGAATGCACTGTTATGCTCAACCCCAATGTTTTATCCCACTTTGAGTTTGCAACTACAAAAGCAAATTTATTGCCATCTTTATTCAGTTCATAATCCTACTATGGTTGAGAATTTTGTGGCTTTAGATTCCAGCTTGGTACTTGAACATTTTATGTGTTAGATCTTCCGTAACTTTAATGGAAACCCAGGAGAATCACACTAATCAAGTATTTATTTTTACCTATTTTCCCGATGACTTCTGTTGGCATTTGGCGGTATTTGCTACCTCTCCTGATGTGTGGTACTAGGTACAGGTTGTTTGCGGCCGTTTGCTGCTAACAATCCTATAAGACCATAAGACCATAAGACATAGGAGTGGAAGTAAGGCCATTCGGCCCATCGAGTCCCCTCCGCCATTTAATCATGGCCGATGGGCATTTCAACTCCACTTACCTGCACTCTCCCCATAGCCCTTGATTCTTTGCGAGATCAAGAATTTATCAATCTCTGCCTTGAAGACATTCAACGTCCCGGCCTCCACTGCACTCCATGGTAATGAATTCCACAGGCCCACCACTCTCTGGCTGAAGAAATGTCTCCTCATTTCCGTTCTAAATTGACCCCCTCTAATTCTAAGGCTGTGCCCATGGGTCCTAGTCTCCCCACCTAACGGAAACAACTTCCCAGCGTCCACCCTTTCTAAGCCATGCATTATCTTGTAAGTTTCTGTTAGATCTCCCCTCAACCTTCTAAACTCCAATGAATACAATCCCAGGATCCTCAGCCGTTCATCGTATGTTAGGCCTACCATTCCAGGGATCATCCGTGTGAATCTCCGCTGGTCACGCTCCAGTGCTAGTATGTCCTTCTTGAGGTGTGGGGCCCAAAATTGGACACAGTATTCTAAATGGGGCCTTTGTTTTGTTTTGGACCTATTTAGCGTCTCGAGGTAGAGGCAATACAGCCATAAAGTAGCCACAAAAGAAGCACTGATTTTAGGTAACAAAATGGTTTACTGCATGATAGCAACAAATGCAACTACATTTGGCAAAACATGATTACTAGGATCTTGGAGAGCTGGTACTGTTCCCTACCAAAGCTAGAGATTTACTTATTGTCTCCACCCATCTAGTGTTGTGACATCAGTAGAATTGTTAGAGCCAAAGTGACGTGAACATTAACTCCTTCAGAACCATTACCTTATGCAACATTTCCTCTGAGGTTATAATGAAGTTGAGAGAAATCGGGGAATTGCTGTGGAACCGTCACATTTTTACCTAGCCCGACACTTCAGTTTAATACCAAGTGTTACGTTTGTCAGAGGCTCAGTCTACGATGGTAGATATAAGATAACATACGGTTCATGTAAAGAAGAGTAGCAAAACATTGAAACCTTCCATTCTCAATCAATGCTAACCATTCTGTTTGCAATTGGATGCTATCATTACCTACAAAAATTAATTGGTTACGTGTGACTCTTTTGCCTTGATCGATAAAGTGTTTCATAACTGCAGATACTTTTATCACTCACTCCCCTGTGATCCTTAGCTAAATCTAATTAAAAAGATACCTCAAGGTATTTGAAACAATTTATGATAAAGTGCTTATAGGAATCTCACAGAATGCACTGCAGCTGTCTGGTCATTACAAAAAGTTCCACTGATTACTTTCCCTCCAGCCACTTCCCCAACTCTCCATCAGCTAACACAGTCTCATCATTAACTTATTGTCTTCTCAAACTCAGCCATCAGAGTCATGCTTTACAAACACTCCCATTCCAGCTTCTTCACAAGCTCTGCTTCTCGTATTCATAACCCTTGGCTTCAGGGGCCAATATCAATTTTTTTGAATGCTGTTTTTAAAAATTTATTGAGGCATAAGTTTCCATTTTCCCTTTGTCCTTCACTATGTAATACAATCCTTCATAACCTCATTATTTCTGTTTATTTCATGGTTTCCTTCTTTAAGTAGTTAAGATAGCACAAATATCATCTTTTATTCCTCATGCACGTAGAAGCAGAATCAATAGAAGCCTTCCAAATGGCATGAGATAAATATTTTGGAAGAAGAAAAAATTACAACATTATAAAAATGAGTAGTGGTCTAGAACTAATTGGAAAATTTTTGCATAGAGTTAGGATAGTTAAGATGGGTGAACAGCTTCCTTCTGTCCTTCAGAATTTTTAATTTAATTGTCATGACTTCCTGCAATGGCACTTATGAAAACCTCTACCTCATGAATGCTCAAAATACTTTGATTCTGACAGGAAGTATTATTTATATAAACAATACTTTCACATATGTAAAATTGTTGCTCATGGACCACGGTTAGAAGATCTGGAAGAGCAATTATTCTCTATTAATATGGAATCTTGACTGATGATGATTCATTGAGATGGCCCAGAGCAGATGGGTCATTAAGAGATACTTGTTTTGAACAATCTGAAAAAAATACAAGGAGTTTTTACTCGGAGTGGGATCTAGCTAGGCAGGAGCATTCAAACTGTAAACATGCCGGGCAATGATTGCAGCTGATTTTACTGCAAGACATCAAATTCTAAACTGAAATCTTGCATAATAGATTATATTTTTAAAATAGGTAATGGCTTAACTATTTCCTTCAATTCCCAATCTTGAGAATTTGTAAGCTTCTTCCATGATTACTCACACAACTGAGGTTAGGCTTTCTCAGCTTCAAATAGGCCATCCAGAATTCCGACCAAATACATCTGATATGATTTTCAAAACAAAACGTTTACACTGAGGTAACCTATTTCCTAACTTCTCTAAACTAACTTCTTTCCCCAGGAGAAAATTTAACATCAACCAGGACCTCCGCAAACTGAAACCAACAACTTACTAATCTATATGTTTCCCCAGAAGCATAATAAAACAAAAAATCCTGATCGTTCGAAACAAGAAGTAAGTGAATACTATTCAATGATTGCTTTTTCTGATCATAAAACTCTCACAATACAAATAAATTCCCAGTTTTTGCAGGTCAGTTACATCAGCTCCAGGAGTTCATTGGAGATAGTTTGCTAGGCTCAATCATAGAATTTCTACAGTGTGGAAAACAGGCCCTTTGGCTCAGCAAGTCCACACTGACCCTCAGAGAATCCCACCCAGACCCATCCTCCTAAAACCCACCTAATCTACACATCCCTGAACACTATGGGCAATTTAGCATGGGCCAATCCACCTAACCTGCACATCTTTGGACTGTGGGAGGAAACTGGAGCACCCAGAGGAAACCCACGCAGACACGGAGAGAATGTGCAAACTCCACACAGACAATCACCTGAGGCTGGAATCGAACCTGGCTCCCTGGTGCTGTGAGGCAGCAGTGCTAATCACTGAGCCACCGTGCTGCCCTCATCTTCAGCTTCTTCATCAATGACCTTCCCTCCATCATAATATCAGAAATGGAGATGTTTACTGATGATCCCAGAATTCTCAGCACTATTCATGACTCTTCAAATACTGAAACAGACCATGTCCATATGCAGCATGACCTGCACCATATCTACGCTTGGGCTGACAATTGGCCACACAACTGCTCGGCAACGATCATCTCCAAAGAGAAGAGCGAATCTAATCATCAGACCCTGACATTCAGGGGCATCACTATAACTGGATCCCACACTATTAATATTCTGGGAGTTATCACTGAGCAGGAAACTGATGCGGATTAGCCATATAAATACGATGGCTATGAGAGCAGGTCAGAGGTTAGGAATCCAGTAGCAAGTAACTCATCTTGTGACTTTCCAAGGCTGTCCACCATCTACAAATCAAAAATTAGAAGTGTGATGGAACGGTCCCCACTTGCCTGGATGAGTGCAGTTCTAACAACACTCAAGAAGCTCGACACCATCCAGGACAACGCAACACTCTTGATCAGGCCATTCAACCTGAGTCCAATTGCACCCTCCAAAGAGCCCCGCACCCCCAATCCTATAAATCCACATTTCCCATGGCTAATCCACTTAGGCTGAACATCCCTGAACACTCCGGGCAATTTAGCATGGGCCAATCCACCTAACCTGCACATCTTTGGACTGTGGGAGGAAACGAAGCACCCAAAGGAAGCCCGCACAGACACTGCAGAATGGGCAAACTTCACATAGACAGTCGCTGGAGGATGGAGTCAAACACAGCTCCCTGGCACTGTGAGGCAGCAGTATTAATCACTGAGCCACCATGTCTGTGATGTAACAAGCATGGGGCTGGATGAACACAGCAGGTCAAGCAGCATCATAGGAGCAGGAAAACTTGAC
>JAHRHZ010000077.1:20329768-20351845 GCA_024137785.1 Ginglymostoma cirratum | reverse complement strand
GAAACGTCAAGTTTTCCTGCTCCTATGATGCTGCTTGACCTGCTGTGTTCATCCAGCCCCATGCTTGTTATCTCGGATTCTCCAGCATCTGCAGTACCTTTTATGTCTGTGATGTACACTGCTTCCTCAAACACCCAATCCCTCCACCATTGACGTAGCAGCAATGTGTACAATCTAAAAGATGCACTGCAGAAATTCACCAATGCTTCTTAGATGGCACCTTGCAATATTAAAACCACTTCCATCAAGAAGGACAAGGGCAGCAGACATATGGGAACACCACCACCTGTGAGTTCCCCTCCTTGTCATTCATCACCCTGACTTGGAAATATATCTTCACTGTCACTGGGTTAAAATTCTGGAGCTCCTTCCCCAAAGACCACCTCAAAAAGAAACTAAGGAAGGGCAATTAATGCTGACCCAGACTGCAAAGTCCACATTCCTGAATGAATACATTTAATAAAATGCTTTAATCAATGCATAATATTTTCTTCCACACTTTCTGTTTGTTGAATTTTTCCAATTCTGTGCTTTCACTCTGCACAGCATTGCTATTTTATGGCTAGGCTTTGAAGTCTTCATTTTCCCACCCTTTGGAGTCTTCTGACAGGATAAATCTATAACTCTACAAGACTTCTATAACTCTATAAGTCTATAAACTGAAGTTTTTCTATATATATTAGGTTCTCAAATGCAACTCTCTAGTGTAGTGTTTAAGATGTCTCTCTTCTCATGTTCATTCTGGACTGGAGTCTTCCCCACTTTCTGACATCAGAATCATGTGATCAGCCACATCATCGCGATTTATGTGAATCTTATTATCTACACCATGGGATAAGAGGCCACAGACAGCACCAAAGATATTCTCAGCTGCAACTGAAAGAAGTTTTCAATGTGTGTCCTGCGGGAGGGAAGAGAATGCTTTGGCAGGGAAGGCAAAAGTTTTCTTCTTGGGATTAAGAGGAGCAGTTTTTGACACCAGCTTAAAAAAAAATGGAAGCAATGTGAATTGAGGTGAACCATTGAGATTGTGCCAATTTTAACTGCCCCCAAATCTACTTCCTTCTGAGTTGGTCATTTCTCTGTCTTGGTCTGTCACTGCTTAATTAGATGTGATGGATTTGGGATATTCCGAGGATGTGACAAGGGACTAGAAATGTACAAAATTAAATAGATGAACTGCCCTTGTACACATCAGTGTTTTTCAGTTTGTTTTATTAACAATTCTTGAGAAGCAATCTTTAACAAATAATAATCTGTTTAGTTTTAAAGGATTTAAGATAATTAATGCATAAGCATTCACCACAATTGAAAATTGAAGTGTAATAATTCCAGCACAGCAAGCCCCTTCTGGTTAGTTCTTCATCTGACCGGAAAATATGATCAGGTAATTTAAACAAAGTGATTAAGCATTTGTGCATTTTTATGTGAAGGTCCATGAAGCAGTATATTCTACCTTTAAGCTATAAAACAAACCAATTAAAGCAGCAGCAGGGCTTCCAGTTTTAGCATTGGTAGCTAAAAACCAAAAGAACTGCGGATCCTGTAAATCAAGAACAAAAACAAAGTTGCTGGAATAGCTCAGCAGGTCTGGCAGCATCTGTGGAGGAGAAAACAGAGTTAATGTTTCGGGTCCTGTGACCCTTCCTCAGGTTCTGAGGACCCGAAACGTTAACTCTGTTTTCTCCTCCACAGATGCTGCCAGACTTGCTGAGCTTTCCCAGCAACTTTGTTTTTGTTAGCATTGGTAGCTGTTGTTTCAGGTTTGCAAGCAAATTTTCCCCCTTCTTCAAACACATACTTCCTTGCTGTTTAGCAGTAAGAGCACACTCACCATATGTTACACCTGCAATAGCCTGCCACCCTCCAATCTCCCCCTGCCACTATACCTGCTTTGTATCACCAGATTCACCTCATTATCATGCACTCACATACCTTAACCAGCTCCACCATCTGTGGCAGCACTGGTCATCGGCTGTGGGGCCTTCTGACTCTGTCCAAAAGGCAAGAAACCACTGGACCTAAATCATCCATTGAATGACTTGCTAAAAAATGAACCACCTCTTTGATGGGCTTTTTCGTATGGCACCCAGAATTGGGTATAATGGATAAAGCATTTTTCTGCATGATCCTCCAAATGAGTGACTATCTGATAACGGTGGAATGGCAATAATGGATTCCCTACCCGATAAGCAAGATTACAGTATTACCTGGATCTTTGCCTCTCAAACCAAGGGTTTGTGGGGTGGGTTGGGGATGGTGTGTGAATATTTCTGTCCCTTTTACTTTTCCTTTGAAATCGTCTCTATATTTTTTGTTGAGGAAGGAAGAAATCACCACCATACATTTTTAAAGGCTGAAGAAATTTACAAAGAGTGAAAAAAATTGGAGTAGGCAAAATTTACTTGGGAGAAAATGAGTCCATGTGCTAGAGGCAGGAATGCAAATAACCGTGGCAGCAGTTGGATTTTAAATTCAATTCCTAAAATTAATCTGGAATGAAAGGGTCTCATTAATGGTGAGTGTAAAACTGGGGGCCATCGCAGGGAGCGAGTCGGGGACTGGGGAACTTTGCAGAGGGGCAAGCCCCGGAGGTGAGTCCTGGACTAGAGGCAATCACGGGGAGACAAGGCCCTCATGGACTGGAGGCAAAGCCTCGGGTTTTGATGCCTGGCGTGGTCTGGAGACATGGCCCAGTGCAGTCTGGAGGCTAGGTCCTGGAATGGACTGGGGCGAAAGGACTGTAATTTGAGTGTTTTATTTTTTTCCTCTTTATTCTTATGCTGGACTTTTATTTATTATCCATTCAATTGTGTCAAATACTTAAGTATCTGTGCCTCAGTTTCTTGTACCTAAGATGGCACCATTACCGGCGACTTTGCAAACAATAAAGCTAATTCAATTCCATTCAAAACAATCAGAGTGTTGTAAAATCTCATCTGGTTCATTGATGCCTGGCAGGAGAGGAATCCTGCAGTCCTTGCCTCCCCTTTGCAATTTCAGACTCCATAGGAATGTGGTCGACTCTTAGATGAACTTTTGAAATGGCCAGCAAGCCATTCAGTTTTATCAGATAAGTTGAAAATAATAAAACTGGGTCAACCATTCTATGTTAATCCTGACATAGGCATATTTAAAGTCAATTCTGCAAAGTTCTCCTCACTAACACCTCGGGACCTGTGTTAAAATTTGCTGAGCAGTCTCACAAACTAGGTAAGTAACAGCCCGACAAAGCCACGTTCGTGGAATCATACTTTCATGCCAATGCCATAGGCATGGCCATCACCATCCTTAGATATATTCTGTTTCACCAGAGGCAGTGATATACAGTCAGGTAGAAGTCTCTTGGGAGTGCACAATGTTGTCTCTGGACCCCATGAAGTTTCATGGTATTAGTTTAAAATCCTGAGGATTTCTATTTGCACCCCTCTCTCAGCTGATATATCAGTACTCCCAGTACTTCTCTCTTCTGAACATCACTTGGAAAAATCATCGAGCGAGCTAAGAACACAGAATATAATGTCATGACCGTGACCCCAGATCACCCAAAGGCATGTTGAGCTTTTCAATTCTGATGTATGTTTCTTAAAAGAGGATTGATACTGGCAAAATAATTGTGGATCTAAATCCAGTGGCTTTCTGGAGAAGAATTTTGGAATGTCGCAACAATGGCTATCAAAGAAACCTCAAAGGGAGAAGATGTATTACTAACTGAACTGTAAACTCTTAGAAGTGGTCTTAGGCTGTTGGCTTGATGGAAAAAAAGCCAGCAATCTAGACAAGAGACATATTTTAAGTCTTCCCCTTTCAAGAATGCACAAGTATGGAGGCTAAAAGCCAGTTCAACCCTCGTCTGTTTGTGCTAGTGGAAGAAGATGTGTTAGTAAGTTCAGTTATTCATTTGTATGAACCTGTGTTCAAGTTGAGTTTAAGTGTGCTGTGAAGGTTGCAGATGAAGAGGCACCCCTGCTTTGCAGGTAAATTAAGGGAAAAGACACTGTCTCATTTTCAATGCTGCCATCCAATCTCCATTAAGAAGAAACAAGACAAAAGGATTTCAATTAACCTGCAAAACGAAGAATCCCAAAATTGACTGTACACCGTCAGTGTTCCATTATCTACTGTTCACAATTGATCCAGACATTCATCCATATATCTTTGAAATGATTTCTTAAAAATCTCATTTCTAATATGTATGTGCATAGCATTATTCTTTCCTTTCACATTGAGTCACTATTAACCTGCTTCTTTGTTTTTCAAGAAAGCCTAATTTCGTTGGGTGCTTTTAAAACACAAATTCATTCGATCTGGGAGGAAGGTATTCACAAAGGAGGGATCCTTTCTAAATTAGTCTCGGTGCAAACAAAAGAGAGGATGGGTGAATAAAGAAGGGGAATTAGTTCATCATTCCTTACCTGGGAGCTTGACAATTCGGGATATCCCATCTGAGACCATAACAAATTTGGGGAACCTCGTCCAGGGACTGGTCGGGAAATATTCTGAGACCATAACAAATTTAGGGAACCTCATCCAGGGACTGGTCGGGAAATATTCTAGATGGATGAATTTGCTGTCCGTCAACATGAACGGTTCAATTTTATCACTCCTGACTGAACTGGCAGAGTCCTAATGGGTACACCTACCTGATTGGGTCAACAGCTGGAGAGTGAATCAAGAAGAGGAAACAGCCTACTTGTCTTCACCAAGTTTGCTGTTATTGATTCATCTTTATATTAAATGATTTATCAGAGAGACTACTGTACAGTTCAATGATTAAATATTGTTTTTACACTGGGGGCACCCTCCTACGAGCAAGGTAGCGCTACCGTTGTACCTAGAATAGATCTACTACCTCTAAGCTGGGCAAGTGTGAGGCGCTGTGGACCATCAGCAGCAGCAGAATTGTATTCAACCATAGTCTGTAACCTCTTGGACCAGCATATCCTTATCATTACTATCAACCCAAGGGATAGTATGCCAGAAGCACCATCAGGCAAAGGTAAGATGAGCTGCCAACCTGATGAAGTGACAACAGGACTAGTGCCTTGTAGGTGGTGAAAGCAGTATGCTATAGATGAAGCAAAGTGACCCCACAATCAATAGATCAATATCACGTTCTGCAGTACTGCATGACCAGTTGTGAATTGTGTTGGACAATTAAACAATTAACCACAGGAGGGTATCCACAAACAAAATAATCATCAATGAGAGGGAGATCTCAGAATATCAGCACAAAAAGCAAAACTGACCCAGAACGGAATGGGCTCTGACAGTTACTTGACCCAGTGAAGGCCCAAATGACTGGAGACCTGCAGTAACACAAGCTCGAGGAGGCCTGACCAACAGGACCTGACCCACCCGTCTATTGGAGCAGCAGCACCAACTGTCAGGATGGTTGAGATGCAGGAAACCTACAAGGAAACAGGACAAACGTGCTGGCCTAAAGGTGAGGTTGAAACAATACAGTTTCAAGACTCCCCTCCCCAGCATACTCCTAGAAAATGTTCAGGCTATCGAAATGAAAATGGATGAACTCAGATCTAGACCTATATACCAGAGGGAGTCGAGAGGCTGTTATATGCTCTGCTTCACAGAGACTTGGCTCACCCCTGCCATTCCCAACTGTCTCTACAAGCTGACGGGTTCTCCATACATCGCATGGACCAAACGGCATCCTCAGGCAAGGCGATGGGCGGCGGGGTATGCTTTCTGATCAATGCCACTTGGTGCTCAGATGTAGCGACCCTAGCAAGCCACTGCCCCCCAGACCCAGAATACCTCCCACTAAAATGTCAACCTTACTACCTTCTGCAAGAGTTCACCTCCGCCATCCTGAGAGCAGCCTGCCTACCGCCCCATGTGGATATGAAGAATGCCCTAGATGAGATTTACACCACCACTAGAGATTAAATTCCCCGAGGCCTTATTCATTGTGTCCAGTGACTTCAAACAAGCGAACCTCAACGGGGCGTTGCCAAAGCACCCCCAACACATCTCCTGCCCCACCAGGGGACCGAACATTCTGGACCACTGCTACTCAACCATCAAAGACGCCTACCACTCAATCCCCATCCACATGTCAGAAAGTCTCACCACAGCGCTGTTTTCCTCCTCCCAGCTTACAAGCAGAAGCTGAAATGGGAGAATCCTTCATGAAAAGAAGTACAGTGCTGGTCCGAAGCAGTGGAAGACTGACTCTGGAATTGCTTGGAATTGGTGGACTGGACCGTGTTCAAGTGTTCAATGGAAAACCTAGGCGAGTATGCCAACACAGTCATGGACTTTATTAACAAATGTGTGCAGGACTGTGTACCAAAGATGTCATTCCAGGTGTTCCCCAACCATAAACCGTAAAGAAGTCCACTCCGTACTAAAGACCAGGTGCAGAGCATTCAATTCACGTGAGACAGGCCAATACAGGACATCCAGATATGACCTCCGCAAAACATCAGGGATGCCAAGAGGCAGTACTGGACTGACTTAGAGGCCCAAACCAACAAAACAGACTCCTGCTGCCTATGGCAAGACCTAAACAACATTACGGGCTACAAAATGAAGCAGAGCAAGATAGTGGACAGAGACACATCCATCCCTGACGGGCTCAATACTTTCTATGCTCAGTTTGAACAGAATGCCAGCAACTCAATGTCACCTTCCCCGATAGCCCCAGACACACCTGTTCCCTCTGTCACCGCTTCAGATGTCACATCGGTCTCCCTGGGAGTCAACCCAAAGAAATCGATGGGCCCAGATGGTGTCCCCAGCCAAGTACTGGATCCTTTGTGGACCAACTGATGGAGGTATTCACCAACATCTTCAAACTGTCCCTACTACAGGCCGAAATCCCTATCTGCTTCAAGAAGACCACCATCATCCCCGTACCTAAGAAAGCACACGCGACATGCGTTAATGACTACTGCCTAGTAGCTCTGACCTCAATAATCATGAAGTTCTTTGAGAGGCTGGTCATGGCCCACATCAAATCCAGTCTCCCAGCCTCCCTTGATCTGCCTATTGACATTACAGGACCACAGAGGATGCCACATCCTTAGCCCTGCCCTCATCCCTGGAACATCTGGACATCAAAGACACCTACATCACACTCCTGCTTGTCGACTATAGCTCTGCCTTCAACATCATTATCCGCTCCAGACTGATTTCAAAATGGCATGACCTTTGTCTCAGCTCCACCTTCGATAACTGGAGCCTCAGCTTTCTGACCCATGGGCCACAATCAGTGAAGACAGAAAACCGCACCTCCTCCACAATAACATCAACACTGGAGCCCCCCGAAGGTTGCGGTCTTAGCACCCCTTCTGTACTCCCTTTACACCTGTGGCTGTGTTGCCAAATTCCAAATGAACGCCATCTACAAGTTAGCTGAAGACACCACCGTAGTGGGACAGATATCTAACAATGACGAGTCAAACTACAGAAGGGAGACAGAAGGCTTGGTGATGTGGTGCAATGATAACAATCTGTCTCTCAATGTCGGCGAAACTAAAGAACTGATCATTGACTTCAGAAAGAAAGGAGGAGAACACACCCCCATCTACATCAATGGAACTGAGGTTGAGAGAGTGAAGAGCATCAAGTTCCTCGGAGTGACGATAACCGATGAACTGTCCTGGACTTTTCACGTATATACGACAGTCAAGAAGGCACAACAATGCCTCTCCTTCCTCAGGCAGCTCAGGAAATTTGACATATCCATAAGGTCCCTCACCAACTTCTACAGATGCACCATTGAAAGCATACTGTCCGGGTGCATAACGGCCTGGTACAGCAACTACTCTGCCAAAGCCTGTAAGAGACTACAGAAGGTGGTGTGCACAGCCCAGACCATCACAGAAGCCAACCTTCCATCCATGGATTCCATTTACACGGCTCGCTGCCACGGAAACACGGCCAACATCATCAAAGACCCATCGCACCCCGATAATGATCTCCTACAACCTCTTCCATCAGCAGAAGATACAGAAGCCTGAACACATGCGCAAGCAGGTTCAGGAACAGCTTCTTCACAGCAATAATCGGACTGACGAATGGACTCCCTAGCCTCAAATGATGCTGATCTTGCTAACATTGACCTCACCTAGCGCATACCCTGTGCAATATAACCTGTATGCCTCTGTCTAAGTCTTTTTGATCTGCACATCCTTTGCTTATTTTGGCAAACATGACAATAAATCAATCAGTCAATCGATCGATCAAACTGAAGTACTAGTAGCCATCTTCAACCAAAAGTGCCAATTGAATGATCTAACTTGCTTGCCTCCTTACATCCCCGCATCACAAATGCCAGTCTTTAAACAATTCCATTTATTTCAAGTGATATAAACAAACAGCTGAAGACACTGGTACAGCAAAGACAGTGGGCACTGATAACATGTTGGCTGTAGTACTGGAGACCTGTTCAAGCTATTCAGTTACACCATTGGCATCAATCCAGCAATAACCAAAAACAACAGCCATATAAATATTGTGGCTACCGGAACAGGACAGAGACTAATAACTTACCTCCTGACTCCCCAGAACTTTTCGAAGATCTACAAGGCAAAAGTCAAGAGCTCGATGGAATATTGTCCACCTGCCTAGATGATTGCAGGTCCATAAACACTCAGGAAACTTAATACCCATATAGGACATAACAGCAACTTGATTTGCATCCTATCTACCACTTTCAACATTCTCTCCTTTTAGCATCAATGGCAAGAGTTTCTGCCATCTACAAGAACTACTGTCTATCTGCAGTGACTCATAAGACTCCTTTGACAGCATGTTCTGAACCAGAATCTCTACCATTTAGAACAAGAAGGACAGTGGGCAGATAGGAACATTACCACCTCCAACAATACTGCAGTTGCTTCATTGCTGTTGGGTTCGAGTTTACCATCATTGTTTGGATTTCAGCAGTTCCAAAATATGGCTCAATACCATTTTCTCAACAGCAGTTAGGAATTTGACATAAATGCTGGTCTTGCCAACAATGCTCACATCCCATGAATGAACGATAATGGACACTCTAAGCTATACGCATTACAAGCTGATGCCGACAAATGTTAGATCAAGTGATACTACTTCCTCAACTTGAATATGGCATGAACTCTCTCTTCCTTCTGGTTATATTTAGGTTGGCCAGGAGGCAGGATATGTGAATGTGGAAGCAGAAAACCAAATGGGAAGATTAGATTAAGGGTAATGGGTTGTGAGGTCCATGGACTCTTGATTATAAACACCACTCCCTCCCAGGGGATCAGTACATGTAGTTGTAGCTTTTTAGTTCCCTCCTTCTATTGAACCTGTGTCCTGCAAGATGGAGGGGCAAAATCCCAGTGATAGCATGACAGTCTGAATATGACACTTACCATACATTTTCTTTCAATTTTGCTATGTCCAGTGAACATCAATTTGAACTTGGCAAATAAATTTTAAAACGATTTTGAAAAATCATTCTTCACTTGGTGATTGCTGTCGCTGTCAATCTTTCTGATCAAGGTAATGACAGATTGATCACAACTCTGTCAGTAATAAATAATGGACTCGATACACGACGTTGGCAATATCTATCTTCACTTAGTTCAGAGGATTCAGCAATTACTTTGAGATTGTAGTAATGTTGCTATGGAGATGACATTCATTGCTGGCTGTTGAAGTAAAGGAGCTCTCTGAATACATTTTCCCTAGGGACCTCTGTTTGGTGTTATAGGAAATCAAATGTCCACTTCTCATATTTCAGTGCGTGTGTCCAATGAACAAGATGACTGAGGATTAATTGGAATAGGCAGCACAAGAGTACTATCAAGACATAAAAATTCCAGTGTCACACTCCCTGAAGCTGAACTGTGATGTAATAACAAAAGCTGCCACTGTTAATTCATTTCCCTCATGCTACCTGGTGCAGCGCCTTTGTAAGAAATTATATCTTCAGGAATATTAGTAGGCATAGAGTTGTAAGGCCTGGCAGAAGGTTGTGTGTTTTCTTTCTGTCTCTGTCCTTGGAAAAAAACGAAGTCTTCCTCGTCAGGGACTAAGATAAAACAAATAGAGCAGACAAAACGAAAAGTATTCTCAGGGAGTTTTGAGCCAACTTGTAAACACTATTACTTACACACGTACAAGGAGTTGACAAATGGCATCTGTATTAGACATAGAGTCATAGAGTCATTGAGTCATGCAGCATAGAAACAGACCCTTCAGCCCAACACATCCATGCTGACCAGGTTTCCTAAACTGAACTAGCCCCATTTGCTTGCATTTGGCCCATATCCCTCTAAACCTTTCCTATCCATTCATCTGTCCAAATGTCTTTTAAATGTTGTAATTGTACACACCTCTACCACTTCCTTTGGCAGCTTGCTCTATATACGCACCACCCTCTGTGTGAAAACATTGATCTTCCAGCCCTTTTAAACCTTTCCCCTCTCACCTTAAAGCTATGCCATCTTATTTTAGATTCCCCTACTCTGGGGAAAAACCTTGGCTATGCACCTTATATATGCCCCTCATGATTTATAAACCTGTATAAAGTCAACCACCAGCCTCCTACATTCCAGGGAACAAAGTCCCAGCTTAGTCAGCCTTTCCTTATAACTGAAACCTTCCAGTGTCAGCAGCATCCTTTTAAATACTTTTTGCAGTTGTTCCAATTTAATAACTTTAGAGAAGCTAAAAGACTGACCACAGCTCAAGATGGGAGGTGACACCTTTAGTACCTGTTTTTTGATCATTAGAGAAAGCTCCTTGAACAAGCAATTGAATAGGATGAAAGACCAGCCTCTGGAAATGAAGTATAGTAAGGGGCGCTTTGGGGTTGAAAGGCATTCCTTGCCATGAAATGTCTACTTCAAATGGAAAAAGTGCTTCCCTGCATATTGGTTCATTCAATAAGAAAGATGATAAAATAGGAGAACAGAATAGACAAGTTGAAGCCTGTTGCAGAAACCAGTTTCATCCATCTATTCACCCTCGGGCACTGTTAATCAGCTTCTCCTGTCATGAGTTGTATGCTTTTGTTGTCTATTTAGCCAATGCATCATATTCAAACTGCTGCTTCTCCATAACATACTAAAGAAATTGCTCTGAATTGGACAATGGTCTCAAATCCCTTTTAGTTCATCTGTCATTCCTGACTCCAAATCTTACACCTTTTCAAGTGAATTTCCTGAATCTAACCACTTAAATTAATGCACAAAAAATGTTCAAAAAGTACATGAACTTGTTTTATTCTTTTTATCTCTTTAATAGTAAATGCCATTGTCCTTTTTGGTTTCCACTTGGAAGTTTAAATGGAACAGTTGTTTTTGATTTTGAAGCATGAATACTGATGAGGCAGACAATAGATTAAAATATTAATGTCATCATAAAGTGAAGATGGTTGGCATGGTGCAGTAAGTCATATATTACACGGAAGAAACAACACAAAGGCTGAACCAGGTATACAGCAGGCAATTATCCTTACTAAAGTCTACTACACCAAATAAAACCTTCCTGAGATCCTCATTTGAATAAAATTCTTTGGCTTATTTGATCTCTCCCTTCCACATGATCAAATGCATCACATTCCCATTGTGCACCCTTGTTTCTTCAATAAATTCACTTTATTGCCTTAAACTATCATTACTGCTGTTAACCATCTGTTGAAAATAAGTCGGAATGCAAAAGCTTTGGAATAGTCATTTCATTCCTTCACTTGTTCAGAGATGTTCTTACACACCACTGGAACAGCTGGGGCTTCAACCGGGGCATTCCTGGATTAGAGATAGAGACACTACCAATGCATCAGAAGAGCTCCCCTAGGCATTGGAATAGAATGCTTCTTGCATCTGTTCAGCCATGCCATTAGATCCTGGCTAATCTGTACTGTAACCTCACTTATCCACCTTGGTTCCATTTTCCATAATACATGTAATGCACAAAAATGTACCAGTTGAATTTTTCAAATGATCTAGTCTTAACATTTTTTTAGGAAAGAGATTCCCATTTTGCTACTCGTCTGTGCATGAAGAAGTGTCTCTTAATACTATGCTTAAATTGTCGGGTTTTAATCCTAAAGTCATGTCCCTTCCTTCTGTACATACCGGAGGAAATCCTTTCTTCTTATTCACCCTATCAAAACCTTTAATCACTGAAGGACCTCAGTTAGATCACCTCTTACTAATCTGAATGCAAACCGAGTCTTCACAATCTGATCTGAATATTTAACTCTTTTAACTCCAGTATCAAGGGAACTCCACCTCCCTAACCTGTTTTTCCTCTCACCCATCTCCTCCCACCTCAAGCCCCACACCCATCTCCTATCTACTAACATCATCCCGCCCCCTTGACCTGTCAGTCCTTCCTGGACTGACCTATCTTCTCCCTACCCCACTACCTACACTCACCTTTACTGGCTCCATCCCCGCCTCTTTGACCTGTCTGCCTCCTCTCCACCTATCCTCTCCTCTATCCATCCTCTATCCGCCTCCCCCTCTCTCCCTATTTATTTCAGAACCCTCTTCCCCTCCCCCATTTCTGATGAAGGGTTTAGGCCCGAAACGTCAAGTTTTCCTGCTCCTATGATGCTGCTTGGCCTGCTGTGTTCATCCAGCCCCATGCTTGTTATCACGGTAGTTGTGTTGTGTTAATGTCACTGGATGGGTAATCTAGAATACCAGAATAATGTTTTGGGGATATGGATTTGAATCGCACTGTGACGGACAGTGAAATTTGCATTCAATAAAGATCTGGAACAAAAAGCTAGGCTAATTGTGCTGTGTAATGATTGAAGTAAAAACCCATCTGATGTCTAGGAAGACAATCTGTAATTTTAATTTGGTCTGATCTATATCTCCTCCAGATGCTTAGCAATTAACTGTCTTTTAAGTAATTAGGAATGAACAATAAATGCTGGTCTAGCCAGCAACTCCCACATCCTATGAATGAATTAAAAAAAATCTGATAAATATGCGTCTGAGGCCAATGTATTTTATCAAGTTGTGTTTTGTTTTCTGTATTCATTCACGGAATGAGGGCGTCGTTGGCTAAGCAGCATTTATTGCCCATCCCTAATTGCCCAGCGGGCAGTTAAGAGTCAACCACATTGCTGTGGGTCTGGAGTCACATGTCAGCCAGACCAGGTAAGGATGGCAGTTTCCTTCCCTAAAGGACATTAGAGAACCAGATGGGTTTTTCCCAACAATCGACAATGGATTCATGGTCATCATTAGATTCTTAATTCCAGATAGGTATTGAATTCAAATTCCACCATCTGCTGTGGCGGATGTTACTCAAATGTTACTCAGAATGGAGTACAGTATTCCAGATGATGACTAACCAGAATTTCAAACAGCAGAAATATTAATGTTTCCCCTTTGTGTTACAGATGTCTTAAGATAAAAATTGACAATTCACTTGGCTTTTAAATGATCTTTTCCAATCATCTACTGGCTTTGCATTATGTCTGTACATTGATCCTAAATCTCACTGCTCCTCCATATTTCATAGCTCATGAGAATAACTTTCTCTTGAATAAACTTTCTCTAAATACATTTCTCTTGAAACTTAACTTAATCTTGCTCTTCATAATGTTGTCTTTGTATCCCCTCCTCCTGTCACATTACTGAATGTCAAAGTTCCACTTTAGGTTCATTTTCTGTGTGCTGTTAAATATATTGTTGAAGGTTTTATCTGAAACATCACATTTCGAGCTCCGAACTATCAAGACATGAATTATATCCCTTCTATCATTGATAATGAAACAGATCGGCAGTCCTTTCTTTTATTATTGCCTGCAGTTTTGGACCAGAGAGAGGTAAGTTCACATCTCTACGATAAATTAAGAAAGTAGATGAGTGAAAAAGACAATGAAACTGTGTTTCAAAGCCAATCATTGACAAAGAATACTGAGACGGTGATGCTTGAAAGGGATTAAAAATTACATTGAGAAGCCAGTTAATCAAAATTACTCCACATATCCTAAAAGATCCCTTCTTTACTGGCTCATGAACATTTGAATGGTTTATCTATATTTCAGTCAGAACTGCTGAAATAAGGCTATTTTGTGGAACTACTATGTTGATCTTTACCCATTTATATTGTTACAGCAAAAAATGAGACAATTACTTTTGTAGATCTTTTAATCCCAATATGTCTTTTTTTTTTGGATTGAGACACTTAAAGAATTTCTGCGGTCATCGATTGAACTTGAATCTTCGGAGTTACCTCAGCATCTAATATCAAACTTACATCTCTTACAGTTATTTGTTTACCGAGTGTGTTAGACTCCAAATGATATTAATTAAATATTTACTCGTTAGTTCAAGTCTGGGTCAACTGCTTATTGACAATCTTATTCCTTGTGCTTCCTTGCAAACCTTGCTGATGATTCAAGTCAGAACTCTTTTCTGTGTCGATGGTAGTAGAAAACATTTACCTCTAACCAGTATTGTAGTAGAGTTCTGTTTTGTAGACAGCATAAAACAAATCTCTTATGCCAACATAGTTAACCTCAATTGATTTTAACTTCTGGTTGAGTCCTCAATTGAATCTATGCAGTCAATGAAATCCTCTGGCCTTGAGGTACACCCAGTTGTTCCTTAAAGGACTCTTTCTTGCCCTATTATTCCATAACTGGCTGCTCCCAAACCAGTAGTTTCTTAACTCGTCACTAGATAATGCCTTCTGCCACATGAAGAAGACTGAAACCAAGGCAAGTTCATCAGTGAAATTTTTTGATTGTAAAGTGCGTTTACATTTTTACTATTTGGCTTGTCTCGTTTGGAGAGTAAGACATGGCGTGCTCTAAGAGCTGTATTTGCGGGACTATATAATTACATTGTTGCTGTTGGTTGGAGACAATGTTCCTACGACTCTGGTTGACTTCTTATAGACCAGACCAGACCACCTCAAAATATTTAAAGATGGTAGCCTAGACCCTAACATTCCCTTATTTTAAAGGCAGATGTGAAGGGGCTATTCTAGGTGTGATGCAACTGATCAAACTTTAAGCTTTAAGCAATCCAGAATTTACTTGAACACCACAATTGAAACAAAAGAAAGCAGAATTTAGAGTAACTTAACTATTGGAAAACCTATCCTTAATACAGCAATTTAACTAATTAACTGTTTCAATATAGTAAATCCCATAAACACACCCCTTGGCATAAAGGTAATTCAAACACAGATTCTTACAGGCAGGAGGGAGCAACTGCCGGAGAGAGATTTCAGAGAAAGTCAGAGGAATCCTTTACTGAAGCTTGTAACACTTCTGGTTCTCAAAACATCTTGTAAGTGCTACACGTAAAAAAAAATTGTAAAAACCTGAATCATGAGAACTGGCCACTCCCCTTCCGTTGTTAAAATTTTACTGCCTAGACTCTCTTACACCTCTGTCTTTACAATCTCCCTTCAAACAAAAACCAAGGACAAATAACCTTTTTAAAGTGACAGCATCATCACATGCTATCTGATAACAAAGTGACAATTGCCCCAGCATCTAACTTGAAGCTCATAGGATGACTATTGTCATAAATGCTCCCTTTAAAAAAAAGGCCAGGCCTGCGTTATTTATTTCTCCTTGGAACTCTTCAGAAATTTCTTCTGTTGTACAGTGTTCTTTCTCATTAACTACTTTGACTGGATATCTATTTCACTTTTTGTTTCTCTCTGACTGTATCCTACTTCAGCACATTTTCTGTATGTGATTTACTATTCAACATACAAAGCATATACTTTTAGTTACTGAGGAATGTCCGTGCCTATGAGTCCCTTTTCTCCACAGTGCTTTTAGGATCTAGTATCAGTCATTCCTGCTGTATTAGTTTCACCTGAATGGCTTTTTGTAGAGCCAAATTTTCCTTTTACTGTCATAGCTGTCATTAAGGTATATATTAGCAATTCCAACAATAATTCTGTTCCTTCTGAATTTTGACTTTAAATCAGTATTGTAGCATTTTTCCACTAACCTCTAGGGAAGATGAATGAAATGAATTATGGATTCCCCTGGATGCTAAAATCTTGCATTAAATCTTGTTCTTTCAATAATTTCCCTTATTCTAAGATTAAAGTAATTGTCAAAGATTTTCAGTATTTCTTCAAAATGATTTGTTGATTCTTTTACACTCAATCAAACTATAAAATCATCAGCTGTGCTTCTAACTGTGTATGTAACTATACTTAATTTTCTGATTTAGTATCTAATTTGGAAGGTCCTCTGTATCTTGAGGGTTGTTTTCTTTGAGATGTCCAATTCTGTGTTCAATTGCACTCATTGCTGAAATGAAATCTTTCTAGTACTGTAAATTTATAATGCGTTGTCTTCCTAATGTGATTATTTATTTTCCTTGCTTCAAGATTTTTTAAAAAATCAGAGTCATAACAGTTCTGTTGCTCTGCTGTGGTATATTGAGAGATTTTCTCATGCTTTATGCAACACTGGAGGATTGTCATCTTTTTGTGGCTAAAACACAGAATTCCTGCATTTTGCAGCAAGCAGGAGTTTGCCTCTAGTTGCCCTTTAAAAATGATTCCCATTTCCTTAACAGGACTACCAAATGAATCCTGCTGACTGTGGCTTCAATAAATAATGCCCATTTTAATCATCATTTTGCTAAATGTCTCGTGCGATTCAAAACTCCGAGTGACAACTGCTACTTTTTAGAAGTTTCTTTTCCTGAATGATTCCCACTGTCTTGAGGTCAAAAAATGATCCTTACTTCTTTCAGAAATAACAAGGTGTAGAGCTGGATGAACACAGCAGGCCAAGCAGCATCATAGGAGCAGGAAAGCTGACGTTTCGGGCCTAGACCCTTCTTCAGAAATGGGGGAGGGGAAGGGGATTCTGAAATAAATAGGGAGAGAGGGGGAGGCGGATAGAGGACGGATAGAGGAGAGGATAGGTGGAGAGGAGACAGGCGGGTCAAAGAGGCGGGTTTGGAGCCAGTAAAGGTGAGTGTAGGTGGGGAGTTAGGGAAGGGATAGGTCAGTCCAGGGAGGACGGACAGGTGAAGGGGGTGGGATGAGGCTAGGAGGTAGGAGATGGGTGTGGGGCTTGAGGTGGGAGGAGGGGATAGGTGGGAGGAAGGACAGGCTAGGGAGGCAGGGTCAAGCTGGGCTGGTTTTGGGATGCGGTAGGGGGAGGGGAGATTTTGAAGCTTGTGAAGTCCACATTGATACCACTGGGCTGCAGGGTTCCCAACCAAAATATGAGGTGCTGTTCCTGTAACCTTTCGGTGGCATCATTGTGGCACTGCAGGAGGCTCAGGATGGACATGTCGTCTAAGGAATGGGAGGGGGAGTTGAAATGGTTCGCAACTCGGAGGCGCAGTTGTTTAGTGCAAACCGGGAGTAGGTGTTCTGCAGAGCGGTCACCAAGCCTCCGCTTGGTTTCCCCAATGTAGAGGAGGCTACAACGGGAACAGCGGATACAGTATACCACATTAGCAAATGTGCAGGTGAACATCTGCTTGATGTGGAAAGCCTTGAAATGGGGGTGAAGGGGGAGGTGTAGGGGCAGGTGTAGCACTTCCTGCGGTTGCAGGGAAAAGTGCCAGGTGTGGTAGGGCTGGAGGGGAGTGTGGAGCGGACAAGGGAGTCACGGAAGGAGTGGTCCCTCCGGAAAGCCAATAAGGGTGGGCAGGGAAAAATGGTTTTGGTGGTGGGGTCGCATTGCAGATGGCAGAAGTGTCGGAGGATGATGCATTGGATCTGGAGGTTGGTGGGGTGGTACGTGAAGATGGGGGGGATTCTGTTTTCGTTGTTATTGCGGGTCGCGGTGTGAGGGATGAGTTGTGGGAAATGCAGGAGATATGGTCGAGGGCATTCTCGACCACTGAGAGGGGGATGTTGCCGTCCTTGAAAAACGAGGACATCTGAGATGTTCGGGAGTGGAATGCCTCATCCTGGGAGCAGATGCGGCGGAGATGAAGGAATTGGGAATAGGGGATGGCATCTTTGCAGGAAGGTGGGTGGGAGGAGGTGTATTCTAGGTAGCTGTGGGAGTTGGAGGGCTTGAAATAGAAATTGGTTTCCAGGTGGTTTCCAGAGATGGAAACAGAGAGGTCCAGGAAGGGGAGACATGTATCAGAGATGGTCCAGGTGAACTTAAGGTTGGGGTGGAAGGTGTTGGTGAAGTGGATGAACTGTTCGAGCTCCTCGTGGGAGCACGAGGTGGTGCCGATACAGTCATCAAAGTAACGGAGGAAGGGGTGGGGGATAGGGCCAAGGTTGCTACGGAAGAGGGATTGTTCCACGTAACCTACAAAGAAGCAGGCATAGCTTGGGCCCATGTGGGTACCTATGGCCACCCCCTTTGTCTGTAGGAAATGGGAGGGATTGAAAGAGAAGTTGTAGAGGGTGAGGACGAGTTCGGCTAAGTGGATGAGGGTGTCAGTGGAGAGGAACTGGTTGGGCCTTTGGGACAGGAAGAAGTGGAGGGCCTTTAGGCCATCTGCATGGGGAATGCAGGTATATAGGGACTGGATGTCCATGGTAAAGATGAGGTGTTGGGGACCAGGGAATCGGAAGTTTTGGAGGAGGTGGAGAGAGTGGTTGGTGTTACGGATGTAGGTGGGGAGTTGCGGAACCACGGGGGAGAAAATGGAATTGAGATAAGTGGAGATAAGTTCGGTGGGGCAGGAGCAAGCGGAGACAATGGGTTGACTAATGCAGTCAGGTTTGTGGATTTTGGGAAGGAGATAGAAGCGAGCGGTACGGGGTTGGGGAACAATGAGGTTGGACGCTGTGGGTGGGAGGTCACCTGAATTGATGAGGTTGTGGATTGTTTGGGAGATGATGTTTTGGTGGTCGGGGGTGGCATCATGATCAAGGGGGCGGTCGGAGGAGGTGTTAGAGAGCTGACATCTGGCCTTGGCAATGTAGAGGTCAGTGCGCCATACTGCAACTGCACCTCCCTTGTCCGCGGGTCAGATTCTCCAGCATCTACTGTTCCTACTATCTCTTACTTCTTTCAGGTTTTGTTTTCCTGGACGATTCCCTCTCCTTGTGGTTTTAATGAAGAACCGCCTGCCATTTCTGCAGCCTGAACAAAGTCTGCTAATTTTCTTACATTGATAGACCAGGGTTTCTAGTCCTGTAATTTGCCCACAGTCACTTCAACGCTGACTTTGTGTTGCCCTGGGCCAGAGGCCTTGTTTTAAACGCTTGCATGACCTTTGATCCCGCTATCGTAGCTATGTCTTGAGGTGATGTATGCGCCCTGATACTCAATCTGACCTATAAATACTTTCTTTACGTTTCTCTTTCTCAATCTGTAATGCAGCACCATGTTTTAGAATTTTGCTACGGCCACCAGGAATTTTAACTTTATTCATGGAACCTCCGAAGTCCACAGTTGAACTCCAATGCGTGTCTGCTCCTGTAGGCCACTATCACACAGTGCAACCTGTATTTACTTCAGAATAACGAATATTCCTTCTCCATGGAGTTCATAACTGTCCTGCTCATTTTTTGCCAGGTGTGAAATGTTTTTACCATTGACTATAGATTCTTCTCTGGGGACCTTGACATGATTGAAACATAAATTCCTGAATTGTCTTGATGGGGTATTTGTAGAGTTCCTTCTATGGGAGAATCTAGAATTTCGGTGCAACGTTTACAAACCACAGGTGGTCCATTCAAAACAAGTCAGGCAATTTTCTTGGAGGGTTGAGTCTTTAGAACTCGCTTTCTGAAAAAATGGTGAAAACAGAGTCCTTCAATATGTTTAAGGCGGAGGTAAATTGATTCTTGTTAAGTAAGCATTTGGAAGGTTATCAGGGTAGGTGGAAATATGGATTTCAGGAAACAATCGGATCAGTCACAATCATATTAAATGGTGGAATTGTCTATTGTTGTTCTTATATTCCCATGTTTGAGTGAGAACTTATTTTTTATAATGTTCTTTAATGCTCAGCTCTTGCCTAATGCTGACTACATAAGCAGTTGACTTAAAGTTAATTCTGAAGGTGTCAGCATGTTGCTTGTGCAGTTAAACTGTGCGTAAATGTCACCATGTGGTCGGTTTGCTATCCTCTTTAAACGTAGGGGTCTACAAGGCCTTTTTGGCCTGACGTGATAGAGGGGAAACTATTTACAGGTCTAATTAAAAGACGCTGTCATATTGAGCATGAAACAATCTTTTGCGTGTTAACAACATGTTACAGGTTACATTGATACAACAAACATTGTTACAGAGGTTATGGGGAGGACCTGACTTTTAAGTCTTGCTCCGCTGAAGTTCGTTTGCCCTTAGGTTCAAGTAGCAGCATCCTAGCAGCTGGTACTTAAGCCAGTTTCAGTGTTAACCATTTCAGAACCCTACACATTGATACAACAGTTTATTGTTTCTGACGAGTTCAAATAGACATCTTCAATTTTAAGATGGAGTCACGGGTTGCATTAAAAAGTGACGAGCAAATCTAAACATTAAACCTATACCTTAAAATATTGACATTATGTGATAACATAAAATGAATGATAGAGACTCAAGTATTTTTCAGCTCTTCCAATTTTCATTTTTATCGAAAGAAAGCACGACAGGGATCTTTCACTGAGTTAATTTGTTCATTTTTAAAAATAGGACACTTTAAAACGTAATTAAACAATAGTTCACTTTTTGGATTGGTTATTTTTTAGTATGTATAAAATCTGAACCAATCAGCACCCTAGTGCCTAAGGTGTATATTGGACAGTGTGAATATAAATATTAAACATTTATAAGTTCTGTCATTGTTTTGCTTGTCTTGGTTTTGTGTTTCAGAGGCAAGGACAGTGAGTCTTCACCATGGTGACGCCTGCTGACCAATTTTTCTATTGCAGCTTTTGATTTCCCTGAAATACCTCAAGAAAATATTAAAGCAAAATATCATCAGGTGATATAACAGAGTATGATTGAACTATGGAATCTAGTTCAATTTCAATTAAACAGAATGAACAAAATCTTGTGAATAATGAAAAATGCAAATATTACAACATCATTATCATTAATTCTGTAAGGTTTCTCTCCGTCTATTACAGAATCTCACTGAAACAAAAATCAAGTTTATGTTTATATCGTTCCAGGAGGTCTCATAGCAGTTTAAAACCAATGGATTACATCTGAACTATTTTATGTGGATAAATATAATGAATAACTTATATATTACAATCCCAGATGATACCAACAATCTATGCTATAATCTTGTTAGTGATCAGTGTTTTTTTATTTACAGTTAGCAATGTTTGCAATCCTAGGTATTTGCTGAGTGAATAAAATTACTAGATTCCATGGGTTTGAACTTACAAAAAAACTATACAATGTTAGAAAATTAAAATAAACAACAATATATTTAAAACTTATATTCAGAGCTAAATTTCAGTGAAGAGTCATCCCACAGAGCATGTCAAAAAGCAGACGCAGTCAAGACAGACAGATCCTGTAGATTTCTCAGCAACCCAACCAAATGCTGGTGACATTGTGGGTCACTAGATGTCATTAAAACATTGCCTCCTTCACAAGTGATTTCAATTCTTTACTCAGAAGTCCCTCAAGAACAATACTCATGTCCAGGTTTTCCAGTCTCACCTCTGAATATCACATTCTCAGGCTTCCTGAGATGATTTGCAAGTGCCTAATTACTGGCACACTTTCAACTTTTTACTAAACTGCTGACTTCATCAAGGCCTGAATTTCCTGTATTTTCCAGAACCAGCCTTCGTGGCCTTCTTTTCCAGCTGAGCTGCCTTATTTCTGTGAGGGCATTCCATTGCTTTGTTTAGCCTATACTCCGTGCCTGAACCTAGGCACTGTCCCAGTTCCTGCCAACAATTGCTCATCTCCGACAACTGTGACTCAATCTCTTTTTCTGAGATTGCATCCCGTTGACCTTACAGTACTGCACTCCAAAATTGAGTCATTGGCACAATTCCAGTTCTCCAGCTACTTTAAGCAAAACCCTCTTACTGAAAGGTTATCTATTGCTTCAACTGAATGGAGTTAGGTAAAGCAGCATTAGGAGTTGCCTTAGAGATAATAGGTACTGCAGATGCTGGAGAATCCGAGATAACAAGGTGCGGAGCTGGATGAACACAGCAGGCCTAGCAGCATCATAGGAGCAGGAA
>JAHRHZ010000077.1:20318980-20329368 GCA_024137785.1 Ginglymostoma cirratum | reverse complement strand
GATTCTGTCTTAATGAAAAGCTGATGACCCTTTGAATTGATATGAGTGACCTATTGAAAGCTGTATAACAAGCCTCGCTCCTGTTGCCAGGCAGTATCGAATAGAACAATATTTGGACAACCCTGTGCCTTTAATCTTATAATCTTCTAATTTAGGCAACAAAACTGGGTTAAAAAATGGAATTTTCTCACAATACAAAACATGTTCTTGCCAACTGCGAATACAGTTTTCATTCGGAATATTAACGAGGAGCCTGAACTCCCTCCTTACCTTGGAATGGTGTCATGAGACCTGTAATGTTTACTTAGAAAGCAGAACCTCAGGCAGTTTTTCACTTCCTCAGTACTTCATGGAAACATATCTGTTTAGATTTGTGTCGGTGTTTGTGAGTACAGATCTGTTACATTATTTGAAAAGTGTTATGAAAATATGGAGGTCTTGTGGCACAGTGGTAACGTCCTACCTCTGAGCTAGAATCTCTAGGTTCAAGTTTCATTGCAGGTCCTGGTGGCCAAGAAAAAGATCATAAGATACAGGAGCCGATTTAGGCCATTCAGCCCATCAAGTCGGTTCCACAATTTGACCATGGCTGATAAGTTTGTCAACCGCTTTCTCCTGCCTTCTCCCCGTAACCCTTGATCCCCTTACTAATCAAAATATTTCTATCTCTGTCTTAAATATACACAATGACTTGGCCTCCACAGCCCTCTGTGGCGATAGGTTCCATAGGCTCACCACTATCTGAAGAAATTCCTCCTTATCTCAGTTCCAAAGGATTGTCCCTTCACTCCGAGGCTGTGACCTTGAGTCCAAGCCTCTCCTACTTGTGGAAACATCTTCTCCACATTGACTCTATCCAGGCCTTTCAGTATTCTGTAAGTTTCAATCAGATCCTCCTCATCCCTGTAAATTCCATCAAGCACAAACCCAAAGCTCCTGATATGACCAGTCCTTTATTGTTGGGATTGTTCTTGTAAACCTCCTTTGGAACTCCTCTAAAGGCCAACACATGCTTCCTTAGGTACAGGGCCCAAAGCTGCTCCCAATATTCCCTGCTCTTGTATCCTAGCCCCCTTGAAATTAATACTAATGATGCATTTGCCTTTATAACTGCCAAATGAACCTGCCTGTTCACCTTAAGAGAATCCCGAACAAGGCGTCCCAAATTCTTTTGTGCATGAGATTTCTGAATCTCTTCCCCATTTATACAATCATCTATGCCTCTATTCTTCCTGCTGGAGTGCATAACCTCACACTTTCCCACACTGTATTCTATCTGCAACTTCTTTGACCAAGCTGCTAGCCTGATAAGGCCTTCTGCAACTTCCCAGCCTCCTCAACACTACCTATCCCCCTTTGGGTCTGCTACCGAACTGATTTCCCAGTCCACTTGCATATTGAAGTGCTCAGTGATTATTGTAATAGTGCCTTTTCTATCTCCTGATTTACTTTCTGAGGAAAGGTGGATTCATAGTATGATCAATGAGGTTGAGTATCAATTGTAATTCTTTCCAACATATGCCAGTGGTAAGAATGGGATA
Source organism: Ginglymostoma cirratum (assembly GCA_024137785.1). Classification (NCBI taxonomy): domain Eukaryota; kingdom Metazoa; phylum Chordata; class Chondrichthyes; order Orectolobiformes; family Ginglymostomatidae; genus Ginglymostoma; species Ginglymostoma cirratum. The sequence goes on along the minus strand of JAHRHZ010000077.1, from coordinate 20,327,827 downwards.
GATTCCCAGTCAACCGTGTCATGGAAAGAAATTGGAACCATTAGCATCACTAGTACGTTTCTGCCTTTGTGTTTGAATAAACAGTGCTCTGTTCCACAGCACGTGGTGCAATGTGGAGAGAAGCACTCAAACTCAGCTCAAAACGTTTGTGTCTAAATAACTATTTCAGACCTCTGAGAACTATATGACCTAACGTGGTGGCAGCAGATGGCCGTCATTAAAATCTAAATATTTTAAACAAATTTAATGCTGGATAAGATTGGGAAAACTAAGCTAAATAAGTGCCAGTGAGAGAGAAAAACAGTACAGCTAGCAAAAATGAGATGATCATCGCTGTAACAATGAATATGAATTGGGAGGCCAAAGATGTTGTAGAATCATTTGAGAAGTATAAACAAAAGTGCACATTGATGTTCAGTAGCGTTCTAAAAGTGCTGGTGAAGAGGACAGGACCAGCCATTCCATTTAGTAGGCAGCAGATAAAGGATTAAACCCGTTTAATAATTGGGAGACCCTAGAAGATAACAGGGGAGGCGATGGCAAAGTAATCTGGTCACTGGACCATTAATCCAGAGACCCAGATAGTATCCTGGGAACCTGAGTTTGAATCCCGCCATAGCAGGTGGTGGAATTTGACTTCAATAAAAATATCTGGAATTAAGGATCTAAAGATGAATCCATTGTCAATTGCCGGAAAATCCCATGTGGTTCACTTATGTTCTTTAGGGAAGGAAACTGCCATCCTTACCTGGTCTGGTCTACATGTGACTCCAGACCCACAGCAATGTGGTTGACTCTTAACTGCCCTCTGGGCAATTAGGGATGGGCAATAACTGCTGCCTAGCCAGCAACGCCCCCATCCCATAAATGAATAAAGAAAATAAAAGTAGAGTCCCAGGCAAAAACTTTCGAATAATTCAGCACGATTCTTCTACCAAAGAGGAAAAATCAGATCCATTGATATGGGTTGCAAAGCCCAGGCAGGAACAAGATGAGTCCGATGACAATTTTATAGCCAGCTTGAAAAATATAGCCAGCTATGTTCCCTCCAATGCTATTTTCTTCTGCATGACCTCTGAAGTCTGTTGTCTAACCTCAAAGGTCCATGTGTAGCAGGGTCTTCTGAACTAAGAAATCAATGCTGGGAACAGCATGGCACACTGGTAGGCACTGGAACCTCAGAGTGTCTGTATGGCCACATAGAGCAAACATCCGTAGCCAACACAGGTAAATTAAAAGAAACACTGACATGTTCATAGATCAGCTCATTTGGGGCTTTGCGTTACCTTACCTAGTCTATTCCAGAAAATATTTCCGAAAAATTTGAAAGAAAATGGTCACCCAAGGAATGATGCTCTGAAATTGAGCAGCATCATACTGATGACATATGGTGAAACTGAGACTTAACAGCAAGGAGTAACACAAATCAGAGGGATACAAGGAAAAAAAATGCTAAGTGTGTGTTCTACATCACTGGGACAGATGGTTCTGCTTTCCTGGGGTTCAGCAGATGCAAGAACCTACAGCTGAATTCAGAAAACCATGAGATGAATGAGGCATCACTGAGGGAAGGAGGGATAACACACATTGAATACCTCCTTCCAATCAGAAGCGAGGAAAATTTGCTCTGAATGTATCCGGGGTGTTCTGATTCGACTGTCGGATGCTTTGAAGACTTTGAGTGTCACATTGCCATTGATCCAGGTGAGAAAGTGATTCATCCGTGACATAAAGTACCAACTGAGCAGGAAGCAAGCAGAGTGGGCACAGCAGGAAGCTAGCAAACTGATTGGAAGAGAAACATAAGCTGCAAGATTGTAACACGGGACTTGAGATATCCTGACAGGACAGTGCTGTCTTCACACAACTGAAGAAGGACCACATTTTATTACTGGAGTGACACCATGAATAATGTTTTTAAAAGTTAATAATTGAAGTAGTTACACTAATATATAAAGGCATTGTATTTTTTTAAAAAAATGATGTATTTTTATAGTATTTGAAAGGAGTTGGGAGCTATGTTGTCGTGTTTATGTATGTAAGTATCAAGGTGACACATGAAGCACTATTGTTCCACAGTTTGTACACTGAAATAACAGTGCTTTATTCCACAGTACTTGGTGCGATCTCGAGAATTACATTTGATCTCACCTCCAATACTTATGTTCAACATTGTGAATTTTCAGACTGCTGCAAACCTCAAGATGTAACAGCGGATTAATGACTGAGTCAATATTATTACCATGTTCGACAATTTTGATGACCAATTTCTTAATACGAACTTGGCATTAAGCTCATTTTTATTTTAATATAAAACTTATGAAGACAAGTTTCAAATAGGCCAGACTTCCGAATTGAAGTTGTGTATTAAAGGCCACAATACACCTGGACAAACGAGACAGAGTGAAATATGTGGGGATTGTTTTGATTAATTTTCTATCCATTTGTTATTTGTCAAATAAAGCAGCTAAAACATTTGTTACAAGCTTTTTTACAGAAATGCGTTTCCGTTTGCTTTTAAGACTACCAGCGAAGTACATGGACCATGTGTGAAAGATATAGACATAACAACATCATTATTACAATCTGTATGACCATATCATTATTTATTGGGTGTATGGGTACACCTAAATATAAATGACTTAATCTTACACTTGCTTTGGGTAAATGTGACAAATACTTTGAAGAGTTTCACTGTAAGGTGTAGTGTATTTTCTCAACATTACTTTTCTCAGCAAACTCGCCTTATTAACCGCTTACCAGGCTATTATAGCATCTAGGTCTAAACTACAAGATGATCAGAGGATTGGATAGGGTGGACAGTGAGAGCCTTTTTCCTCGATGGTAATGGCTAGCACGAGGGGACATAGCTTTAAATTGAGGGGTGATAGATATAGGACAGATGTCAGAGGTAGGTTCTTTACTCAGAGAGTAGTAAGGGCGTGGAATGCCCTGCCTGCAACAGTAGTAGACTCGCCAACTTTAAGGGCATTTAAATGGTTGTTGGATAAACATATGGATGATAATGGAATAGTGTAGGTTAGATGGGCTTCAGATTGGTTTCACAGGTCGGCGCAACATCGAGGGCTGAAGGGCCTGTACCGCGCTGTAATGTTCTATGTTCTATGTTCTAAACCTGTTACACCACCCACTGGTCCCAGAACGACTCACCACGTTTCTGATATACCGGGATACACCAGCATCCTTGGTACCAGTGCTACCTTTCAACAGCCTGTTGTGTGCTCGGACCTACACTGTCAGTCTGGAGCTGACCTGCACAGTTCCCAACATTTGGCCCAAATGAGGGGGAATTGGTTCTCCTGTCAGTGGGCTGGGACCTGGAGATCCTGTAGGGCATGGCAGTTAACAGACAGGATGTTCTCTTCCGCTGGGAACAGCAGTGAAGGCCATGGTACCAGACCTTGTCAGCCTGGTCTGAGGTGGCCATCCTGGGTCAGTATAATCTCACTCGCCTGAAGAAATGTACAGCAATGTAGAAGGAAGATCAATGAATTTCTCCACTAATCTGTCAGTGTAAGTGTGCTTATCTCTCTCCAGTACCTCAAACACACTCTATCTCTGTTACTGTACAATCAGCCATGAAGACTCATCCTCTAGCATACTCAATACTGTCTGTGAAATTTTCTAAACTCATTGTCATCCAACACCACTATTGCAGCATGCCCTCTGTCCTGCCTACTCATTCGCTTGGGTCACTTTCCTGCCTGCATTAAAATCAACAGCTGTGCCACCAACTCCCATCATTTTTTATTCACTTGTGGGATATGGATATCGCTGGCTGGCCAGCATTTATTGCCCGTACCTAGTTGCCCCTGAGAAGGTGTTGCTAAGCTACCTTCTTGAATCGCTGTAGTCCATGTAATGTAGGCAGATATCATGAGCATTCCAAGTTGGTGGTGGAGTAGGACGTTTCAGCCAGAGCTCATCCGCTCTGCCCGTTCTTCTTTCTCTTCTCCTTTCCCATTCTTTGTGTTTTTTCTTTCTTCTCTCCTGGCCTCCGATTGACTCCTAGCCTCCGATTGACTCCCGGCCTCTAACCATTCCTGACCTCAGCGCAGAAATGACAAGGGTCCTCCTGGCCAGGCATAGCAGCCTCTTGTGGTGGCCTCCTGGCTTGATATGGTGGCCTTCCACATTGGCATAGCAGCCTCCCAGTGTAGTGTGGCACCCTCCCAGCCCGGCATGCTGGTCTCACAGCCTGACATGGTCTCAGTGTGGTCTCCCAGTCTTGAGGCGATACCAGAACAATTTCTCAGCCTCATGATCCGCAAGGTGAAGCCCAGTGTGGACTGGAGACTAGGTGCCAGCATGGTCTGGGTTGGCAGCCTGCTGTACTGACCTTTTATTTCCGTGATGCTGAACATTTTATTTCTCTACTTTCTAAGATCTTGGGACTGATGAAGCTATACCTAGGTAGCTTTGTACCTAAAACGGCACTGTAAGTGGCAACGTATAAGCTTTTCACTGTACTCATTTGAATACATGTGACAATAAAGCTAATTCAATTCAATAGACCCACAATGCACTTAGGGAGGGCGTGCTAGGATTTTGAACAGTAAATGAATGGCGATATACTTCCAAGTCAGGGTGACCATAAGATCACAAGACATAGGAGTGGAAGTAAGGCCATTCAGCCCATCGAGTCCACTCCGCCATTTAATCATGGCCGATGGGCATTTCAACTCCACTTACCCGCACTCTCCCCGTAGCCCTTGATTCCTTGCGAGATCAAGAATTTATCAATCTCTGCCTTGAAGACATTCAACGTCCCGGCCTCCACTGCGCTCCGTGGCAGTGAATTCCACAGGCCCACCACTCTCTGGCTGAAGTAATGTCTCCTCATTTCCGTTCTAAATCGACCCCCTCTAATTCTAAGGCTGTGCCCACGGGTCCTAGTATCCCCACCTAACGGAAAAAACTTCCCAGCGTCCACCCTTTCTAAGCCATGCATTATCTTGTAAGTTTCTATTAGATCTCCCCTCAACCTTCTAAACTCTAATGAATACAATCCCAGGATCCTCAGCCGTTCATCGTATGTTAGGTCTACCATTCCAGGGATCATCCGTGTGAATATCCGCTGGACACGCTCCAGTGTCAGTATGTCCTTCCTGACGTGTGGGGCCCAAAATTGGACACAGTATTCTAAATGGGGCCTAACTAGAGCTTTATAAAGTCTCAGAAGCACATCACTGCTTTTATATTCCAACCCTCTTGAGATAAATGACAACATTACATTTGCTTTCTTAATCACGGACTCAACCTGCAAGTTAACCTTTAGAGAATCCTGGACTAGCACTCCCAGGTCCCTTTGTATTTCGGCTTTATGAATTTTCTCACTGTTCAGAAAATAGTCCATGCCTGTATTCTTTTTTCCAAGGTGCAAGACCTCACACTTGCTCACGCTGAATTTCATCAGCCATTTCCTAGACCACTCTCCTAAACTGTCTAAATCATTTTGCAGCCTCCCCACCTCCTCCATACTACCTGCCTGTCCACCCAGCTTCGTATCATCGGCAAACTTCGCCAGAATGCCCCCTGTCCCTTCATCCAGGTCATTAATATATAAAGAGAACAGCTGCGGTCCCAACACTGAACCCTGCGGGACACCACTTGTCACCGGTTGCCATTCCGAAAAAGAGCCTTTTATCCCAACACTCTGCCTTCTGTCAGACAGCCAATCCTCAATCCATGCCAGTAACTCACCTTGAACACCATGGGCCATCACCTTACTCAGCAGCCTCCCGTGAGGCACCATATCAAAGGCCTTTTGGAAGTCTAGATAGATAACATCCACTGGGTTTCCCTGGTCTAACCTACTTGTTACCTCCTCAAAGAATTCTAACAGGTTTGTCAGACACGACCTCCCCTTACTAAATCCATGCTGACTTGTTCTAATCCGACCCTGAACTTCCAAGAATTTAGAAATCTCATCCTTAACGATAGATTCTAGAATTTTACCAACAACCGAGGTTAGGCTAATCTGCCTATAATTTTCCATCTTTTGTCTTGATCCTTTCTTAAACAAGGGGGTTACAACAGCGATTTTCAATCATCTGGGGCTTCCCCTGACTCCAGTGACTTTTGAAAGATCACAACCAACGCCTCCACTATTTCCTCAGCCACCTCCCTCAGAACTCTAGGATGTAGCCCATCGGGGCCAGGAGATTTATCAATTTTTAGACCTTTTAGCTTTTCTAGCACTTTCTCTTTTGTAATGCCTACCATACTCAACTCTGCCCCCGATTCTCCTTAATTGTTGGGATATCACTCATGTCTTCCACTGTGAAGACTGACGCAAAATACTTATTAAGTTCTTCAGCTATTTCCTTATCTCCCATCACTAGCCTTCCAGCATCAATTTGGAACGGCCCAATGTCTACTTTTGCCTCTCGTTTGTTTCTTATGTATTGAAAGAAACTTTTACTATCATTTCTAATATTACTGGCTAGCCTACCTTCGTATTTGATCCTCTCCTTCCTTATTTCTCTCTTTGTTATCCTCTGTTTGTTCTTGTACCCTTCCCAATCTTCTGATTTCCCAGTGCTCTTGGCCACTATATAGGCTGTCTCTTTTTCTTTGATACATTTCCTGACTTCCTTTGTCAGCCATGGCTGTCTAATCCTCCCCCGGATAATCTTTCTTTTCTTTGGGATGAACCTCTGTATTGTGTCCTCAATTACACCCAGAAACTCCTGCCATTGTTGCTCTACTGTCTTCCCCGCTAGGCTCTGCTTCCAGTCGATTTTCGTCAGTTCCTCTCTCATGCCCTTGTAATTACCTTTATTTAACTGTAACACCATTACATCCGATTTTGCCTTCTCTCTTTCAAACCGCAGACTGAACTCTACCATATTATGATCTCTGCCTCCTAAGTGTTCCCTTACTTTAAGGTCTTTTATAAAGTCTGGCTCATTACATAACACTAAGTCCAGAATAGCCTGCTCCCTTGTGGGTTCCATCACAAGCTGTTCCAAAAAGCCATCCTGTAGGCATTCCATGAATTCCCTTTCTTTGGATCCACCGGCAATATTATTCACCCAGTCCACCTGCATATTGAAGTCCACCATGATCACCGTGACCTTGCCTTTCTGACATGCCCTATCTCTTTCCCGGTGTATCTTGTACCCCTGGTCCTGACCACTGTTCGGAGGTCTGTACATAACTCCCATTATGGTTTTTTTGCTTTTGTGGTTCCTCAACTCCACCCACACAGACTCCACATCATCTGACTCGATGTCATTCAGTGCTATTGATTTGATTTCATTCTTAACTAACAAGGCAACCCACCCCCTCTGGGTGGTGAGTATCTTCGAAGAGAACTTGCAAATGGTGGTGTTCCCATGTACCTGCTGTCCTTGTTCTTTTAGATGGAAGTGATGTGGGTTTGGAAGGTGTTGTCTAAGGATCTATGGTAAATTTCTGCAGTCCATCTTGTAGATAGTACAACACCGATGCATTGAGCATTGATGGTGGACGGAGCAGATGCTTGTGGATGCGGTGCCAATTAAGCAGGATGATTTGCCCTCGATGGTGTCAAGCTTCTTGATGTTGTTGGAGCTGCATCCATCCAGGCAAGTGGGGAGTATTTGATCAGGCACCTGACTTGAACCTTATATATACTGGATAGTCTTTGGTGAGCCAGGAGGTGAATGATTCTCTGCAGTATTCCTAGCCACCATGTTTATTTGGCAAGTTCAATGAAGTTTCTGATCAATGGCATCTCCAGGTTGAAATTGGGGGATTCAGTGATGGTAACGACAGTGAATTTTAAGGATTGTGGTGGTTAAATCGTCTCTTATTGGAGATGGATATCGCTTGCCATTTCTGTAATCCAAATGTTACTTGCCACTTGTCAGCCCAAGCCTGGATATTGTCTATATCTTGTTGCATTTGAACATGGTCTGCTTCAGTATGTGAGGAGTTGCAAATGGTGCTGAACATTATACATTTATCGGCAAATATTCCAACTTCTGACGTCATGATGGAGGGAAGATCAGGGATGAAGCAGCTGAAGATAGTGGGGCCTAGTATACTACCCTTGAGGAGCACCTGCAGAGATATCTTGGGACTCAGATGACTCCAACAACCACAATCATCTTTCTTTATGGCAGGTATGATTCCATCCAGTGGAGAGTTTGCCCCCTGATACCCATTGATTTCAGTTTTGCTAGGAGTCCTTGTACTTGGTCAAATGTGGCCTTGATATCAAGGGCTGTCACTCTCACCTCCCCTCTGGAATTCAGCTCTTTTGTCCATGTTTGAACCAAGGCTGTAATGAGGTCAGGAGCTGAGTGGCCCAGGCAGAACCCAAACTGGGCAGCACTGAGGAGGTTATTTTTAAAATTGGAATTTCAAGTACTCATGTTTTATTTAAATTGTACCATTCTATTCACGTTGTCCACAATTAACAATACTAACAATATGGTAGTTTGGTCACTGCTGCTGCCAAATCCTTTTATCTTCTGCATGATTTCATACCCCTTTACTTGTTTTCCATCCACCCATGTAACTTTAGCAGGACATATAAACAACCTTGATCCTTTTGTATTTGGCCCAACATTGGCCATTGATGGGGCACCACGTCCTGGGTGCTTCAATTGGAAAATTTTGTTGGCAAACATCTCACCATAGATGGACTTTGCAACAGTTCCGTTGTGCTTTGTACAGCCACCATGTGGAGCAGGAATTGAGGAACGATTCTGTGCAACGTCGAGTTTTTGCAACCAAACCCCTTCTCTCCAGTAACAAGCATGGGGCTGGATGAACACAGCAGGTCAAGCAGCATCATAGGAGCAGGAAAACTTTTCCTGCTCCTATGATGCTGCT
>JAHRHZ010000077.1:20303738-20318580 GCA_024137785.1 Ginglymostoma cirratum | reverse complement strand
CAAGCAGCATCATAGGAGCAGGAAAAGTTTTCCTGCTCCTATGATGCTGCTTGACCTGCTGTGTTCATCCAGCCCCATGCTTGTTATCTCGGATTCTCCAGCATCTGCAGTACCTTTTATCCCTTCTCTCCAGTGTACAGTGCACTGTCTTTCTCTGCAGCTTTTGGGACCACATCAGCAAAGAGCTCCACCTTGAGGTGACCCATGGTTTTGCCTCCGATGGTGATGCCCATGAACATATGTAGGATCTTGTTCTTCGTCATGGCACCCACTGGAATCGCACTGACTTCGAATGGTGGGGAGCTGAGCAGATACCTCTTGATAGCACTGTTGTTGACACCTTCCATCACTGAACTAATGGACAAGAGTAGACTGATGGGGTGGTAATTAGCCGGGTTTATCTGTCCTACTTTTTGTGTGCAGGACATAGCTGTACAATTATTCACTTTGTTGGATGGATGTCAGTGTTGTAGCCTTACTGGAACATCTTTCCAAAAGACAGGGGGACAACCTGAATACAGAGCAGGAATTCTCTGAAGTCTGAAATTGCAAACACTGATCTATCCACACTCAAATGAAAACTTGGAAAACGGAGATTCTCAACTTCCTCTGAGAGAGCTGAGATAAAGATTGCAAAGGTTTCTGAAACCAGTCCAGTGTTTATTCAGGTGATCCAGGGATGAAGACCATGCTTGAGTTCCATGTGCCCAAAATTCAACATTTTAAATTGACGCAGAGATGGAGAAACCAGGCCTGACAGAAAATTGGCCAAACTAAATTAAACAGCAACCAGCAGGTTTCAACTAAAGAGAACAGTCGAAACCAAGATAAAAGAGGTTACAAAGGTTCAAAGGGAATCAGTTACAAGCAGCTAAAGGATTGTGTATTAGAGATGTGTTGATCAGATTTCCTGGCATCTTGACTGACTGAGCATGTGCTCTAGTCTAGCAACAATGAAGGGTGTTGGCACGAACCCATTGGATGATTTTAACTCAACTTATGACTCTGTTGGCCAAAGGTCACAGAATATTCTGGAAAGTCAGGGATGAGGGGGAATAAGAACACACATCTGAACATTACCCACTCAAAGAAGACTCAGTGAAGATGCAGCGAAGACTCAGCGAAGATTTGACCTGCTCAGCAGTGGAGCTCCAACCACCTGGAGAGAGAGTGAGAAGATCTGCCCTGACCCTTGTGAGACCCATCTTCATGGAAGAGAGCCAGCTCTACATCAGAGACGAAGGAGATTCCAACAACCCAGCTCAAGCATGTGGATCATTGTGGGTAATATCCTTTCTCAGATGGATGGAGTTAAATAGAGAATAAGTATTATGGGAATTTGGGAAATGCTCACATTGTATTTTTACAAAGGAATTTTTTGGAATAAAATTGAATTGAGCAGCAAACCAAATTCTGTGTTCCCTTGTCTGCCTCACATATAACAGCACTTAGGTAAAGTGTTTTTAACACATAAACTAATTGCAGTGTCAAAGCATGGACAACAAGCCAGAAACTTATGGGAGGAGTGGGGAGATGTATGTTAGTGTACATAATGTCCAGATCACAGACTTGGGAGAGACATAAAAGATTAATAATGAAATATATAAATAATATACATCAGTAGTCATGGGAACCAACATGTACAACAGACCTTGGAGAGGGCTGATTCAGCGCAAAGCTCCCTGCTAAGCTTAAAAATGTAACTCATTATTGTATGCTAAAGACAAAGCTTGGTTTACCAACAGTTTTGACTCAGCAGTCTCGTTAGATCTTTACTCAGGACACAACTCCTTCTAAGACCTTCCAGAGAATAGAATTATGAGTCATGACCTGAAACATCAGGCAGAATCATACTGCAACCTGAATAATGTGGACTATGATGAGATTCTTGGCGGTATTGTACAGTGCCCCTGCCTTGCATTGCCTTCCATTATTATTTTGCATTTTACCCCCTCAGCTAGAGATAACAGACTCAGACTACGTTTGTCTTGCGGTGCCATTTAGCACCAACACAAAGGCAGCAAGTCTGTCATGGTTGTCCTTGGCCAAGTTGAGGGAGATAACTTTCACTCAGGATGTGCTGGCAGCTTAACTTCATGCCATCCAGGGTTTGGATATCATCAGTTAACCAATCATGCAGAGTATCTGGATGCTCACCACATAGAGTGGAACCAAAGGTCAGGCAGCCTCTTCCCAATGTTGAATCTTCCAGTCCTAGTAGGGGCTTTGCTTTATCATGGAATGAGAGAGAGGCAGGTATAACGGGAGATGAAAATGGTTGGTGCAGATATTATTCTTGGCCCAGGCAGGGAGAAGCCCTGAGTGAGTGAATAGGCAGCACAGAGGGTATGCAAGGTTAGTGGCATAGGGAATTGGTGGGGGTGGTGGTGACATCAAATGTAGTTTGCTGATGTTGTAGATGTTGTTGGCATTAGTGAGAGTAATAGGGCACAGGAGGTGGGTAGCAGAGATAGAGTGAATGTGAGGTATTGGAGAGAAATTGGTGCCCCTTGTGCTGGCAGGGAAGAGAAGGACATTAGCTTTCTTCTTATCGTGCTGCACATTACTCTGTATTGACCTAGCTAGTAGCTAGCTGGCATGGTCTGTCCAACTTCTCTCCCACCTATCAGTCCCTCCAACCTCACTGACCAATGTCCACCACTCCCCATTAGCACTCACCTATCACCATCCCACTTACCTTCCCCAGCCCCAGTCCTACTCTATTTATTTCAGAGCTCCCTTCCCCCTCTCCATTTCTGCTCCCCTGATGCTGCCTGGCTGGCTGTGTTCCTCCAGCTCCACACTGTGTTGTCTCTGACTCCAGCATCGGCAGTTCTTACTGCATCAGATTTGATGTTATGTAACAGGCTTTAAAGCTACAGACCTGTTGGTCTGGACTCTAGTCCATGATACACACTGAGGAGAGGAAGCCCTTCCAGAGGGTGCTTTAGCAGCTGTGGTCACCCTATATCTCATTAAACCTAATCTCTTCAGAAGGCTCCTAAGTGCTATAACTCTCTGTTTAACATGTGATCAAGGCTGGTTATCTTCCAACCCATCAGCTGAGCTACACAGAAGCTGTTGAATAAACTTAATTCCACATTTCCATTTATTTCCATAAACCAAGTTGCTGACATGAATGTATTCTGTTCTGATTTAGGATTTATCCACAAATGATGCAGTGAATAACCAGGAATTCAATGCAAGAATGGAAACTGTGCCCAAGAAAGGTCTGTGCCCTTCAAGAATTGATCGTTGTTGTAGCCGGGGAAGAGAGAGACACTGTGGCTTTGAAGCTGTCATTTAAAGTCTAATGTTGTAGAAGACCTAATTTAGAAAGTAACTGCAAGCTTATACAGTGTATTGGAAATAAATTCTCTCCATATTGTGCATGATATTAAAAGTAGTCATTACAATTCAGGAAAGGAATTTACATTTTTAAAACATTATTTAACTTCACATGTGAATGTTAAATGGAAAATCCACTTCCGTTGCACCCATCGAATATCATCTAAAGGAGCTCCAGGCAGACAATATAATAATCTATTCATGTGAATATTATTAAATTAAACTGGAAAGGAGTACATAATGGAACACAAAAACCTCAGCAGGGTGCAATTTCTGGGATTTGTTGCTAGAGGAATCAATGCAGTAGAGTGTAATTACGTGACTCAGTTTGGTTGGGATTCAAATATGACTGATACTGAGATTTAAAAAGAGATGAAAATTAACTGACAGAAGATACAAATACCAGTTTTTTTAAAAAAAAGTAGCATTTAGACGTCTGATTTTGTGAGTACAATGAAAGGATAATGTACCACACATAGAGTTAAGAACTGAAAAGTAGATGGAAAGATGATACACAGGAAGCATGGAATCACAGAATTATTTTGGAGTTTTCAATAAGTTACAAGGGTATTTCAATAGTTTAAATTCCAGAGTCACACACTTATTCAAATAAATGTTACATTAGCATAAAAGTTGTCCAAAATAAGCTTTAATTTTATTATATTAGAATATTTATGTTTCACTTTTTCCACTAGAATTGTAGTTACTGATCTATGACTTACTCCAAATTGTTTTCCAAATACATGACTCACTGTTAATGGACTAAAGTCATTGATTTTTCCAACCCATTTCTGTTGACATGCGTTGCTTGGATACGAAGCAGTCCTATTCCGAGAATATTAACCAATCAGAATGAGTGTCATTAATTAATAGGCAAACTGGCAAGTTACATTGTTACCTTGGCAATGAGTAACTGCTACAGTCTGTGCGGAAAGGTTAGAATCTGTTAATGTTTCCGTCTGTGGGACTGTGTACTAAGGTTCAATTATTTTCAATTGCAGCTTCCTTAATGAATCAGCCATATTTCTTAATGTCCTGCAATCTGCCACTGAAAGGTCAAAATTGGGAAGGAAGAATCAAAAGTAAAGGGCTAAAAGTGAAGGTAGAATAATTTGGAACAAATGATTAAATCTGTATCCGTTTACACATCACATTTTGGAAATTTGAATTAATTAAACTTTTTTTTATAGCTAATGAAGTGTTATCAAGTTGTAATACAATAATATAAAGGGATAATTTGGCCTTTAGATGTTCCTGGGTGGTTCCTATGACATTTTCATTGAGTACATCTTGAGTACAAGGTCTGTGATTTTCTATCCATAAATGTCTACATAAATGAAAGTACTTTCCTTTTCTGTAAAAAGACTTACAATCCATGCTAGCTTGAAGGATGCACTCGGTATGGGCACTGATTTATTCAGCAGGTCACCATACCACTTCTTAAATGATTATTTGTGATTGAACTGCAAATGCAGGGGATGAATGCATTTACAATATGTCCTACCTATGCATGAAAGCACCACCTCCAGTAAGTTGGATTTTGGTGCAAATTCAAGTGGGTGGTGTGATACAACTCATTGATTAAGATGAACATTACACAAAGCCCCTTGATTGGCTGTGGTCTTGAAGATTGTGTAAACATTTCTACATCTCATCATTGTATGGACCACAGTTTAACTACAAAGCAAAGCTGGCAGTGCGAAGGCATTTAGAAAACCAACCTGGGAAATGTCTTTGAGGAGGTAAACAAAGGTTAACCATGCACACATTTACTTTTATAAAATTACTGTCTAACTGTTTTTGGTGTTATAAATAATCTGAAATGCTGGCAGCATGAGTTGTTTTCTGACTTTGCGTTAATTCTAATTGGCATTCGTTTCTATTGATGATTTTCCAATTCTAAGCTTTCATGCAACGGAATTTTCAATGTATTATCATTAAAACAAAATAGGAAAGGAGTAGGCTATTCAGCCCCTCCAGAGATCTATAAAGTTGGATATTACTCCTTATAGCTCTGTGCTGGTAACTTGTACCCTTTAAAAGAAAGCACTGGTGTTAAACTAGAACAGCACTGCATAGTCTGGAGAACTTTAAGATCTCAAAATGTTTTTAAAAACTCATGGATCTCTAAATGGCATTTGATACAAGCCTGCACAGTAGAATGGTGGGCGTGTGGAATGCGCTGCCAGCAGTGGTAGTGGAGTCAGATACTTTAGAGACTTTTAAGCGACTCTTGGGTAGGCACATGGAGGATAGTAAAAAGTAGGGTATGCAGGATAGATTGATCTTAGTAGGATAGTAGGTTGGCACAACATTGTGGGCTGAAGGGCCTGTTCTGTGTTGTACTGTTCTATGTTGTCTATGTTCTATGTTTAATTATGAGCAAATGTCAAGCTTATGGATTAAAAAGAGCAGTAACGATGTGGAGACAAAACTGTGTAAGTGATAGGAAACAGAGAATAATGGTTGGTGGAATTTTTATTAAGTTTGGAGGAAGGTTTGTGGTGGAGTTCCCTGGGGGCCAGTTTTGGGATCTTTGTTTTTCCTGATATATATCAATGGGATAATAGGGGCCAATGGGATAATATCTATAGGGGACAATTTCAAAGTTAGTTGCTAAACCAAAATGTGAAAACATTGTAAACTGAGAGGACAGTGCAGAACTCCTAAAGAACATTGACAAATTAGTGGAGCAAGCAGATTGGTGGCAGGGGAACTTCAATGTGGAGAAGTGTAACATGCTTTGATAGAAAAAGGATAGTCAGACACCAGAAAAAAAGGATAGTATTCTAAAGGGTGTGCTGGAGCAGAGATATCTTGGTGGATATATGCATAAGCCATTAGAAATTGTAAAAGGGTGGAGAGGACAGTTAATAAAGCGTACGGTGTCCTGGGCTTTATTAACAGGGCATAGAGCACAAGACCAAGGAGGTTATGCTGAACTTATACAAATACAAGTCGTCTGTTAGAACTCACATGCAGTTTCTTTTTAACAGCTGTAGATGCCACTCTTCAAAGATGTCCAGGTTAGCTGGGTTGACCATGGTAAGTGCTGGGTTACGAGGATAGGGTGTGGGGCTAGGTCTGAGTGGGATGCTCTTTGGAGGATCAGTGCCGACTTGATAGGTTGAATGGCCTCTTTCTGCACTCTACAGGTTCTATAATTCTATGACTCAGAAATGATGTACGTGCATTGTGGAAGAGGTTTGTGAAAGCTATTCCAAGGATGAGAAATTTTAGTTATGAGGATAGATTGGAGAAACTGAGGCTGTTTTCCAGAGAAGTCCAAGAGAATGTTTGATTAAAGTTATCAAAATCATGAGGGGTCTGAGCAGAGTCGACAGGAAGAAATTGTTCCCATTTGTAACAGGAGCAAGAATGAAAGAGTACAGATTTGAAGTAATTTGCAAAAGAAGCAAATGTGAAACGAGAGAAAAATAAAATCAAAACAGTGAATTGTTAGGGAATGGAGCACACTGCCTGGAAATGTGATGGAAGAGGGTTCAATTGAGGCAATCAAGAGGACATCGGATGATTATTTAAATGGAAATAACGTGCAAAGTCACATTTAGAGAGTGCTGCAGGCAAAATGAGCTGAATGGCGCGCTTCCTCATGGTAACAATTCTATGTTTTTGTTATTGATTATAAAGTATTAACCAACAGAGTATTCGTACAAGTCAAAACCAGCATGAAACAACAGAAATTAAGTTATTCAGATTTGTCTAATTTTTGTTTCAAATGGAACAAGTTCTAAAGTGCTTTGCTGGAGATTGAGAACTATTAGGGTGTAAATTTTACTCGGCTGTCAGTGGGAGTGATGGGAGGATGGGGGACGGTTAGGTGGTGTTTGAATGTATAAGCATAAACAGGGATGTAAGTAAATTGGCTGCTCCTTCACTCTCTGTCCACTTTCCATGAAAACAATGAAATAAAAACCATCAAAGCAAAAAATGGGCTGTCAACTTTCTATGGACCTTGAAAGCTGCTAAATCGGGATAATCCGGGTGGGTTGAATATCTATGGAGACAGGGCCAAAGTGCTATTGGGATATCAAGAGTGACAGGGACGATTGTGAAGGTGACAGGAGAAGGCTCCTAGCAGATAACTGTAAACAAATGCCATATTCTCAAAGTGTCCAAAAAGAGCCATATTTCTGGAGTTTGAGTTTGAAGCGGGGGGAAGTCCAGTGAGATGGGTAGAGTTTTGGTTGTGGACAATGGAAGAATTTGCAAATCTCACTGCTATCAATTCTGTGGATGTAATCCAAGGATGCACATTTTCTTCCATCACTGTCTGACTTCTTCAAACAATTAAATTGTTGGTCTACCTATCAGTCTCATGCACCCAATATTCTTACAACCTCAGGAGAAGGAGGAGAAGATTCTATAAAGGAGAACTCTTGTGGAGCACAACTGAGGCCATAATACCAGCAGCAGGCAGCATAATGGAAGGAGGATAGACAGGATGTAGCCATCCATAGCACTGGTATATTAATACAACCTCAGAACAAGAACTACCTACCTTCAGGATTTGAGAGTCAATGCTAGAATTAACTGAGTCTATCCTGGTCACTGAGTTATATGGGATTGTGCAGCAAGACCTACAGCCATGTATATTTGATGGGAATTCAATGGCAATGGCCTTCAAGATTTTCCCACCACTCAATTTTTCTACCATTGGTTACTTACAGAGCTCCAGAGGCTATACATCTCATTTGTCAGAGCTGCTGCCATACACACAGATGCATAAAGGAGCTGTTTAATGCCCTCTTCCATCACTATGTGGAAAGGGCATTTGGCTTCTATGCCATTGATAATTACTGCCAAGTCTAACCGTAATTAACTGCATGTCTGTGCGCATTGTGGTTCCCCAGGAACAGCAAACAGTATTTTTGAACTACAAGGCCTTTCAATCTTTGAACAATTGGTTTACAACCACAGGGGAATAATCACGTGCCCTGTGCCTCTCTGGCAAGGAATCCTCATGACTCATCTACTTTGAACAACTTGGGCCTGCCAGAGCTTTTTGACGCCCTGCTCATGTTGACAGTTGGATCCTTAGTGAGAAGATCTGCCCTCTCTAGACGCTGTAGTTGATGTCAGTGAGACATCCACAGAGCAAGATGAAGCTCATGCCTTCATCA
This sequence comes from Ginglymostoma cirratum, assembly GCA_024137785.1. Classification (NCBI taxonomy): domain Eukaryota; kingdom Metazoa; phylum Chordata; class Chondrichthyes; order Orectolobiformes; family Ginglymostomatidae; genus Ginglymostoma; species Ginglymostoma cirratum. The sequence goes on along the minus strand of JAHRHZ010000077.1, from coordinate 20,310,088 downwards.
GAACTATCATCAAACAGACCACAGGTCTGCTGAAAATGCACTTCAATTGCCTTGACCAGCCTCCAGGTGCTCAGCAGCAGGCCTGACAGAGGGTCGCACCAATCATCATCACCTGCTACGCACTGCACAAAGTGATCATTCTGAGTGGAGAGTAGTTGTAACCGGACAAGTTGGAGGAGCGGCATTACTCCTTGGAAAAGGCCAAAGGGGAAACCATCAATGTAGTCGAGCTTTTACTGATTACCAGGCGCTCAGAGCGAAGTGCACAGAATGCCAGAACCAACCCTAACATGCAGCCGCTTCAGCTGGGCATGTGATTTTGAAAGGATAGAGATTGAGATGCGGGCCTCCAGTGACATCAGTGGCAGAGTAAAATAATGATGACATGAGTGTGAGGACAGAAGCTGATCAGTGAGTAGGATCGATGACTATCCCTAGCCTTTACATTAAAAGTAAGGTCCTCTGTTTGTATTTCGGACTCCAATGCTTTTCTTTTCTTTTTTTCTTAAAACTAGCTACTTAAGAATAATATTGATACTTGTGATCATTACAGTAAAGTGTAAAGAGAAGGTAATCTAGAGTAATTAATTTATAAATTAAATCAAATATGATAATGATGGCATCATGGGTTATGTGTTGCTGCTGCAGCATGTAGAAGTTACTGGACACCAATGTGATCCAAGGCGAACACACTTTTAGTAAATGTTTGCAGATCCAGGAAATTTGGAACTGAGTTGGAGAGCTGGGTTCTGTGTTACAGACATTACACTGCATCAGAGAGGGGGAATGGGACTTGGACACATAGCTTCAGAGGGTGGTCACACCTCTCAGACTAGGTTATTCAAATTGGAGTGTGATCAGGGACAGGTAGGTGTGTGTCACTGTAGGTGATGCAGGTATGAGGACCCTGGGGTTGTACTTGAGGAACCTTGGCCACTGCAAATGTCCAACTGTTATGAAGTTCTTGCAAGCTGTGCATACAAGACTGGGGACCGCAAAGGGGATGAGCATGTTGACTACATCCTTGATAGAAGGAGCTATTCAAGTAGTGGGAGGAAGAAAGGATTATGGAATGTATAAATAGGAGGATAGAGACTGCTCCCTGCAACCAAGAGAGGGAGTCCTGAAGGCAAAGTTTCCTGTCTGGTACTAAAGTTAAGGACATCTCCTCAGCTGGAAATGAACTTGGAGTGGGAGGGGAGGCATCTAATTGTTATCATCCATGTTGGTACTGGCATTGATACGACCAGAAAGGAGGTTCTGCTGACAGATTTTGAACAGTTAGAAGCTAAATTGCAAAGCAGAACGTCCAAGGTAATCATTTGTGGATTACTACTTCTATATTCCAATGAACAAAGGTGCAATGTATACAAAGTCTCCTTGTAAGACAACTTCTCCAAACCTGGTATCAGCCCTAGTGAAACTTCTCAGGGCTGCCTTCGCTACATCTTTGCTTAGATAAGATTCCACAGTGCCTCACCTGTATTTCAAATATTCAAACTTCGTAGAACTCTGACGAGAAGGCTACAGTTTGAGGCTCATTTTTATTACAAGAGAGAAGCTAAGAGGACATCAAATAGAGCTGCTGAACAGTTTGAGAGGGTTGTAAAAAAATTAATTAGTGAACAAACTATTTGCACTGATCAATCAATTGGAAGTTTAAGACCAACTAGTTAACAATGTAAGGTCAGCAGTTTTAATAGAAAAAACACAAGAAGGAATCCTAACAATCTTTAAAAACAGCTAGGTGTAGAGCTGGATGAACACAGCAGGCCAAGCAGCATCAGAGGAGCAGGAAAGCTGACGTTTCGGGTCTGGGCCCTTCTTCAGAAATGGAGTAGGGGAAGGGGATTCTGAACTAAATAGGGAGAGAGGGGGAGGCGGATAGAAGATGGATAGAGGAGAGGATAGGTGGAAAGGAGACAGGTCAAAGATGCAGGGGTGGAGCCAGTAAAGGTGAATGTAGGTGGGGGGGGTAGGGAGGGGATAGGTCAGTCCAGGGAGGACGGACAGGTCAAGGGGGCGGGATGAGGCTAGTAGATAGGAGATAGGTGTGGGGCTTGAGGTGGGAGGAGGGGATAGGTGGGAGGATGGAGAAATGGCAAGGTGGAATACAACTAAGTGAATCGTTGTTCCAGTACTAGTGCATGTGTAATTGGGAAAAAATGTTTGTCTGTAAAATTCTTTTATTCCATTTACATACATTTGATATAATATTGTAAGTATCGGAACCAAAAATTAATAAGTTAGCAGTTAAAGACATTAAAGTTCTATAAAATGCCAAAAATGGTTCTAAGCTTGAATTCCAATCAATGTCGATCTTTAAAGCAGCAGCACTTGGATCCTGCAGCAGCGTTTGGCGCCTTGGGCAAAGAAGGCAAAAATATATCAGAGTTCTCAGTTCTATTCATGAGCTTGTGATCCTGAATGGGAGGCATGTGTGTTTGGCTATCAGTAGAAAACGGGTCAGGTCTCTTTTGGAGGAGCTGAATATTATTTAAATAAAGAAAGACTGCAGGAAGCTACAACACAGAGGGATTTTGGGTCTTTGTGTAGAAATCACAAAAAACTGGCATACACACTCAGCACAAAGCAAATAGATTGAAAGGAATAGAGCACAAATAGAGAACTGTTGCTAAAACTATACAAGGCACAAGTCACGCCACACTTGGAATGCTGTGAATAGTTCTGAGACCTGTATCTAAGGCCGGAATTAGAGGCAGCCTGAAGAAGATTCACCAGTCTGATCCTAGGTATGGAGGAACTGCCTAATGAGGAGAAGTTGAGTGGATTGGTCCTGTGCTCATTTAGAAGATTGAGAGATGACCTTATTGAAATATTTAAGATTCTTCAGGAACTTGACAGGATTTATGTAGAAAGTTCATTTCCTCTGTGGGAGAGTCAAGGACCAGAGGGCATCGTCTTAGAACAATGGGTCACCTTTTAAGAGAGAGATAAAGAGGAACTTCCTGTCTCAGAGGATTATGAATTTGTGGAAGCTCACTGTAGAGTGCTGAAGAGGCTGGGTCGTTAAATATATTCAAGGCTGAGGTGGACACATTTTTAATCAGTAAAGGGAGCAAAATTTATGGGGAAAGGCAGGAAAGTGTAGTTAAGGATTATCAGATCAACCATGATGCCATGGAATGGTGGAGCAGACTTGACGGATGGAACGGTTTGCTTCTACTCTTACATCTTATGTGATCTCTCATTCTCAATTCCTTCACTTGTGAGAACAGCTTCTCATCATTTACTCTGTCTCTTAATTTTGAATACCTCCATCAAATCTCCTTTCAGCCTGTTCTAACTTCTCAACATGCTCGAACCATTTTCACCAACAGTGGTCCCTGTAATATATTTTCCCACGTGTAGATCTCTGAGGTCTGTGTGCAGCAGAAGCTCCTGTAAGTGGAAACTGACTAATGTGCGCAGAACTCCCTAGAGGCTGCTCAGCCATGCGGCTTGGAGGGAACATTACTCATGAATCTTTCCAGCACTCTCTTCAATGCCTTCATATTCTTCCTAAAATGCAGCACACAGAACAGGATGCAACATTCCAGGTGAGGCTAAACTAGTGTTTATATAAGTTAACGTAACCTCCCTACTCTGTAACACAGTGCGGAGCTGGAGGAACACAGCGTGGAGCTGGAGGAACACAGCAGGCCAGGCAGCATCAGAGGAGCAGGAAAGCTGACGTTTCGGGTCGGGGCCCTGCTTCAGAAATGGGGGAGGGGGAAGGGAGCTCAGAAATAAATAGAGAGAGGAGGGCTGGGGCTGGGGAAGCTAGGTAGGATGGTGATAGGTGAGTGCAGGTAGGCAGTGGTGGGAATTGGTCAGTGAGGTGGAAGGAGCGGATAGGTGGGAGAGAAGATGAGAGGTAACAAGGTGTAGAGCTGGATGAACACAGCAGGCCAAGCAGCATCACAGGAGCAGAAAGCTGACGTTTCGTGCCTACAACTTCTTCAGAAATATTCATTTTTCTTAAGAAGGGTCTAGGCCTGAAATGTCAGCTTTCCTGCTCCTCTGATGCTGCTTGGCCTGCTGTGTTCATCCAGCTCTACACCTTGTTATCTCAGATTGTCCACCATCTGCAGTTCCTACTATCTCTGGGAGAGAGGATGGACCGGTTGTGTCAGATCAAGGAGGCGGGGATGAGAGGGAGGGTTGGTGAAGGGATGAGGTGAGGGGTGGGGAGATTTTGAAACTGCTAAAGTCCACATCGAGACGATTGGGTTGTAGGCTCCCAAGGCGGAAGATGAGGTGCTGCTCCTTCAGTTTCCGGGTGGCTCCAGTTCCACACCGTGGTATCTCTGACTCCAGCATCGGCAGTTCTTCCTACCTCCCTACTCTTGTATTCTATGCCATTAATAATAAAACTCAGGATACTGTATGTTTTATTAACCCGCGTCTCCACCTGTTTTTCACCTTCAATGACCTATGCACATATTTCGCCAGGTTTCTCTGTTCCCCACTTGCTTTAGTGTGGTGCCTTTTTTTGATATTGTCTCTCCATGTTCTTCCTAGCAAAAAGAATCGCTTCAAATGACTCTGCATTGAACTTCAACTGCTGCTTGTCCATCCATTCTACCAGCTTGCCTTTTCCTTTTGAAATTGTAAAGTATCCTGATATGATGGCCCACATTTGTTTGCAGCAGGGCTAGATAAGCAGAGCAAAAAATATCTTTGAGACCTATATTGTATGACCAATTAGATTTATAATTCATGCTTTGCGGGAGAGACCAGCTATTACAGGATATATATTTTAAGTGATGGCTGCGACATTTCTCTATCTGAAATTTAAACTTTACATTAATTGAAATGTTTAAATTTAATTCATATCCTGTCATTGATTGTGCAGTACTTGTGTCTGACTAGAATCAACTGTGTTTTTGTCATTATGAAAATATAAATAACAAACGTGGTGGAATCTTATAGGAGTCTGAGTGATGTGGGCTATGGTGATTATATATGACAGAATTGGTCACAAAGTGTGGCGAGACCCATCTCAATGTCAGGAGCAATTTGTACCTTCTTTTGTGCTTTTCACGTGTGGTGTGATGAGATATTTGCTGGGCAGTGGTGACTTGCTGTTTGACGGTGTTTATTAATCATTAACAGTCCAACTCAACATTCACGTCATTAATATTCAGCCTCTATCTGACAAAACTTGCCATTAAGTTCAATTTTGGGAAAGCTTGACAAGGAGACCAGAGGAAGTATGTAATGGGTTCAGCTCACAGCTTGGTCCGAACGACCTCCATGCTGGACACCAGGCATCGACATCTCAGGACGTGCTCCTTAGGCATCGACATTGGCATTTGACACATGCTGCCCTCTAAAAAACTCTTGTGGCACATCTCTGGTATATTTGCAGGTTGTTTCTGTCCTTCAGTGCTGCATCATGGGCTGCGCCAGCAATTATCAGCTGCGGCAAGAGCACTGCATGCTCAGGGACATGCATCCATCTCAAGGACTGGACCAGGCTGCATTTCTGGGCTCTTTGCTTGCTCTTACAGTGCTCATTTGCTCTGAGCATAACTGGATGCTCACAAAATCCTTGCTTTGCCCTGTCTTGCCTTTTTGCCCTATGCCCCTTCTGACAGAGATGCCAGATTTATATTAGGGCTGTATCACTGTGCCATTTAGCATAGATATAAAACCAGGAAGCTTTTCATAGCCATCAGCAGGCATGTCAAGCCAAGACAGATAACTTTTTCTCAGGTGTTTCCAACACAGCAAGTCAGGGGCAGTGTCTAATATCAGGCCAGGCCTTGTCTGATATGGCTAGAGTTAGGATGCTCACTTAATAAGGGGTTAGGAGTCAAATGACAGATAGAACACCACCTTGTTTGATTCTTTCTGCACTATTGTGAGCTGTTTCCCTTATAGAAAGTGAAAGAAGCAGGTCTTAAGGGAGATGAACATGGATGGGAGAGCTGACATATCAGAATTCAAAGTTGTTAACAAATTTTAATATAACTTCATAAATCATGTTCATTAATCCATTAACCCACTAATTCGTGGTTATAATACTAACTGCAGATTTCCATGTACTAGCCAGCCCCCATTCAAACTAATTCAAGAGTTCGCTACTGTATCAGGTTACAGCCACTTCAACTTGCAGTTATACCCCACTTGAAAGTGCACTCATGCATAACGCGCTATGTTAACAACCCCATTTAAACAAGACCGACATCTATTCAAAGGTGCAGTCAGGCGTGACGGCTAACAAAGCTGCACAGACGCTACAGGATGGGATATACAAGGTGTAGAGCTGGATGAGCACAGCAGGCCAAGCAGCATCAGAGGAGCAGGAAGGCTGACGTTTCGGGCCCAGACCCTTCTTCAGA
>JAHRHZ010000077.1:20292301-20303338 GCA_024137785.1 Ginglymostoma cirratum | reverse complement strand
CCCGAAACGTCAGCCTTCCTGCTCCTCTGATGCTGCTTGGCCTGCTGCGTTCATCCAGCTCTACACCTTGTTATCTCAGATCCTCCAGCATCTGCAGTTCCTACTATCTCTCACTACAGGATGGAACCTTTTTGCAGCCCCACACCAAAAACGGTGTTATTTGATATTAAAATCCAACTGAATAGCTGCTATTACCAAGTCGTTTATCTTGTCCCTCCAACTACACTAACTCCAAGTATCAGTCAAAGGTGATAATTGGATAGCCCTGCAGTCTTTTCCTGTATATCATGTAGCTAGGTACTTGTCCCAAGTTTTATTCAACATGTGTATAAAACTTTACTATTAGAACCACTATTTGAACTAACAAATGCTATGCAGTGTATGTAAGCAACATTTAACTTACTGTAAAACTAACAGCTCTACGTCCAGACCTGCGCGACCTTGAAATAATGAATGAATGAATGATAGTAAATAGAACCCACAGATGGACACAACCATGAAACTAACTAAACAGGACTAACACCTTTTGAATTATGCAAGAACAAACCAGGCTGACACTCTAATCACATTAAAATAATCATTAATACTCAACAATAACAGGTAACATTTGGCACATGTTTAAACCATCTCCAACTTCCTGCAAAACAGTTTTTGTAAAATGTCTGAGATAACAAGGTGTAGAGCTGGATGAACACAGCAGGCCAAGCAGCATCAGAGGAGCAGGAAAGCTTGACGCTTCAGGCCTAGATCCTTCCTCAGAAATGTCAGAGCCTTCTACAGAAATTTCTGAAGAAGGGTCTAGGCCCGAAACATCAGCTTTCCTGCTCCTCTGATGCTGCCTGGCCTGCTGTGTTCATCCAGCTCTACACCTTGTTATCTCAGATTCTCCAGCATCTGCAGTTCCTACTATTTTTGTAAAATGTCTACTGTTTAACACTCAACTGTTAGAATGTTAATGTATGCTTGAGTTCTGTATAAAATGGCTGCTTTCGAGCTATGATTTTGGGGAATGCTATTTCGCCTTACACCGTGCTGCTGTGAAGGTGCAATAAAGAAGCTATTTTCGCCACTCACTGATCCTGGTCGTCTGGTTCTTTGAACGCGATCTACATAGCTATTACTGTGGGTGCTGGCAGGAAGTGCCTAAGTGAGTGAGTAGGCAGTACAGAGGGAATGCACTATGTGAGCTTTCCAAGTTCTGGTGGGGAGATGGGCATGGTGGTGACAAAGAAGGATGGGACATGTTGTCAACAACAGTGAGAGCAGTAGTGTTTGAATATAGGTGGGAGGCAGGTACAGAATCAGAGATAGTGTGAGTCTAGGGTATCAGAGGGAAGATGGTCAAACTTACCCAGCAGAGTGGAGAAGGACATTGGCCTTCTTCCTGTAGTGCTGTGCTTTCTTGCACACAGCCGAGATGCTTTAATCTGGGTGCAACCAGGGACTAGGCTGGTATGGTCTGGTGTTATTGGCCTCGACTGGGGGAGCACTGGCAGGATTGCGCTGATCCTTATACTCCACTGTTACTGCTGTCACCCTAATTCATCAATCGTATCAGTGTATCATAGGACTATATGAAATAGGAATGATCGTATGCCATTCGGCCCCTCAAGCCTACTTTGTCATTCAATAGGAACATCCACTTTCCTGCCCTTTCCTCATGACTTTTGATTTCCCTACTGATCAAGAATCTTAGCCTTAAATATACATATGGACTCTGCCCCGCAGCTTTCCATGGTAACGAGTTCACAATCCTCTGAGAGAAAAATTCTTCCTCATCTCAGTCTTACATGGGCAGCCCTTTACTTTGAGACTAACTATTCTGGTCCTAAAGTCTTCCATGAGGGGAAACATTTTCGCAACATTGACATATTCCATATAAGTTAAAAGGTTAGGTGGTAGTTTTATCTAGGTTATCAAGGTATGAAGGACAATAGATAGGCTAGATGGAAAATGGTATTTCAGAGAGCTGGTGGGTCCTAGGATCACAGTCTGGGAGTGAGATTCAGAATTTACTGGAGTGAAATTAGGAAATACTTGTACATCAAAGGGTAGTAAAGTTTGGAACTCCCTCTCACAAAAGGAAATGGATGCTATGTAAGTTGTAATTTTTGAATCTCAGGTTGATATAATCTCATTTGCCGGAGTATTAAGGAACACAGCCAATCGTGGATATATGAATTCAGATTGCAGATATGCTATGATTTCATTAACGAGTAGGACAAACTTAAATTATCTGCTCATGTTCCTATTTTCCTATGTTCTATCACAATAGAATGTGAAAAGAACTTTCTGGGCTCACTGCTGTTTGCACATTTTTGGGTTGGAACCTGATTAACTAACAGGCAGGCTTAGCTGTGACTCTTCAGCTCAGCCATGGCATTAGTGTCCTACTACCAGCTTCCCAGATCATTTAGGCAGGATAGATGGAATGAGACTTACCTTCTATCAAAGGAAGGATTTCTGATAAAGGGACCATGGCATGGGTTACATGGGCTCACCAACATTACAATTTTCAAGACTGCAACAACCAGTGGAATGGAGAGGAGGCCTGGGGGGAGCTGAATTGCACAGAGTGATCTACATAATAAAGACAGGGACCACAGCAGCCTTTCCTGATTGATCGTTGTATAATCAGTCAGGAGTAGGAGGGCATGGAGTACACTGGCTTCAAACTGTACAGAAATAGCAGAATGTACCATCATTTGTGAAATAATCCAAAATCTGTCAAAAACATTATTTAAGTTGTCTTACTTAACATTCAGTGACTCAATTGCCATCAGTCATCACTTCTTTTTGAGCTATCTTCATATATTCTCAGTGAAATTAATTCTTCAGAATGCTTGAACTCACTGCAGACCAAATTTCAAAGAGGTAACAGTTGATCAACAATGCAGTTTTATTCAAAGCACATCATTCATCCTTAAGGAGAAAAAAGGAAATCACAAATTAAACCTACATATAGCTCAAATAAATTGCTTCTGATAGAATGTTAAACGTTCAGATTTCCAGCTTCTATTTCTTTTAAAGAAACTTGGCGAGAGACAGTTATATATTTAGCAGAAGCCATTGTAACCATCCCAAATATAATGGCATTTCTGACTGGCTTCTTAACTTGTCCCCTTTTGTCACAACTTTTCCATGACAAGATCACTTCAAGTGGTCTGTCATACAATCTCTCCCAGTATCTGCTCATTCATAAATTTAAACGTAGTTTTTGAAATGTTCTATTTACAAACTGATTTGGTAAAGTGTTGTGGTATGTCACTGCATAAGTAATCCAAACCACTGGGCTAATGTTCTGTGGAGATGGATTTGATTCCCACTTTGGAAAAAAGGTGAAATTTGAGTTCATTAAAAGTTGGCATAATAGGGACTAAAACAAAACTATTGACATAAAAGGTCATCTGATTCACTAATATCCCCCAGGAAAGGAAATCTGCTTTCTCTACCCTTTTTGGCCTATATGCAATTCGAGACCCACAAAAATGTGATTGATTTTTAATTGCTGTCTAATGTTGTCTAGCACACCACACAGCTGTATCAAAGCACTACAGAGTCTAAAGAAGGGAATGAAACTGCAATGACCATGGCATCAACGTAGGTTTTGGAAATGACAATGGCAAATGCAACGCCTCTGAGCCTATAAAGTCCTTGGTGCCAATATGTAAGGGTTGTACCAAAATCCGGAGACGTGTTCCGCAGACCAGTCAAACAATAGCCTGACACACTCGTACTCACACAATCATACATTACAGAAGATATCCTAGAACACTTCATCACCATTCCTGCAGATCCTGTCCCACTGACAGGACAGATCTACCAGTGATGGCCACAAGATAATATACAATTAAGAATGAGTTGGCCTGGGAGTCCTCAACATCAACTCTGGGCCCTGTGAAATCATATGCTATCAAGTCAAAATTGTTAAAGGAGCCCTGTTACTTTTTAACCAATGACAGCTCCCCTCAGTTGATGAATTAGTATTCCTCCATATTAAACATCACTTAGAAGTAATGCCACAAGTAATGGATCAAATCTGAGCTCTGGCACACCAAGTTATGAGTGATAGTGAGCAATTAACCAATGAACAGGAGGTGGAGGCTCTACAAATATCTTCATCCTCAACAATGGGGAATCCAGCACTTTAGTACAAAATTAAAGGCTGAAGTGTTTGTAACCATCGTCAGACAGAATTGCCAAGTGGATAATCCTTCTTGGCCCCCTCCTGAGATCCATAGCATCACAGATGCCGGTCAATTTGATACAATGTGTTGTTGTCTTTGGTTTGGACACTTTGACCGTTTTATTCATTAAAAACACTTTGGTTTGCAGTTCAACTTGACTTTATTTACAAAATATTCCTTATTAATAACACCATGTAAGCATTTCCCAAGTTCCCACGATATTATTCTCTATTTACCTCTATCCATCTGGGAAAAGATGGCACACGTAATGATCCACATGTTTGAGCTGGGCCATTGGAATCTCCTTCTTCTTTGATGTAGGGCTAGTTCTCTCCCACGAAGGTGGGCTTCGCAGGTCGGGGGGTCTTCTCCTCGGTCTTCTTTGGTTGCCGTGTAGTCTTCTCCCAGGAGTCTTGCTGCAGTTCTTCCCTGTGAATCTTTGCTGAGTCTTCACAGAGTCTTCACTGGGAGGGTGGTGCCCAGGTGTGTGTTTTTATCCTGCCCTTGGCCCAGACCTTCCAGAATGTTCTGTGGCCTTTGTCCAACAGGTTTATAAACTGGGTTCAAATCATCCAATGGGATCACGCCAACACCCTTCGCTGTTGCCATGCCAGGAGGTATAAAGTGCGAATATTCAGGCAGTCAAGGTGCCAGAACGCCTGATCAACACTTCTCCAATATACACTCTTTGGGCTGGTTGTAAATGGTTCCCTTTGAACCTTTGTAACCTCTTTGATCTTGGTTTTCACTGTTCCCTGTAGCCAAAAGCTGCTGGCTGCTGTTTAATTTAGCTTTGCCAATTTTCTGTCAGGTCTGTTTTCTCCAAATGTGGGCCCATTTAGAATATCCAATTGAGGGCTTGTGCTCACTTGACTGCAGCATGTATGATCAAGAAGCAACTGAAGGTATTGGGTGCAGCAAAGTAAATGAGTCCTGACACTATTCCTCCGATAGCACTGAAGACTAGCGCTCCAGAACTTGTTGAGTCCCTAGCCAAGCTGTTATAACGCAGCTACAACATTGGCATTTACCAGACTATGTGGAAAATAGCTCAGATATATCCTGTACATAAAAAGCAGAACAAATCCATCTTTGCCAATTCTTGTCCTGTTGGTTTGCTCAACAAAGTAATGACATGCTCACTGACATTCTATTTGTGTTCTCCCAGGGCCACTCACCTCCCGACCTTATTATATCCTTGGTCCAACTATGGGCACAAGAGTTGAACTCCAGAGGTGAGATGTGAGTGACATCCCTTGACATCAAGGCAGCATTCGACTGACTATGGCATCAAGGAGCCCTAGCAAAACTAGAGTCAATGGAAATCAGGAAGAAAACTCTCTAATGATTGGAGTCATACTTGACAGATAGAAAGATAATTGTAGTGTTGAAGTCAATTATCTCACCTCCAGGAGTTCCTCGGGGTAGTGTCCTAGTCCCAACCATCTTCAGCTGCTTCATCAATGACCTTCCCTCCATCATAAGGTCAGAAGTGGGGGATGTTTGCTGATGATTGTACAATTTTCAACAACATTCACAACTCCTTACATACTGATGCAGTCATATGTAGCAAGTCCTGGATAACATCCAGGCTTGGGATGACAAGTGGCAAATCACATTGTAACACTTGACTGCCATGCAGTGAAAGAGAATTTAACCATCGTCCTATAACATTCATATCACGAAATCTCCTACAATCAACATCCTGGAGCTTACAATTGACCAGAAACTAAACTGGACCAGCCAATGTAGGTACTATGACTACAAGAGTAGGTGAGATACTAACCTGGAATTCTGGAAGTGGAATTTTAGAGTTCTGCAATGAGTCATTCACTTCCTGTTTACCCATTGCCCGCCGCAATCTCCAAGGCACAACACTGGAGTCTGTCGGAATATTCTTCACTTGTCTGGATGGATACAACTTCAACAATACACCAGAAGCTTCACACCATCCAGAGCGAAGCAGACTGTAGATATGGTACCCCAGAACTTTTAAAATTCATTCCCATTGCTGCTGGTGCACAGTGACAACTGTGTGTACCATTTATAAGATGCGATTCAATAACTTACCGAGCCTCCTTCGAAAGCACCTTTCAAACCTACAAACTTCTACCACCTAGAAGAGCAAAGACAGGGCTTATGTGGCAGCATATCCACATACAAGTTCCTCACCATGTCACACACCATCCTGACTTGGAAGTATGTAGCTATCCTTTCTCTCTTATTCGGTCAAAATCCTGACATCCCTTCCCAGTGGCATTACAGATGTTTTTAAATCCTAAGAGATTCGAGAAGGTAACTCAGTGCCCCCATATTCAGGGCAATTGCAGAAGGGCAATAAATGTTAGCCGAGCCTGTGACACCCACATCCCATGAGTGAAGATAAGAAAATTAAGAATGGCAAATGGGAAATGAGAGAAGAACCTTTTTTGGTTAAAATGATGGAAATTTTTAAGGTGCAGAATGCTGGTGTAGGTGGTGAAATAACAATCTTTAATGCGTCCAATTCTGGATGAGCAAAAAGTTCTTGCAATTAACATTTGAGAAAACTAGACCTTTGCTTTTAATTGTAACTCTATTCCCTGGCTAACAACTACATCACCCTCCCTGGCAGCAGGGTGAGGTTAAACCGGACTGTGTGCAGCTTGCTTTTGTATTTGAACCAGAGATGCGTGTGTGATTACTAGGACCACTTGTTTCCACCTGTGTAATATCACTTAGCTTAATTTGTTTCCCATCTTATCTGCTGCTGACACCCTCATTATTTCTGGACCAGATTATTCCAATACACTCCTGGCTGGTATCTCACCTTCTACGCTTTGTAAATTTGAGGTCAACCTATACCACTGCATGTGTCTTGACTTGTACTATTATCATTATGTGACCATTACATGACCAGCTAACTGATCTTCACAATGTTGATTGAAGGCTTCATGCTGCACAGGACACAGGGAAAATACCCAAACCTTTCTCAAAATAAAACAGTTGTACTTTGAAGTATTTTGCATACAACAAAGCTGGAAGACTTTGCATAATATTTCATGTGAAAGACAGTACCTCCAGCATTGCAGTATTGCAGAGGAATGCCAGTTTAGACAACACACTCAGATCTCTAGAGTTAAACCCATTATGAATAACTCAGCATGAAGAATGACAGCACTGAACTAATTTAGGACACTAGCTGAAATTTTACTTATATGGCATTGGACTATCAAGCCATCAAAACATACACAGTCTACCTTAATGAGGGACAATGATTCTCCAAACACATATTGCAAAGGTAAATAAAGAGTCTAGGGTAATATTAATATCTTTCATATTCTCCCCACCATTATGATTTTTAAAAATGAGACATTCCCTCTAAAATAACAGAGAACAGTGCATGTGGGGGTCATGTATTTGTATGATGGCATAATTGTGAGTATTTATCACAGCCTAGTGGTAGTCTATTGTATTTAATTCACCCATGGGTTGTAGGCATTGCTGGCTGGATCAAAATTTATTGCCAATTCTCAGTTGTCCTTGAGAAGGTGATGATGAACTGCCTTCTTGAACCGTTGTAGTCTGTTTGGTGCCGATACCCCACAGTGCCTTTATAGAGACGGTTCCAAGATTTTGACCCAGGGACACTGACAGAACATTACATATTTCGAAGTCAGGATGGCATGTGGTGGGGACGGAATCTTGCAGGTGGTGGTATTCCCATGTATCTGGTACCCTTGTCCTTCTAGATGTTAGCAATTGTGGTTTAGGAAGGTGCTGGTTAGGGAGCCTCAGTCTTGGTGATCAATTTACCCACGTTACTGTAATTTATTTAAATCAGGACTCTGTAGTATTTGTTCCTGTTAAGACAGAGATCTTGTGGAACAGTGGATACACGAACAGTGCAAATCATTCAGAATTGTAGCAATACATTAAACACAAAGTATGCCAATTGTGTAAAAGTGAAATTTATTAAAAACAACAGTGTCTGTTGGCTTCTTAATCTGTATTGTGTTTTGTTTTGAAACATATTGACATTGTTACCACATCAGTAGGTTCCTTTGACGTGACTGCTGTTGGATTTGAGAACAAGGATCCTATGTCTATATAGAAACATGTTACAACGGCACTGACACAGATATATGATGTAGCATACATGTAAATAAACACTTAATAACAACAGTTTGTATTTAAAACACTGGCACATAATAAAACATCTTAAGGCAATTCACAGTAGGATTATTATACAAAATATGAACTGACCAACATAGGGAGATTTTAGGAGCACATGACCAAAAAGGCTATCAAAGAGATAGGATTTAAAAGAGGAAAGTGAGGTAGAGGCTGAGAGGACATTACAGAGCTTAAGCCCCCGGCAGCTGTGGGCATGTCCATTAATGGTGGAGCATTAAAAGCAGTGGTGGACAAAAGGTCAGATTAGAGGAATTCAGATATCTTGAAGAGTTGCATGTCTAGAAATAATTATAATAGACAGAGGGAAGAGGCAGGCATTGAAGGAATTTGAAAACATGAATGAATATTTTAAAATTAATGTGTTACTTAACCAGGAGCCAGTGTAGGGCAGTGAACTCAAGGGCAAATAGGAATTGGTGTGAGTAATGGCACAGACAATAGAACTACGTATGGCTTCAACTTTAAGAAGGACAGAATGTGAGAGGACGGCAAATTGCTTGACCATTAGAGTGGTCAATATGGAGGTAGTAATGGCATAGATGACGGTTTCATCAGAAGAGTATTGCATTAGTGTCTGAAAGGGTTAATACTGTGGAGTGCCATAAGCACCACCCATTACAGTGATTTCAAATGGACCTACGGGCAGACTGCTTAAGAGGTTGAAGGAGTACTTAAACATCTGAGGCTCTTCAAAGTCTCTGTAACAGTGTCTATAATTTCAATAAAACCTATAGACAAGTTGCTAGCATGCAATAAACGATATCTTGTGAGTTGCAATAGACTCTTTTACTTAGACCAGGAAATAGTTTTCGTTTACCACACTAGTCCGAACAGAGGCTGTAGTTTCTTACACTTAAGGGGGATGGTGGCAGAGAGGTTCATCATAAACAGTAACTCATACAGTGGAGTGAACTGGTATGCACATATAATCAAGAGTTGAGACTATAGCAGAGTTGGGCAACACTGCAGAGGTAGAAATAGGTGGTCTTAGTAACAACACAGATATGTGGTTGATTGCTCATCTTGAGATTAAATATAACACCAAGGTTGTAAACAGTCTGTTGCAGCCTTAGGCAGTTGCCAAGGGAAGGGTTGGATTTGTTGGCTCGGGATGATTATTACATTCTCTCCGTGTAATTTAATTGATTTGTGATCCTCTCTCTGCTCTACAATTTCGCTTCACGCCAGCTGCTCTTCAACAGCCAACAGCTGCCTTTCCTTTCTTGCAGCAATAACAGCTTTCTCTTGAGGATCAAGACTTGTCTACTAAAATAACTAGTTCATTGTCATCATCAGAGAAGCAGTGATACGAAGAACAATCCCCATTTGAGTCAGTGGCACTTCAAAACTAAATACTGGGTCATACAGGTTTAATATCCCAGTTCCTGTTTCTGATGGATCTTTCACCAGTGTAAATCTGCGTAATGAATCCATCTCATCAACATGCCTCAGGGGCAGCGTGGACATTCAATTTTAACCTGTCACCCTTAATTAGGCAATGAAAAGCAAATCTTGACACAACTTAATATCTGCTCTACTGATATTTGTTTTAATTGGTTAATTACAAAATCGAGCCTGTTTTGTCAATATTAAGCTTTTAGTACATTCCACAAATATCACGATCATGAGGAATAATCCAATGTATGTGAGCTGTAGCTATGTTGGTTAACACTATTATCTCTGGCCAAGAAAGTTTACAGCTACTGTAAAGAAGCATGAACAATTCTGACACCAACATTACCACAAAGTTTGGAGCCTGGAACTGGGACAGATATCATGACCCTCGGTGATTCCCCTTTTTGGACCCCTTATTGACGCTTCTTCTCTCAATCATGCATATTATTTACACTGTTCCACTCTCACTAATAGCACCTCACACAGAGACAGACTGGCCCTAAACAGTTCTGCTGATGCTGTTTGCTTTCTGTCATGCTAACAATTAGCTTTGCTGCCTTTTGCAGCAGTAAGCGTGATCTGGCACTGCTCACCCCTGGACCGTGACGTTATCACAGGGAAGCAAACTTCCTGTAATGTTATTATTGTCACCTGAGCAGGTCAACCCATGTCTGTGCCTGTTTGTGTTGCTCTGCTGTGGGGGTGAGGCTGGGAGAATGCAAGGGTTCAGTAAGGGGCCCTCTACTGAGGACAATAGTTCCCCAATTCCTCTGAATGGACTCCGGAGCCTGTAGAATAATGACCATGCAGCATCTCTGAACGTAGATGCAACGGACTCAGGGCTAATGTTTGTCCTCAGTTTAAATGGATCAAAAGGTATGAGGAGAAAATGGGAACAGGATATTCAGTTGGATGATGAGCCAGGATCATATTGAATGGTGGAGCAGGCTTGTTGGCCCATTCCTCATTCCTAGGATTCAGGCCACAGTGTGTGAAGGAGGTTTCTCCCCACAGACTGAGATCACTTTTCTGGAATCAATGAGAATAGGGAGAAATCTCTTGGAATCATATTTGGCACAAAGGAAGATGGGTCTGATTGTTGGATGTCAGCCATTTTAGCTCCCAGACAAAACCACAGGATTTCCTCATGGTTAGAGATAAAAGGTACTGCAGATGCTGGAGAATCTGAGATAACAAGGTATGGGGCTGGATGAACACCGCAGGCCAAGCAGCATCATAGGAGCAGGAAAGCTTGACGTTTTGGGCCTAGACCCTTTCT
>JAHRHZ010000077.1:20268290-20291901 GCA_024137785.1 Ginglymostoma cirratum | reverse complement strand
TCTTTACTCAGAGAGTGGTAAGGGCGTGGAATGCCCTGCCTGCCAATGTAGTTAACTCAGCCACATTAGGGGCATTTAAACAGTCCTTGGATAAGCATATGGATGATGATGGGATAGTGTAGGGGGATGGGCTTAGATTAGTTCACAGGTCGGCGCAACATTGAGGGCCGAAGGGCCTGTTTTGCGCTGTATTGTTCTATGTTCTATGTTCTATGTCTGGGAACAGACAGCCCAAATTTTGTAGTTTAGCAAAATTAAAAGAAAAATGAGATTATGTCTTGTCAAACCCAAGGAGGTCAGACAAGGTCATTGAACTGTGAAATTGATTGAGTTTCAGTCTTATTAATGGAATAGATGGTGTCTTATTAGGTAAAAGAGTCAGTGTAAAGATATTTAGAGTAGAGACATTAAATTTCATCTTCAAACCAATCTCCAGTTTAAAACATACACACAGCATGTGAATAGGAGGAATCATAACAGCAACTGCAAGATAGAGGGGCAGTGTTCACCTGACCTTCTAAGGTCAGGTCAGACAGAAGCTGCTCACAACTTGTAAGCTATAGAATTCTATCATTAAGTGTAACCATATAACTTTATCTAAAACTAACCTTACATTAGAACTGATATTATGAATTTTATAGTGATTTGTTGGAGTTAGCATCTTTTTATATCTCCTGTGATTAGGACAGTAGAAAGTATAGGATGAGTAACAGAATTTGATAAGGATAGCATTGTTTACAATGATCAATAGAATTCAAACAGTCCTCAGAGGTAAACAGTCTGGGAAATGCCTGAGAAAGAGTATAACCATTAACACTGGAATGAAAGTTAATAGGGTACGTTGTATGATCCCAAAGATGATAACAATGTCTGGTAAACATCATGAGATCATGGGGAACCTAGGGCTGTCCATAGAAATGCCCATCATTGATCGTGCGTTTACAAGATTGGACATATAGTTTGGGGGGATATAGCGGCATGTAATTATTATAGTACGAAATGTATAAAAATGCTGAACTTGACTGGGAGGGCCAGAGTGTTCAGTGGATACTGTTCCAGGAATCTCTCCCATGCTCATGGTAAAAGAGCTCTGAATAAAGATTGATTGTGTTGCTAGACGCGTAACTCAAGACTCCTCTTTAACATCTCTCTCCAACACTAAGACTGAGCTGCAAGAGCCCCTGAGCTCCTTTGAGTGGTATTCTAGGGTTAACCATCTTCAGCTGCTTTATCAATGACCTTCTCTCTATCATGAGCTCAGAAGTGTTGAAGTTTGCTGATGATTGCACAATGTACAGCAATATTCCCAATTCCTGAAGAAATCCATGCCAGGTGCAGCAAAAACTGGACAATATCCAGGTTTGGACTGAAACATTGCAACACAAGTGCTAAGCAATGGCTACATCCAACAAGAGGATTTAAACATTAGCAGCTCACTTTCAATGGCATTACCATCACTGAATCCCCCAATAACAACATCTTGAGAGGTACCATTAACCAGAAACTGAGCTGGCCTAGCTACATATACACAGTGCCTTCAAGAGCAGGTCAGAAACTAGGAATTCTGCAATATCTCCCCTCCTGAATCCCCAAAGCCTGTCCACCACCTGCAAAGGAAAAGTTAGCAGTGTGATGGAATAATTTCCATGTGGCTGGATGCGTACAACCTAACAGCATTAAAAAGCTTGACATCATCTAGGGCAAAGCAACCTGCTTAATTGACACTACATCCATGACACTCAGTTCCTCCATCACCGATGCTCAATAACAACAGTGATTATGTACAGGATACAAGGCAGAAACTCACCAAAACTCCTTAGACAACACCTTCCATCACCACTACCATCTGAGAGGACAATGATACATGAGTGCAGCACCATATACACATTTCCCCTCCAAGCCATTCACCATCAGTGTCACTGGGTCAAATTCCTGGAACTCTCTCTCTAATGTCGTTGTGGATCTACCCACAGAAATGGATTGCAGCTGTTAGAGAAGACAGCTCACTACCATCTTCTCAATGGGAATTAAGGAGATGCAATTAAAGCTGACATAGCCAGTAATGCCCACATTCTCAGATATCATTAACAAAAAGGTGAACTGGAGTGTAGTTTTGGAAGTTTCAATTTCAATGACCCTGGACTAGAGTTTGATAATGACCATGCTAGTTACAATATTTCTGATAGCTTTCTACCATACTCCAATGTTTTCTAGTGTTATTGGCTAGAGAGAAGGTGACTGCCTTCAATGATTTATGCTTTTATTTCCCTTTCAATATTTTTAGCGCTGCCAAAGTTCCAAATGGCTAACTGCCTTAAGCATGTTCAGTGATGTTGATTATCTCATTGGCTTGTTGCATCACGCAACTAAAAGGATTGCCTCAAGTATTGTACTTTTCTTTGATTTCTATGAGCCCTGGAGGCAGTAGTGTGGTAGTGTCTCTATCTCTGAGCCAGGGGGCCAGGCTTTAAATCTCACCTTCTCCAAATATGTGTAGTTACATCTCTGAACAGGTTGATTAGAAAGCATCTATTTTTCTTTGACTTAAGATAAAACTTAACCCCTTTGGGGTGACATAGTGGCTCAGTGGTTAGCACTGCTGCTTCATAGTGCAAGGGACCTGGGTTCAATTCCAGCCTCAGGTGATTGTGTGGAGTTTGCACATTATCCCTCATCTCCATGGGTTTCCACCGAACACCCTGGTATCCAAAGATATGCAGTTAGATGAATTGGCTAAGTGGGTTAGCCATGGTAAATGCAGGAGTGGGAGATGGGGTGCTCTTTGAAGGATTGGTGCAGACTGAATGGGCCTAATGGCCTCTTTCTGCACTGGGGGATTCGATGGCTTAGCCATTTTGGCTTGGGTGTCTAAAATGTCTTCCAATTCTTTGCTGACCAGTGGAAAATGAGGTTGGCCCTCTGCAATGGTAACTCCTCAACCATTTTTTCTACTATGGGAAAACAGAGGATGGCTTCAAAGGTAATTCAAAAGGGGATAATTAGGCAATGACAGTGCCCTTGTCATGAGCAATTGTGATGAGACTTCTTTGTAATACTCTCCTGCTTGTTAAACCTGAGCAGCTTGTGAGCCATTGAGCACAACTTGTCTCAGGCAGCTTGAATGCTGGCTGCAACTTAAAATGAGCCGTATTGAGATTCTTAGCTGATTGTAAGTTTCTGACGATTTAACATGTGCAGCATCTCCATCCAACAAACGTGTTGCTTGAAGAAATCTGCTACCTATTGTAGGTACACTCTTGCATCGTTCAGAAATAGCAATCTTTATGTAGTGTTCATTTGTAGGAAGCATTGTAGCTATTTAATATGAGACATGAGCTCATCAAGGGTCAAACTTGGATTTAAAATTTAGTAAGCAATTTTTTAAAATTTAATTTAATTTTTAAAATTTCTTTGTATAGCTCCATCTACTGGTATTAATCTATATGCTAGCCACAACTGAACACTATGTAAAAATTGTTATTTCTAAACAGTACAAGACTGTACAGGCGGCAATTCCTTCAAGCAGTTCATTTGTTAGACAGAGATACTGCACACACTATAACTTGCTGAGTTTCAAGTAGGAGAAATTCTTCCTGAAGATTGAGTGGACATTTGAATTTGGACCCATTCAGCTCCTCAAAACTGCTCTGCTATTAAATAAGATCACAAAGTTGTTCTAAATTATTCCACATTCCTGCTTACCCTCCCTTGAACTCACAACCTCCCTTGAAAAAAAGACTCCACATTCCTGTCTTAAATGGAACATCTAATTCTAGATTCTCTCACAAGGGAAAATATCCTTTCGGCATCCATCCTATCAAGTGCCCTCAGAATTTTATATGTTTCCATCAACTTGTTGCTTACTCTTCGAAACTCCACTGATAAAAGCCTATCGTGACCAATTCTTCCTCATAACACAACCCACACATTCCAGGTCATAATCTAGTAAATGTTCCTTGAACTGCTTCCAACATATTTACATCATTCTCCAAATAAGGAGACCAAAACTGTATGCAGTAGTCCAGATGTGGTCTTACCAATGCTCTATATAACTGAAGAATAACCTTCCTAGTTTGTATTCGATGACTGCCCTGCAATAATTGATAACATTCTATTAGCTCTCCTAATTTCTTGCTGTACATGCTCACTAAACATTTGCAATTCATGCATCAGGATACTCAGACATGCTACATCTGCTGGGTAATTCTGAATGTGTGAGGAATTAAGCTCACAACCAGTACAATATTTCAGTCAGATGAGCAATGTGGTGCACTTATATGTATTGGAAACCACATATATTAATACTCAGGGCCCTGTTCTTTGCAGACAGAAACATCATGTACTCATACTGAGCCTGTTTCTACTCAATAGAATTCAGTGGTTCATTTCTCAGGTCAATCAGGCCAATCAGAAAAAATCTGCCTGGTGTAAAATTTAAACAAAGTTTGCCAGTTAACTGTCAATCGTCATTAATTGTTGCATTCTTCATGGCAGTGTATCTACCAATCAGAGTCCACTTACCAATAAATCAGCATCTATTCTCGTGGAATATAAATGTTGGTTTTACCCTTAAACTGGAATTTGCAAATGGTTCTCGTGTGGAAATTAAAACGTTTTGACAAATTGTGTGTCTTTTCAGCAATATTTAATTGTTTTTATGCACTTAGCTTTGAAGTATTGTGGAGGTAACTGGATTAATTTTTTTAAAGAGGTCCGTGAAAGGACTTGAATGCCTCTGTCTCTGCCACATACGTTGCTTGGAAGTCTCATGTCTTGTGATATCTGATTGTTTAAACCCTACCTGGGTTTCCAACTGTCAGGTTGCAACTTCTGCACTGAAAATTATTTGGATTTTTCAGTTGGTGGCCAGCCTAGGAAAGGAAAAGAGCTTCCCAGTCCAGTTCTCCTGTGTCTGGAAAATTTCTTGCTTTGGGCCCAGTGAGGTATCTGGTAAACCTGGTCCAGTTTGAACCTTGAATGCCAGCCTGAAGTGTATCTGGAAGAATCTTCTGTATTTCCTGAGCAAGATGCAGTAGTAAAGATCCCAGACACATCTACCTATGTTTGGTTTTGCTTGTCTACTAAATGCCAGCCATCTGAATATTCCACATCTTAAACTTTCTTTTACCTTCAAGATTTAAGACGTCTTGGCCAAAAAGTGTTTTATTCCAAAGGGATTCTTTGCAAAGACAATTTTTTTTTCTCTGATACCTGAAGTATGTCTAAGTGGTTTTATTGCGTGAGTATTTTGGGTTATTTAGAAGGATAAACATTCATATTTTTCTATTACAAATTAAGTGTGTCAACCAGTTTAATTAAGCTGAATAAGTTTAAGGCTTCTGCCACTGTAATAAATCTTCCTTGTTCTTGCAATAATGCACAACATGCTCCAGGTATTTGCCTTTCTATTTGTATGTTGTACTTGAATGCAAACTTCTGCCTTCTTGTATGAGTTCACATAAACATTTCTGAACAGCAACACTGATAAGTGTCACATTTTTTTTCAAAAAGATCTGCTTTTCTGACCTAATCAAAACAAATCACTTCATATTTTACTCCATTGGGTGCCTGTTTTTACTATTTCTTTCGTATTCACTTATTCTTTCTACAACCACTTTACAGTCTCTTTACATTTACTGCACAGCTTACATTCCTACCTAGCTTTGTCATCAGTGAACTTGTATGCATTATTTTTGGTCTCTTCATCTGAGTCATTCAAATAAGTTGTAAATAGCTAAGGATGGAATGTTGATCCTCCCAGCACTTCATTAGTTACCAGTTGCCAAGTTGAACATGGCCATTCTTTTCCAACCATCTGCTTCCAATCCATTAACTAATTCTCTGTCCATAGTATATAACCTAAAACTTCATCTGTAAGCTAACCTTTTATATGGCACTCACCAAATATCTTTTGGAAAGCCACATGTATATCATACTTAAATGACTCTTTTATCTGTCATTGTAGTTAGACCTTCAAAAATCATAATACATTTCTCAATCACAACTTTTCTTTCAAATGGCCGTGTTGATCCTTTCAGATCATACAATAATTTTCTGAATGCATTTTTAAAAACTTTGTTTTAGTGCTTTCTCAATGACTGATGTTCATTTAACTGCCTGTAGTTCCTAAAATCGTGGTTTTCCATCTGTTCACACTGAGATAACTCTAGGATTTAGGGAAAATCAGAACCAATGCATGTCCTATCTCTGCAGCTACTTCATTCAGAACTCTAGCAAGCAGGCCATCAAGCTCTAGTGATTTTCAGCTTAGAGTTCTTTACATTTTTCCAATACCTTTTCTCTGTTCACTTTAATTATTTTGAGTTCATCACTTTTATCAGCGTCTTGGTTACTGATTGTTTCTCGTAATGCAATGTGCATCTTCTACTGTGAGGACAGGCACAAAATATGATGCTGGGAGGAATCTTACAGGAGCCTGGGTACTGGATGGTAAGA
Source organism: Ginglymostoma cirratum (assembly GCA_024137785.1). Classification (NCBI taxonomy): domain Eukaryota; kingdom Metazoa; phylum Chordata; class Chondrichthyes; order Orectolobiformes; family Ginglymostomatidae; genus Ginglymostoma; species Ginglymostoma cirratum. The sequence continues at coordinate 20,285,445 of JAHRHZ010000077.1, read as the reverse complement.
TTTGTAGCAGAATTGGCTGAGAAGTATAGCAAGGCCTATCTCGATGTTGAGAGCAACTCACTGCATCTTCTAAGTAGTGGCAAGTGGCAATCAAGTTTCTGACTAAGTTGCCAATAAAGAGGGTATCATAGCTTTTTAATTGCCTTGTTAATACCATAAAGTCTATAATAGTCATCTACCTAATTTACTAAATGTACTATACAAACTACACATCCAGCACTTTTGTCATGGAAGTCAAAGCAGGCACTTGGCAACTTCAGCTCACTGCTTTCTCCAAAGGATTTCTGTGTTAGACACTAGGCAATCACACGTCAAGTTACATTATAGCAATCCAATAAATCTCTTCGGCAGCACCTTCCAAATTCGTGACCTCCAATGCCCGGAAGAAGATGAGCAGCACGCTCTGAGTCACTTACCATCCTGACTTGGAACACTGTTAGCATTTCTTCATTTACAGTGGTACGAAAATCTGAAGCTTCCTCCAGAGCAGTAATATCTAGGAGTACTTATGAAGAACTGGATTCAGATGTCAATCAGGAGAGTCTATACTTTGAAGGGGAACTTGAAGATGATGTGTCTCTGTATACCTGATATTCAGAATTCTAAATTTTCTTTTATTCATTCAAGGGATAAGGGCAGGCAGGTTAGGCAGCATTTATTGCCCATCCTTAATTGTTAAGAGTCAACCTCATCGCTGTGGGTCTGGAGTCACATTCCCTAAAGGACATTAGTGAACCAGATGGGTTTTTCCCAACAATCCACAATGGATTTACAGTCATCATTAGATTCTTAATTCCAGACATTTTTATTGGATTCAAATTCCACCATCTGCCATGGCAGAAATCAAACTCAGGTGCCCAGAACATTATCTGGGCCTCAGGATTAACAGTCCAGCGATAATACCACTAGGCCATTGCATCCCTTGTATCCTGAAAGTTACTAGACTATGAGGTTCCTCCAAACAATCTTCGGCAGCTGGCTACAGAGGGTCCTGTAGATTGCATATACTGAACACAACACAACGTAATATACAATAAATTGATTGATTCAGTAAATGAACAGATGAAATGGTAAACAAGCAGACTGCATTGTCTTAGGTGGTGGACACTGATGGTTGTAGCTGCATCCAACCAGGAAAATGGAGATAATTCTATCAGAGATCCAGACCTGTGCCTTGTAGATAGTGAAGAGGCTTTGACAATTCAGAAGTGAACCACTAACTACAGAAAACCCAGCCCAAAAAGACACAACATTTGTGTGGCCAGCTTAAACCCAGTATTGGAAACAAAAATATTGAGGAAAGGGAGGGAGAGCCTGAAGAAGGGTGACTGGACTCAAAATGTTAACTCTGTTTTCTTTCCAAGAGTGCTGCCAGACTTGCTCAATTTCTCCAGCAATTTCTGGTTTTGTGTGCGTTCAGTTCTTTGTTTTATTATTACATCATTTCATGGCTAATCCAGTGAAATTTTGGTGAAGAAACATGGGATGTTAATTGTTATACTACTTAATTTCAAGAAAAAATTGTTGGATCACCTCTTGCAGATGGTCGTTATGGGATATTTGTGAAGGATGCGTGTTACTTACACCTTTTAGTTTGATAGTTTTGCATTTGGGCAAGAACTGCCTAATTCTCTAAGGAATTGACCATGGTGCTGAATAGATATTTTCTAATCAACCTGTTTAGATGCATTGTGACACACCTCTGAAGCAGACAGGACTTGAACCGAGTCCCTCTGGATCAGAAGTATCTACAGCATCACTGTACCACAAGAGATGTCTACCCTAGTGAAGTTGAACACTGTAATCAGAGAACATCCACACCTCTGACATTTGATGACCATTGATCAAGAAACTGCAGACCATTAGGCTCAGTCTCTGATTTGATGAACTCATTCAGGGATACCTTGGAGCTGAGTTAATTGGTCTCCAACAATCGCCAGAGATAGTAAGAACTGCCGATGCTGGAGTCAGAGATAACACAGTGTGGAGCTGGAGAAGGGCCCCGACCCAAAATGTCAGTTTTACTGCCCTTCTAATGCTGCCTGGCCTGCTGTGTTCTTCCAGCTTCGCACTGTGTTATCTCCAACAATCATCATGTTTCTTTTTCCCACATATTACTTCACTGATCCTTACTGATCAGTTTTATGACATTATCCCGGTGAATTTGATCTCCATATGCTTTTACCTATGCAATAATGTCCATTTGTATCCCAACTACAATCCTGTCATGTTCTTCCTCTTCAGTCTTTAGTCTGAACTTTGCCAACTCTTTCTTTTCTGGCTCATTTTCTAATTTCTCTGTGTTTATCTGGGATGCAGCATGAGGCTTTCTTATATCAATGCTAAAGAAGATTTGTGAGGGTGAGGCTTGAGTTTAAGGGTAAATCATGTTTTAACAGCTTAAGATTTTTAGTGAAGTGACATAGAAAATAGGAGCAAGGAGAAAGTCACTCACTTCTTAGAGGACGTCACGCCATTCAAATATGAACAAGGCTGATCATCCAATCCAGTGCCCTGTTTTCACTGTCTCCTCATACCCTTTGATACCTTTCGCCCTAAGAATTATATCTAAAGCCTTCTTGAAAATATTTAATGTATTGGTCTCAATCAGTTTCTATAACAGATAATTCTATAGACTCACCATCATCGTTCGCTCTCATTTTCTTACTGCCTGCATGGACCTCTGAGGAGCATGCACAGCTCTGACTTCCCGAGCCAGATGTTAATGTCGCAGTTAGTGCGCCAGTTGCCATGTGCAGAACATCAGAGCAGCTGTGCTTACAGGTTCTGGACTTAGACCTTAAAAAATGTGAGACTGTTCATTTGTTTGTTTGTTGAATAGAGAATTTGCTGGTCAAGGCAGTTACCCATCAATCAGGTGAAAGTAGTTGGCTCAATTTGGTGTTAATTAAGGTTTTAGAGTAGATTTGTAGATTTCGCAGACGTTTCGTTACCCTGCTGGGTAACATCATCGGTCCAGCCTCCGATGAAGCGCTGTCGTGTTTTCCCGCCTGGTATTTAAACTCTGGAGTGCGTTGAGCTGGATTTCCTGACTTCCTGTTTTCCTTCACAATGGGGTGTATATGGGGTCAAGCTCTATGTGTTTGTTGATGGCTTTCTTCATGGAGTATCAGGCTTCTCGGAGCTCCCGTGCCTGTCTCTGCTTTGCTTGTCCCAGGATCTTGGTGTTGTCCCAATCAAATTGATGGTTCTCTTTATCCGTGTGTATAGAAATGAGTGAGTATTGGTCATGTCTTTTTGTAGCCAATTGGTGTTCATGTACCCTTGTTGTTAATTTCCTTCCTGTTTGTCCGATGTAGCGTCTGTCACAGTCTCTGCAGGGAATCTTGTATATGACATTGCTCCTGTCCATAGTGTGCAGTGGGTCTTTGGTTTGGGTGAGCAGTTGTCGTAGGTTTGATGTGGGTTTGTGTGCTAATCTGATGCCCAGTGGTCATAGGAGTCTTGAGGTTAGTTCCAATGTGTTCCTGATGTAAGGTAGCTTGATGAATGTGTCGGGGCAGGTAGTATCTTCCTGCTGTTAATTACTCTAGCTGGAAGTTATACTAACCAATGACGCATCAGAGGCTGTGTATAAGAGACAGGTTTTTCAAACCACGCTCTCAGTAAGGAGCGCACAGTCAGGACATTATGCCTGAGTGTGTAGTGAATTAGGATCAGGTAGAAGTTTGATGCATGGAGGGAAAAGATACTTTAATGCTTGGTATGCTTGGCTTGGTATGGCAACTCCTCTGCCCAGGACTGTAAGAAATTAATAGAGTTGTGAACACAGTGCAATCCATCATGCAAACCTACCTTCCATCCATTGACTTCACCTATACCTCCTGCTGCCTTGAAAAAGCAGCTAACATAATCAAACACTACTCCCACCCCAGTTATAGTCTCTTCCAACCGCTTCTGTTCGGCAGAAGATACAAGAGTTTAAACACAATTACCAACAGATTCAAGAGCAGTTTCTTTTCCATTATCATTAGACTTCTTTCATATTTACTGTTGACCTTGGTCTTTGTGTGTTCTAATCCCTTTATGCACTTTGCATGGTATAATCCACCTGTAATGCACACAAAAAAAAACTTTTCATTGTACCTTAGTACACGTGACAATAATAAACCAAATAAGAGCTATTACAACTGGTAATGTGATGTTAAATATTAATCACATTTATCAGTACATTTTTTTCCTTTATTCATTAACAGGATGAGGGTGTTGCTGGCTAGGCAGCATTTATTGCCCATCCCTAATTGCCCAGAGTCAACCACATTGCTGTGGGTCTGGAGTCACATCTAGGCCAGACCAGGTAAGGATGCAAGATAACAAGGCGTGGGGCTGGATGAACACAGCAGGCCAAGCAGCATCATTCTGATGAAGGGTCTAGGCCCGAAACGTCAAGTTTTCCTGCTCCTATGATGCTGCTTGGCCTGCTGTGTTCATCCAGCCCCACGCCTTGTTATCTCGGATTCTCCAGCACCTTTTATCTCAGGTAAGGATGCAGTTTCCTTCCCTAAAGGGCATTAGTGAACCAGATGGGCTTTCCAACAATTGATAATAGATCCACAGTCATCAATTGATTCCTAATTCCAGATATCTTTATTGAATTCAAATTCCACCATCTGCCGTGGTGGGATTTGAACCCAGGGCCCCAGAACATTATCTGGGTCTCTGGATTAATAGTCCAGTGATAATATCACTAGGCCAAAGCCTCCCCTGTATTCATAAACCTTATCAATGTTCGTAAGGTTTATTAAGTCTAAGTCAAGTAAAAGAACATTAATGTAAATGAAATAAAGTTGAGGAATTAAGTTGCGTAGATTCTTGTTTTGTAGAATTGGCAAGTTAGGATACTACTGGTATCTAGATGACAACCACAAAGGATTTGTGCAGAAAATCAATGCTCCTGAAAATAAGGCAACAGTAGCAAGAATATGAATTTCTGTTTCCTGTTCTAGAGACAAATAGTGATGAATGATTGGTTTGCAGAATGGAGGAAGGTTTACAGCTCACATTCCCCAGGTGTCGGTGTCAGTGTCAGCGTTGTGCCTTTTCTAGCACATATTAAGATTTAAACTTGAATATGCAGAGCACAAAAATATACAGATGAGACAAAACTTGGACAATTGTTGTGAGCTGAGTAAAATAGTGTTAAACCTCAAGAGGATAGTGACTGGTGGAAAGGTCGAATAAGAGTCAGAAACCTAACTGAAGTGATAACTAAGTGGAAGAAGAGGTGACATCAAATAGATGGTATAATTCTAAAGCGGGTGCAGGGTTGGAGGGACCCAGATATTTGTGAACAATTAATGACGGTAAAGGAATGTTTGAGAGGGCAGTGAATAAAGCAAACAGGATTCTGGGCTTTGTAAATAGGGGCATTGAAAGCTGTCAAAAATCATCATAAATGTTTAGTTTGAATGAGGCAGAAGCAGAATCTATTGTGGTAACAAGGTGTGGGGCTGGATGAACACAGCAGGCCAAGCAGCATCATAGGAGCAGGAAAGCTTGACGTTTCGGGCCTAGACCCTTCATCAGCAGAATCTATTGTGTCCAGTTAAAGAAAGATGTAAAGGCATTATTGGAGATAACCAAGAATTTTCCATGGATAAGCAACTTCAGATATGTGCATACATTGGAGAAACTGGAGCTGTTTTCCTCGGAGAAATGAAGGTCCAAGAGGAAATTTAATAGGGTATTCAAAATCATCAGGGGTCTGAACAGCGTGCCTATGGAGTAGCTCCTCCTGTTGGTCAATGGGTTAAAAAACAGAGGACTGTAATCTAAATTAATTCTCAACATGACGGGCTTTTCAAGGAGAGAATGTTTCGAACCTAAAATGCAGTATCTGAATCTGCTTCATTGTGTTTTTAGTCGTTACTTTCAAGAGAATTGGATAAACACCAGAAGAGAGAATTTGTGGAACCAAGCGTGTTGGGAGGGGGAGGGTTGGGTGGAAGGAAAAGTAAGGGAGTGGAGGGAGGGAAGAAGGATTAGGTGAATGGCTTTTTCAGAGCTGGAACAGACATGAAAGACAGATGGTATCGTATGCTGCAACCATGACTGGCTGTTGAGGAAAGCTCAACCCCACATGCTGAATTGGTTAATCCGCACTTCTGTTTGAGCCTTGTTGGCGGCATTGATATAGGGCAGATTATATCATCATGAAATCTTTCAATCACCAATGGACAAAGTTGAAATAATGTATGTTTTCTAATAATATAGTGTAAAATGGGGAGCAAGACCTGAACACCTGGATGATAATTTATCTGTCATCACTTCCATAATTAGACCTAGATAATTAAAACCTGATTAAAATCAGACATTTTTACACTTTCTAATCAACAGACTGCAATTACCTTTGGAGAGCTCCATTTTCAGCATCGATTTCACCCAATAGTTCTGACATTCAGAGGGAGACTCTGAACTAAGGGGGGAAAGGAAGCTGTCTCTGTATAGATGTTTGTTTACAGGTTTTTTTTTCGCACATTAAATAAAGTCTAACGTACACAGCCTTGCATATGGTCTTTCAAGCAAACTATGATTATATCCACATTAACTTTTTCACACCGCTGCGGACATTTATCTAAAATATTTAAGATAGATAAAGCTGATGAGCAACTTTGCCAGCACAGCTAAAAGAGAAGGGTGATATGTTTTTGCTGGCAGTGTAGGGAATTGAAGAACAGTGGATGAAGGATAATTACCTGGGAGAGTACAATGTGCAGGAAAGGAACAAAAGATTGGAGAATCCAAAACAAAACTAAGTGATAATAAAACAATCAAATTAATGTTAGAATTTTAAAAAGCAAAACGTAACAGGTGCTAAAATTCTTGATTTTGGTCAGGCTATACTTTAACAGGATGAAACTAAGCAGAAAACTGCTAAACGTTACTTTCAGGTGGGGATTGAGACAGAGCTCAGTAGACAGCCAGTATTTCAGTCTGATTAATGCTGAGATGTGGGTTTGAATTCTGTTCTGGCTGAGGTAGACTTGAACTCATCACTTTTATCCTGTCCCTGAATCTGGAGGGAAATGACAAATCAACATTGACAAAAACAGAGCTGGAATGAGGCACTGTGTCAATCAGCCAAGGAATTGCCTTTGGGCAAATCATGAACGAATGAAACTTAGAAGTGAGCAGTTGGAGGTGTTCAGATATGAATTTAGTTCAATATAGGACAAGTAGATACCTGTGAGGGCTAAGAGCCCTAGTTACCAAATAAAGTAACTAAGGTTGACAAAAGAGGTGAGATATAACAAAAGCTAAAAGAGAAAAACATCTATTCAGTGGTGTAGATTTAGGGAGGAAGTTTTTTTTTAAATGTAAGGGCTGCAAAAAGAGACTGAAAATAATTACCATCATTTTTATTTACCTTTGACTGCCCTTTTTGTACGATAGTCTAATGTGGTCTCTAAAAGCAAGGTCAAAAGTAACACCATGCCATGTTATAGTCCAACCAATTCATTTGAAATCGCAAACTTTCGAAATGCTGCCCCTTCGTCAGGTGAAGTGCAGAGAACACCCAGGCACAGACTTTATCACACGAGAGCTCAAAAGATCATACAAATGGTGTGAGAGGAGTGTCAACAAGCTGAAAAATAGGTCTCTGCAGGTGATCAGTCGTCTGTCAGAAGATGTGAGTAAAGTGTCAATAGCTGAACAACAAGTAGGGGGATGATTTATAATCCAATTAACTGATGCAGAGAGATAATTACAAAAAATTAAAAATAAGGTGGTACTGGAGACAAACCAAATGACTGGAATAAGATGCTGGGGGTCTAACCAAAGTAGCAATTAATTCAAAACTGTACAACCTAATTAAGGTAGAGAGATCATAAGATGTCAAGGTGATAGTGCCAAAACAGGACAGTAATGAAGACTTTACAGAACAATATGATGGAATCACATGCAGCGTGATATGAACGCAAGATCACGGTTGAGGCCGTCCTCCTGAGTACGGAACGTGGCTATCAGGCTCTGCTCGGCCATTCTGCACTGCTCTGTATCCTGAAGGCGACCTTGGAGGATGTTTACCTGAAGATTAGAGGTTGAATGCCTTTGACCACGGAAGTGTTCCCTGACTGGGAGGAAACATTCCTGTCTGGCAATTGTTGTGCTGAGTCCATTCATCCGTTGTCATAGCGTCTGCATGGTCTCACCAATATCCCATGCCTCAGGGTATCCTTGCCTGCAAGGTATGAGGTAGACAACGTTGGCAGAGTCACATGACTATGCGCTGTGTACGTGGTGGGTGGTGTTCCCACATGTGACGGTAGTGTCCGTGTCGATGATCTGACATGTCTTGCAGACATTGCCGTGGCAGAGTTGTGTGGGGGTTGTGGTCGATGTTGTCCTGAGGTAGGGATGGTTTTGAAGATGAAATAAGGAAGTGGCAAGATTTGCTGAATAATGACTTCAGTCCCAATTTTTGTTCCTGGGTTGGACCGCAGAATCCTGGCTCTCTGAACATGACCTATAGAGATGACCACCTGAACTTTCAGTTTCTGAACTAGATGTGTGGCCAGTTGATATGGAAATTAGCTGAGATCCTTCCTGGTTGCCAAGGTAGGGTGGGGTGGAAGCCTGCTTAGGGACCCTGGCACTGTGTGAAAAGTGGAAGAATAGTTAAAAAGAAAACACCCCTCCAGCTGTCACCCCTTCACTTTCTATGCAACATCCATGCACTGACCCCATGGACCTCATAACCCTGTCGCTCTATGCCCACCTATTCACTCATGGCTGCCCATACACCCTGTGGTCATTCTCTCCTCATGAAGTTGTTGACTTGCTCACTCAGCTGGCTTGTTCTCATTCAAATGTTTCGTCACCATGCTAGGTGACATCGTCAGTGGAGCCTCCGATGAAGCAAAGTTATTCTAATCCGCTTGGAATTTTCTTTTGAATTCCAAGCGGAGTAGAATAACATCGCTTCATCAGAGGATCCACTGATGATGTTACCCAGCATGGTTATGAAACGTCTAAATGAGAATAAGCCAGCTCGGCGAGCAAGTCAACAACCTCATTCACAACCCGAGCTAAAGCTCTTTGCCAAAACTTGAAATCCTCTGCTCATCTCAAATTGTCCGTCAAGTAATATAATTCCAGTCAATCCCCACAATCTTTTATAGTTTATATGCCAAGTTGTATTTCCCGACTGCCATTAATCAGCATCTTTTCATGGTTATTTGATACGTATTTATCTATTTGGCTACCAATGAGCTTTCTTTGCTCTCACTGCTTTTTCTTCTCCCTGAAAATTTGTCTATCCTATTATTGACTGAGAAAACCATCTTTCGTTAATGGACAGTTATCTTTGGCTTCTCTGCAGGAGTCCTCCATTTAGACATTTTTCCTTGACAGCAACATTTCAGCTCTAAGGCTCTCCTGACTGCTAGCTATTTTTAAAAGATATACTGACAACTTTTTGGAAAAATAATTTATTTAGGGGATGGGGTCTCTTCTCTTCACAATTGTCAGTCTGTTCCTTGAGCATCTTTGCTGCCATGATTTTCCTGACATTATTTCCTGTGGTTTAGTTTAATATCCACATCTAAATTTGAGTTCAAGATAGACCCTTGAGGAGAAGGCAAGGTCAACAACTGATTGGAGATGAAGAAGACTCTAATCAAACTGTTGTGTTGAGATTATTTCCTGAAGTCGCACCATCTTCGTTCCATCTGACACTGCATACAGAGCGATTTATACCACAGTGGGGAGCAGTTTGTGATGTTATCACAAGCTTGCTCCAGGGTCCTAAAACCTACACAAGAGGCCAGGAGTCCGGAAGTGAAGATGGTTTAGCGGGTCATGAGCTGAAGAAAATTACAATGGTATGAAAGGTTGAGGTCATGGAAGGATTGAAAACAAAAGTGACAATTTCAAATGTGAAGTTTACTTAGCTGGGTGCCAATGACCTTTTGATGATAAGGGAACAGGCAAGTTAGCACACAAGCTGCAGAATTTTCTCCGCTCTCAAGTTTGAAAACAGAACATGGGAGGGCAACCAGGAACACACTGCAATAGTCAAGTCTAGGGGTGACAGAAGTGTGGATAACACTTTCAATAACAGATGATCTGATATTATGGAGAGTCAAGCAATGCAATGGAGGTGAAATATGCAGTCTTACTATTGGTGCAACTCTATGGTCTACATTTTATTTTGAGATCCATTATCACAACGTTTGAACAGTTTAGCTCAACCTCAGTGCTCTGAATGGTCCAATGCTGTTCCAGTTTCTATTATGTAACTATTTTAAAATACTATGGATCTCAGCTTTAGTTAGCAATAGCTTGGCCTACCTCACCACTTAGAATTTGTTTTTACCATTACCCTTCATAGTATTTGAAAATATAATTTTCTTTCTTGTTATTGATTTCTTGATCATCCTCTCTTTAATATTCAGTCTCAATTCTTGCGACATTTTCCCTTTATGTTGCTCTTCTGTAGTTCAACAATGACACCCACCCACTAGGCAGACCAAGGTTGTGTGTACCAAGGGTACTCTGTCTTCAGGGTGAGCTTGTGCTATTGTGTTTGTAATACCCTAGGCACTTGTATAAAGGCAGAAAAAAATGCTGGCAAAACTCCACAGGTCTGGCTGCATTTGTGGGGAGAAAGCAGAGGTGATGTTTTATGTCCTTGACGTTTTCCCCATCGATGCTGCCAGACTTGCTAAGTTGTTCCAGAAATTTGTTTTCGTTTCAGATCTCCAGCGTTCACAGTCCTTTGTTTTATTTTTGTAAAAAAAGAATCCTGTTTGAATGTCAGCCTTCAATGGTTCTATTTTTACATTTGAATCAAAGTTTAGGCTTAGTTTAGCCCTGCTCCTCACTGCAGCACAGTGGGCATGCTAGATTACAGTAGATCTGAGTTTTCAGATGATATGTGAAACTAAGGTCCCCCTGCCCTTTCAGGTGGGCATAAAAGTGTCCATAGATCTATTCCAAGAGCAGGAGGCCTCCTCTGCTGCTCTTCCCCAAACTTACCTTTCAACAAAACTAAACTTATCTGATTATGGTTTCTTTGTGTTTATGGACTCTGTTGTCCACTGACTGGTTGTCATGATTTCGCTATAATAGTGGCTTTAGTTCAACAGTTCCTAATTCTCTGTGAAAAGATCTGGGATGTTCGGAGGTCATGAAGGGTGTCATTTCTTTCTTGCTAGCTCTCATTTTAGTTTCTGACCATCCTTGGTCTGCTCAAGTCTGGGAATATCCCATTGTACTAACGTTCCATAAAACCGTATCGCCAAAGCTCCGAACTTGGTCCTTCCTGGTATCGGTTTAAAAAGTTTGATTTGTTTACCTCACCACTTTAAATTTTCCATGGTACTTTGACCAAAAAGAAAGCAGGCCTGTTTAAGCAATTTGGATAGCAAATATTCTTGAGCTGCAGCAATAAACACAGTGAACGGAGGAGAGCAGGACAAGGAAAGACCAAGGCAAAACTTCTTGCATCAGATTTTCTCAATTATGCCAAACAGGGAAATTCAGCATAATTCTTCAAAGATTTGCTGACGATTGGTTTAAGCATCCATGATTTGTGGTATCCCTCATGGTTCTAGCCTCCAAAGGGACTTGGAGTCAAAAAATCCCAATGTACTGTCTGAGTTGGTGAACAGAAAGATGTTAAAGATGTTAATTTGTTCGTAGTTAGTCTAGTTTAACGAATGCTACGCAGAAACTGGTGCATTAAATGATAAAAAGGTAATAAATGCTAACCTAGCCCATGACTCCCACATTCTGTGAACAAATAAAGACTGATGTCAATTGAGAAAAACTTTGAAATTTCTCATAATTAGCCAAGACTTCAGATGAATCTTATGGTCAAGGCTAATATCGAAATGGATACCTAAATAAATAGGCTACATGTGGCTTGTATTGCGTAAAGCTTTTCAATGTTTATTTGCCCATCATGAAATCAACATCATGACGATTTACTTTAACCACGCTTGACTCTGATGTTTGCTAGCTTTTGTCCTTCAGTAGCCTGATTCACCCACTTTTCTGTGAGTAAAAAAAATTACACTGTCATCCCTGTTCAGATTGAAAACTAGGTTGCTACACTGGGGATGACCATAGACTGCCTTGATGACCCACAGTAGTGTTAAGAAAATAATGAATTATTTTTAGTCCAAAGATAAGGACCAAGGTCTTGTACATTCAGATCATTTTTTAAGAGAAAGACTTTTAAACAATCAGTAACCTTGTGGAAACTGAACAGTTGCAGCTCCAAAAAAAGAAATGCAACATATCAATTGGATCATACAAAAAGTGACCATGAAGAATAATTAAATTGTACTTTGGATCTACAAAAGGTCTTGTCAAAAATGATAAAACATTAAAATAAAATGTCTCTGAACTGTTTGTGGGGATATAAAAAAATATAATCCTGGGACCACAATCAATTGAATCTTGTTGAAACCTCCACCTGAGCAAACACAAATGAAGAAGGGACCCAACCTGAAACGTCAGCTTTCCAGCTCCTCTGATACTGCCTGGCCTGCTGTGTTCATCCAGCTCCACACTGTGTTATCATTGAGCAAACACAAATACCTTGCTCAGGTAGGAACATAGGAATAGTTATGGAAAAGGATAGACCTGATCTAAATGTTAAAGTTCTGGTTTGGAGTAAAGCCAAATTTGACATTGAGGCAAGAACTTTCAAAATTTGATTTGGAGAGGTTATTCGCAGATAAAGGAATAGGTGGAAAGTGGAAGGCCTTTAAGATGATATACCCAATGTTCATCAGGCATTGTTGCTAAGATGAGGACACCTGTTGCTGTAAGTCTTCAATCTGCAAGATCCTAAGGTGTTCTACCTTATCTCCAACCATGATATCATCATATTGGGTAGAGCTTAATGCAATCTTCAACACTAACCCTTTCAAAACCACGAAGAACCAGTACCTTATACAACAGAATACGGTACTAATTTGAGCAAATTTCCTAGATTAGGGTGATGAGAGTTATCTTATATAGCTTTGGGTATCAGCTAGGTAGCTGTGGACCAGGTGTGGGGGTTTGTGGGATGTGGTTGTGGAGTGGTACAGAGATCGTCAGCTGAATGTGGCATCTATAAAGGTAGAAGAAGGAGAATTAATGTTTTTACAAAAAAAAAATCATATATGTGCAATAAATTATTCTGCACTTAATTCTATCGGCTTTCTACATATTAGAGGAATTCTGTCCACCATTGAAGGGGTACAAGTGGAAAAGATAACACATTGTGGTAGGCTCCTGACTGCTAAAATACAGATTGCTAAATTGGCCAAATAGCGTAATGTAAAAGGCAACAGTTATCCACAGAGATACCCTAACAACCTATCCACCAAAAGACAAGGAGGGCTCAGACAGAAAGCCACCAGGTCATGCTTCACAAAGAAATAAACTGTGGCAAGCCATCCAAATGATTGACAATGTTTCAAACTATTAAGTGAGTCTCCCCGATTGGCTAGAACTGTAGAACGTTCCAGAAAACCATCTAAAAAGGTATAGAAACAAGGTCCACCTGCAGGCTGCTTCTTGGACCCTCTTGGTCCTTTTGAAGAAATCAGCTTGGCCAAAGGCACAGACCCACTGACCGTCCAGAGAGAGAAAGGAACAGAGAAAGCAGCTTCGCAGTTTCACAGAGACAGAGAGCTTAAGTGGCTGAATAGGATTAGAGGTTGCATTGTTTAGTAGTAAAAGCTTTTGTAATTTGTGTCCTCATAAAGTTGGGACAGTTTTACATTATTACCGGCTTGTATTGATAGTGATTGACCACTCCTGTATTGTGAGGCACCTGGGCAAATCCATTCATAACATTCTGGTTGGAGTTGTCTAATTTGTTTTAAGGAGGAACCAGACAACAGCATTCTGCATGATTATTAGTCACTTGTATGGCAAGGAATATTTGACAGTTATTCTGAATTTGCTACTATTTCAGATGGCAAATGGTCAAAGGGACACGAATAAGCAAAAAAACTGGAGGAGAAAGAATTTTGTGTTGCATTCCTCTGGAGTTAGACTGACTCTTCAGGTGCAAATCTAGCAGACAATCTAGACCTTCTTTAAATCATTTCTTGTCTAAAATATATGTAATTATCTTCTTATATACATAAGATATTTTGGGAGCCAAATTCCTAACGTGCGATTAGCTTGTGTCCATTGATTGCAATGCACATAATACACCAACTTAGTACCGCCTGCTCTTTTCAATAGTTTGAACTAATCAATCTTGAGTTACTGGTTTACACTTAGTTGAGTGGTTAATAGACTGCATGGTCTTCAGTATCCTTCATCTTTTCTCATGCTTCTGATTGTTACGATGATGATGACAAAGGTGGTCAGGTTATGCAACAGAGTACAACAAATCTTGGATTGTGGGAACTGCCGATGCTGGAGAGCCTGAGATAACAAGGTGTGGAGCTGGATGAACACAGCAGGCCAACCAGCATCAGAGGAGCAGGAAAGCTGACGTTTTGGGTGTGGAATCTTCTTCAGAAAATTTTGTGAAGAAGGGTCCAGACCCGAAACGTCAGCTTTCCTGCTCCTCTGATGCTGCTTGGCCTGCTGTGTTCATCCAGCTCTACACCTTGTTACCTCTTACTTTAAATCTTGGTACCTATTTTGTCATTACAACAGGTGTACGCCAGAGCACTTCTGCTAACAGGTGCTTTGTTTCAGCTTAACACCATCCACAAAGCAGATGGGAGTTTACACTCAGCTTGAAAAACGGAGTTCTTGAGGAGTTAAAGGGTGCTGGAAGATTCAGTTAGCTTTGAGCTACAGAAGGAATTTGCAAATTTATCCTTTTCAGTTAATAATAACTTTTGAAGAGAAATTCGAACTTCCAGTTATTGGCCTGGAGGCCAATCTGGATAAAAACGCAGATCGAGTTGGCTGGATTCAGTTGTTAAAGAAACAGATTTAAATGGAAAGAAATAAAACAAACATGAAGAAGAAATGAGAAAAGGTGAATTTTGAAAGGAAAGAGAAAGAGATGAAAAGCAAAAGGAAATGCAAGAACTTTTGTAGGTATGCAAGCCAGAAAATCTGAGCTGGATAGAGAACGCTTTAATGTAACTGGTAGATCTGACAAAGGATCAAATCCAATTCAAAGAAAATACTACAAGTGCTGGATATTTGATCTAAAAACAGAAAGTACTGGAGAAGATCAGCAGGTGTCTATTGTGAGAAACAATTATTATTTGGAATCTCATATGACATTTTCAATTAAGGAAGTATTTTTTGAGTTTTATTTAGCCATTTCTGATGAACAGTCTGCAAATGCTGCTAGTTTAAATTGCTGTCCTTATTACATACTAACTAATTTCAGAAGCTTAGGCTTAAATATTAAACCTGAAGATACATGTTCAGATTTTGTGGAAGCTGTTCGAGAAAGAGATGATCTTTAATTGATGGGTATAGATTAATGTGAAATAGAATCAGGATTTTGAAAACCTTAGAATTGCCTGTAACGGAGGAATTTGAAGACCATATTTGTTCCGGAACCTTATATTGGAACTTTACAGTCTTCTAGAGAAGGCAGCTACTTCAGTTGATAGCTCACAATCACCTAAATGGCATCACACATCATTCTTTGTAAACTTAAAGTAGCTGCAGAGAGAAGCCAAGTGAGAATGAATGGCTAATTACAGTGAGGGAGGTAGTAGGAATGAAAAGACAGACTTTCATTCAATAAAAGTGAAAGTATAGAGGACAGGAAGAGTAGAATAACCTCATGTTTTTGTTGGATTGAGACAGAACGCGTCAAGGCAAAGTGCTGGGAATCTAAACCAGAAATGGAATAGAATAGAGGTAAAAGGTACTGCAGATGCTGGAGAATCCGAGATAACAAGCATGGGGCTGGATGAACACAGCAGGCCAAGCAGCATCACAGGAGCAGGTTGTGTTCATCCAGCCCCACGCTTGTTATCACGGAATAGAATGGAATTAGTTTTATTGTACATGTACTCAAATGAATACAGTGAGAAGTGTACAAGTCATCGCTTACAGCACCATCTTAGGTACAAAATGTCCCTCGGTACAGCTTTTTCAGTTAAGTATCTCAGAAAAATAGCGAAGTTAAAATGTCCATCATTGCAGATTTTAGGAATAAAATATAAAATGGAAAATAAAAGGTTCAAAAAAACCATCTTCTGACCCAGTCCATGCCGGCACCTACCCTCCAGTCTGCACTTGGCCTTGACTCCACGCCACGCCTGTCTTCACCTCAGGCTTCACAAGGCTGGGAGATTGCTCTGGAATCACCTTGAGACTGAACATCCATGCCAAGGCTGAGAGACTGCCACATAATCACCGGAAGACCGCCACGCTGGGCCGCTCAGAGATTCCCATGCCAGGCTGAGAGGACTCCACGTTGGGCCAAGGAGACCACTATGCTGGACCGGGAGGCCACCAAACTGGGAGTTCTGAGGCCGTGAGGTCGGAGGCTGCGAGGTCAGAGGCTGAGAAGAGGGAGGCGTAAACGGCTGCCATCATGGATGCTTCACTGAGTGTATCTAGAATTTCTCCGGAAAGTGCTGAACAAAGTAGGAGGAACTAATGACCAACAAATTCAGTCCGGCTAAATCGGAGCGTAAAAGGAGTGAGGTTTTTATGATTGAGTGTGATGAAACTTAGATTCTGTTTGACCTAAAAAGAATACTATCCTTGAGATTACAAGCTTGGCTCAACGCTTGATGTCAGGGGAAGACATTGACCCAAGTCTTCTGACAATCATTAGAACTGCTATGTCCAGTGCTGAGCAGTCAGAAAGCTCTGCCTGTTATGTTTTAACGACCAAAGCTCTGCAGCATACAGAGGAACACCTCAGCGCAGCTATCCTTGCAGAGATCTGTGAAGAGGATTGGTGCAGAAAAACTCCCCCCTTTTTCTTAGAAAGCACTGGCTCTCAAGTTCTAGTCAGTCTCTAAAAGTCCTTTTTAAGTGAATGAATTGATGAGTGGGTGAGCAGGATAAATGGTGAGATGACAGAGGGGGGTGGTCAGACTAGGTAATCATTGGGTGGTTGGTGGGCAGACAGGTCAGGCTGAAGATAAGAGATAACAAGGTGTAGAGCTGGATGGACACAGCAGGCCAAGCAGCATCAGAGGAGCAGGAAAGCTGACGTTTTGGGCCTAGACCCTTCTTCAGA
>JAHRHZ010000077.1:20253284-20267890 GCA_024137785.1 Ginglymostoma cirratum | reverse complement strand
TCTGAAGAAGGGTCTAGGCCCAAAACGTCAGCTTTCCTGCTCCTCTGATGCTGCTTGGCCTGCTGTGTTCATCCAGCTCTGCACCTTGTTGTCTCAGATTGTCCAGCATCTGCAGTTCCTACTATCTCTGGCTAAAGATAATTAGGTGGTAGTTATGACGTTTTGGTGTTGTTGGATGATAAATCAGGTTTGATTGTGGAGAACTTTTAAAAATTACTCATGGGTTGTGGGTGTAGCTGGTTGGGCCAGCATTTATTGGCCATATCCATTTGCATATGAAGATAATGGTGATCTGCCTTTTCAAACCACTGTAATCAACATGCTGCAGGAAGAGCTACAATGCTGTTAGGGAGGCAATTCCAGGATTTTGATCCAGTGATACTGAAGGAATGGTGATATCTGCCCTTGATGTTTTGCATGGTTGGGAACAGTCAGGTGTATTAGGGGAAGGTCTGGTTGGGGCTAGTTGTCTCTTGCTGGGTAAGAGGGTTGGGATAGTCAGACGGTTGGGGTTTGGCTGGATCAGGGTAAATTGGATGATGGGGGCATTAGAGGTATCAGGTTTACAGTGTAACTGGATGCTTAGGAGGGTGTTTAGCCCGGTCGAGGGATGTTGGTTGGCTAAGGTATAGTCAGGTGGTTGAGGTAATCGTCATCATGGAGCAGGGGTGTTGTTCAGTTTAGACCAGGTTTTTGATCAAACATTTCCAGGGTAACTTTTCAGGTAAATACTACAGCAACTCTAGCTCAGAGTAAGATATTCATGTAGAGTTCCAGGAGCAGGATATTTGTCTATCAGGAGCTTGAACTGCTCAGACAATAAATCTGCTTTTACAGGGTCATGATACACAACTTTAGTCAAGTGTCCCGATCATCCAGCACCTGGAAATTTTGTTTCTGAATTTGTCTGCATAGAATTTGCTGAATAGAAGAATTTGATAGAGGACATTGATGGAAATTGTGTACCAGTTTCCTTGCGTTGAGTGAAATTAAATTGAGATTTATTCAATGAATCTGATCTTGCTGAAATACAGTCTTTATTGCCTACTGTGTTGATTTCATATGGGAAATGGCAGCTTGGGGAATAAAATGTCACTATGCAGGTCTATTGCATCAATAACATGTTCAGAATCAAGAACTAACCGTATTCCTGGTTTGGAAAGAACTGCTTCAATGAAAGATGTGTTAGACTTTTGGCAAGAACACACAGCAACACCTCTGATTGTCCATGAATGGTTAAAGTCAAATGGAAACAAACTGATTTGATTTACATTCAAAGATAGTAGGAACTGCCGATGCTGGAGAATCTGAGATAACAAGGTGTAGAGCTGGATGAACACAGCAGGCCAGGCAGCATCAGAGGAGCAGAAAAGCTAACGTTTCAGGTCTGGGCCCTTCTTCAGATTTTCTGAAGAATGGTCCAGACCCAAAACGTCAGCTTGCCTGCTCCTCTGATGCTGCCTGGCCTGCTGTGTTCATCCAGCTCTACACCTGATTTACATTCAACTTGCCTACTGCATGTAAATGACAGAGGTCAGAACAGAATAGGACAGCAGAATTCCAGGTGTGTGACTAAACAAAGAGACAGATTAGTGAACCCAAATGATTTGAATCTGACGAAGTCTTTTATGTTATTTTGGAACTAAAGGACGCATTAAAGTTTTGAGAAACAAACTAACTTCGGAAGGATGAAGTTCTTGTTCAAAAACTATTTGGGAACTTGCCAAAACAGGTGCAGCGTCTTTGGTTAACTAGCAATCAACCCTAGCTTTGACAAACTTTTTAAAATAGCAGAGGAAAACCATAATCCTGCATTTAAACATGATTTGTTGGCCATCTTATCAGTGAGAAATGTCAATGGAGAGAGAAAAATCTATCACATTCTTGAAATACTTATGTTCATATTTATGGGTCTATCTACAGCACATGGACTGCAACGGTTCAAGAAGGCAGCTCACCACCACCTTCTCAAGGGCAATTAGGGACAGGTAATAAATGCTGGTCCAGCCTGAGGTACCCACATCCCACGAGTGAATATAAAGCCCTGATGAATGCAGAAGCATCAACACTGAGGGTTGCATTGTCTTCCACAGCTATTGACTTGGAGTTCCTGCTGGTGCAGATACGTCATTGTTTATTACTTTATTCTAAAACCATTTCCTGGCATTGCATTACATCACACTGCTTTTTCCGATTCCATGCCACCTGCTCATTGTAATGACTTTTGTGAGTAGAAAGTGTTCCCAATCTTGTCTGGAACTGCAGTAATCAGCCAGCATGGTTACTGTCTGGCACTATTAATGTTAGCCTATATCTTTTCAAGCACACCTACCTTATGGTTCCTGGAGATAGTGAGATCTTTGCATAGCACTATTCCCAATTTTCTGCCTCAGATCATGTGAAAGAAAGGGTACCAAGTTTTTTGGACACGATGCAGGGGATTGGTGGAGGCAGTGATTTGGAGAAGTGTGTCCTGTGTCCCAGAGGATTCTGGAGGCCTCCAGTCATCTGCTTAGAGGAAGCAGCAAATAAATTAATTGGAGGTTAATGCCAGGAGGATGGCTTCAAGAACATGGAAACTGTGTGCAGGAAAATGCTCAATGATCTCTCTCAGGTGGTTAAGAGTAGTGAATCTAATGGAATGCCACATCTGATGAACTGCATCATTAATCTTTGACTCTGCCAAGTTCACCGTAGCCCCAACACCCAACTTATAAACAATCTCTGTTTATCAGTACTCACCCAGAATTCATATGTTTCCCCCCACACCGTCTTGAGCATGATACATTTAAAATCAAAATCCCCATTGGTGTGGAAGCAGGCCATTCCACTCATTGAGTCCACACTGACCCTCCGAACAACATCTCACCCAAACCCACCCCCCATTTTATCTATTCTGTAGCCTTACCTACACGTCCCTGGATACTACAGGCATTTTAGCATGGCCAACTCAACTAACCTGCACATCTTTGGATGGTAGGAGGAAACCGGAGCACCCGGGGGAACCCCAAGGAAAATGTGGAAACTCCACGCAGAGAGTCAGCCAAGGCTGGAATTGAACGCAGGGCCCTGGCGCTGTGAGGTAGCAGTGCTAATCACTAAGCTACCACACTGTTGTAAGCCTTCAAATTGTACCTTAGAGGTTGTACACTATAGAAGCTATTTATCCACGGCAGTCACATCAGCCAGACATATAGCACAACATTCACTGGCACACTATCTTCGCTCTTGCAGGAAGAGATGGCACGCAAACAGATGTAGCAGCAGAAACTAGAGAGGAATGTTTATCTGCATCTTCTAACCCATTCCATGAAATTGTGCTGGCCATAATGGAAAAGAGCTAGTCCTGAGTCTAAAATGTGGTAGAAGTGATGGTAAATGACGATATTTGCAAATCTAATTATCCTTCTCACATCTAACTTTACACTCACCTTAGACTATCTTCTGACTGAGAAGGTGCAAATGATTTATATATTGCTCGAACTTTCTCCTCTCATTGTAATCGAATCCTTTTTCCTTTCAGATCCCAAATGACTGCAACTTGGACAGATGGGCAGGAAGAGCAAGAAGAAAATGAAAACACACAGTCATGACATTTCAGTCACAACCACCAGCACAGAATGACATTGTCATTTAGAGACGAGGGTAACGCCAAGACATACACATTTCAAGACACCAGACCTAGATGAACAGGACCCCATCACCGTCGAGTGAAACTCTTTTATTGTTTAGTCTGAATTTGCCTACATATATATATTTACGTAGAACAATAGATACAAATTTAAAACAAAATTGTAACCACACCAAAAAATGTGCATTTTTAATGCATTGTAGGTAGAAATTAATGACCAAGGCATGATTATGCCCCTCTTACAAAATATACAACCCTCTGAATTTCTAATAATGCCACAAGCAGCTTAAACATACAGGAACAAGTATCTTGAATTCCAAATTTTGGAAATAAGCACTGATGAATTTTGCAACTGATTTATCAGCTCATTGGTGAACACCACCACCTACTGGTAGTAGAAATAAAATCCTGTGCCTTGAGTTACCTGGCGCCTCAAATTAAGTTTTCAAGTCTGTTAAATTTAATCTTCAAATAATGAAACATTGCTTTGGGGAAGGGAGATGAAACTCTTTCCAAAAAGGTATTCATACAATGATATGTCAATCTAACTGCCTTTATTCTCTCTGCAGACATAAAGATAGGGACTTAGCAAAAAGGAGACACAGAAAGGTTTGCATTTGCGTAACATTGTTTATTTGGTCAAGACATCCCAAAGTTCTTTAAAGCTATTGGAGTAGTTTTGAAAGGGATTCACTGGTTTGATGGGACCTTGGTGAAATCTAAACTGAGTGTCAGTGAGTAGGTAAATGCTAAATAAGTGCTGCTTGCTAGTGTTGTTGATGACCCCCTCTCAAAACGTTCTGGTGAACTAGAGTAGATTGATGGGGCTGTAATTCCAACTGGGTTGGATTTCTTCTCCTGTTTGTAAAGGACAACCCTGGACAAGTTTCAGATTGTTCGATAGCGGCCAGTGTTAGAAGTGCGTGGGAACAACTTGACTGGAATGCGACAGGTTCTGGAGGGCAAATCTTCATTACTTTTGCTGCAAGCTTGTCAGGGCCCGCAGCATTTACGGTCTCTGGTGCTTCAGCCATGACCTGATTTCACATGGAGTGAATCGAACTGGGTGGTGACTGGCCCCTGTGGTTCTGGGAACCTCAGGGAGGAGGCCAGGATTAACCGGCCACTGAGCACTTCCGGCGCATGGCGGTTGTAATTGGTTCAGCCTTATCTTTCAGTTATGCTGGGCTCCCTTATCATTGATGATGCCGATATTTGTATGGACTCCTCCAATGAGTTGGATCCAGTTGGACTGCAGAACTTAACACCTGTGCTGTCTGACACACAAATAATTCTCATTTATTTTAATCAGTTTGGCATCGATCATGTTGGAGTACAATTCTGTAGTGACTGATTGTCCCTAGCACATCATGTACGTCTGTAGCACCTGATGTATGCCCAGTCTTAAGTTGCTAGATCTGTTCAAAGTCCATCCCAATTACCACTAAACACAACTTAAACAATACACTGCCATTCCATTAAGAAAATACAATGTCTTCAAGTGCTTTCTTGTCATATCCTTTATCACAGATTGCAGCATTTTCCCCGCTACTGGTTATGGCTAATCCTGGTTTTTCCCATTCCTCATTCCTTAAACAGTGGCATTACATTTGCCACCCTCCAAACAGCCAGAACTCTTCCAGTATCTGCAGGATTTTGAAAGATAACAACAAATTCATCCATGATTTCTAAGGCCACCTCCTTTTAGTCTGCTGGGATGCAGATTATCAGCTCTGAGGATTTACTATTCACCAATCTCTCGAGCATTATTTTTGGTGAATACTGATCTCCTTTAATCTCTCCTTCCCAAAGACTCTTCCGATCCTATCATTTCTGGGTCATTTTGTTTGTGTTTTCTTCTGTGAAGAGGGAATTAATGTAGTTGTTTAATTGCTCTGTCATTTCCTTGTTCTCCACTATCAATTCTTCTGATTAGTCTCCACTACATTTATCTTTGCTATTTTTTTCTTTTTACGTATTTTGAAGGAGGTTCTTTTAGACTGAATCAGTTTTTTTATCCATCTTGCAAGCTCATCTCTATCCCGTGCAACTTTACCTTCTGTATCAGCCTCCCATGATGAACCTTGTCAAAGGCTTTACTGAAGTCCATGTGAACAAAATCTACTACCCTACCCTCATCGATCATCTTCATCATTTCCTCAAAAAACTCACCCAAGTTAGTGAGATATGACGTCTTCCACAAAACCATGTTACCTCTTGCTAATATGCCCACTGATTTCCAGGTGGGAGTAAATCCTTTCTTGAAGAATCCTCTCCAATAATTTCCCTACCACTGACATAAGGCTCACTGGTGTATAATTAGCTGGATTATCCCTGCCACCCTTCTTAAACAAAGGAACAACATTGGCCATTCTCCAATCCTCTGGGACCTCCCCTGTAGCCAGTGAGGATACAAAGATTTCCCTCAAGGCCCCAGAAATTTCCTCCATTGCCTGTCTCAGTATTCTGGGGTATATCTCATCAGACCCCGTTGCTCTTTCATGCAGAAGGAATGTATAATTGCTGTAATGTATGCATTTGTTCCTTAAATATTAACCTTTACCTGATCACTGTCATGCCTTTTCCTGAAGTTACCCAGTCGATCACAGTCAACTCACACCTTATACCTTTACCATTTCTTTTGTTACCGTTTAGGGATCCAGTTTTAGATTGGTCTATTTTACTTTCTACCTCGCTGAAGAATATATCATGCTATTGTCACTTTTTCTGAAAGACCTCTTTTAGAACCCTTGGCTTTCATTGTTACAAGAATATGGACAAATTTGGTTTGGAGCTGTGAACTGGGAATTGTGAGCTGAAGATGACCTTTGGACTTTGGGAAACAGCTTGTGGGATAAGGAAAAGGAACAGAACTTACTGTACAAGCTTTTGTTTGTTTGAGAGGCCAGGCTTCGAGGTATATTGCAGGCTAATTCTGGTTTAAAAGGGTTTCTAAAACACAGCAACCTTGAGATAAGGATTGTGTTTAAACAGATAGCAGAAGTTGGCTATTTACGAGGACAGCATGTGGGAATTCCTTCCAGCAAGTCTAGGAGAGACCATATATTCAAGCAGATGGCAGATGCTGAATGGTAATCGAAGATTCCAGAAAGTATAGTCAGTCTATTAAGGAGGGCTCAGAGTTGGATTGGTATCTTGAATTATGTTTTCTAGGGAGGACACAGCTTATAAAAGTTCCCTGCCTAACCTCCTTAACCAGCCTTTGGAAACCCAAAGAGTAGAAAGCTGAGTTAGAATATGACTTCCTTTACTTGAGTGAACTGGAAATGTGATCCAGATTGATGTCTCCAGAAAACCAAGCAGGGAGTCTAAAATAACACCACAAAGACCAGTGTCCTGTCACCAAGTCACTGTTTATTTACACATGGTGAGTCCTTATCACGGAGTTGGCTCTGAGAGACTGCGGATCAGAGTGAACAGGATGTCGGACAAGTCTCCCTAATTGGACCAGATTAACAGCCCCAACCAGGAACTCATATTCTGTGAGGTATACCTGGCTGACCTTGTTACAATCATTACATCCCTCCACCTCTCATTCTAAGGACATAGACTTTTTTTGTAGCTCCTCCCAGGGTGTTTTAGCACTGGTTCAGGTTCCTCAGACTCTGCCTCTGATATGGGCAATGTGTAATGAACAGTAGCTCGGCTCTTGCGTCCAGAGCATCTCTGAAGAAATTCATTCTTTTCTTCAGGCAGCAAAGGCATCGAGGTGGTGTGACATCTGCTGTGTCCATCTCACATTCCAAGGTACCTTCAATACTTGACGGAGAGGAAGAATCCACGGGTTCCGGAACAGTAGGAAAGACTGTTGAAGAGCTGGGCACATTTTGCTCCTGCACTGTTTGCGAGTTTGCAGCTTTCATATGGCCCACATGCTTGCTCAGGGCTGTTACACCTACCTGAACTTTATACGTCACTGGACCTGACCTTGTGTCGACCATGCCTCTTTCCCATGCAGGGCTAATCTTGTGGTTTCTACACCAAACTTGTCCCCCGAATTAAACTGTCTCTCTAGCTTAGTGGAGTCATGTCTTGCATTGGTGTTCCTGATGTCTTTTCAACCTCCATCTCAGGTCCAGGAAGATCATATTTAACCTGGCACGGAGTCTTCTCTCCCATTAGCCACTCCGCTGGAGCTATCCCTTTAGTTGCATGTGGGGTGGTCCTATAAGCAAATAGGAACTGGGAAAGTTTGGTATCTAGTGAAGCTGTAGGCTTTTTCTTTCAGCCTGCCTTCACAGTTTGGACTGCTGTTTGTGCCAGACCATTGGATGATGGATGGTATGGAGCTGTCCTTATATGTCAACTTTAGGAAATACTCAAATTTCCTGCTGGTAACAGATGGCCTGTTTTCTGTGACCAACACTTCCAGGAGTCCGCATATTGCAAAAGAAGCGCGCGATTATTCTATCGTCATCCCCGTGTTTGCTGAATGAACTCTAAGCCTGTCCAGCCACTTTCATGAGCATCCAAAATGATTAAGAACATTGAGCCTATAAAAAGGGCATTCATAGTTGGAGTCCAGGGTAACCAGAGTCCAGGGTTTACCCAATCATTCCCATGAATTTGGGGGAGCTGCTGGCGGTAATTTTTGACCTCATTGGCATTCTGAGCTTTGCCCACTAACGTGGCGATGTCGCCATCCAATCCTGGCCACCAGACATAACTTCTCACCACCATCTTCATTTTAGAAACCCCTGGATGACCCTGGTGGAGATCAGCCAATATCTGGTGATGACCTTTGACTGAAAATGACATATGCTGGAGATCACAGCCAGTCAGGCTGCATCCATGGAGAGTGAGCGAGCTAATGTTTCGAGTCCAGAGGACTCTTCATCAGAGCTGGTGATGACCTTTGCTTCGGACAACCACTCTTGATCGCCGTAGTGTTATGCAGTCTTCTACTCTGATCTGGCCTCTCCTGGTACAAAAAGGTTTCAATTCTGGTTGCAATGGTCCTTTTGTTTCCCACATCACTGCCTGTTGTTTCAGCTTTGCCAGGACTAGATCTTTCTGCATTTAAAGTCTGATATTGTCAGCTGTGACTGGAAGTTAGTCCAGAAAATTTAAAACCATGACAGACTCTTCCAGTGGCAGTTCCACCAGTGGTACACCCGCCAGTGGGTGTATCCAAATGTATCAACATTTGGTGTGACAATTTGTAATTATATGCACTTAGTATTCAAACCCATTGCTGAATTCGGCCTGAAACTATAGGCAGCACTGCCTTGTCC
Organism: Ginglymostoma cirratum; assembly: GCA_024137785.1. Taxonomy (NCBI): domain Eukaryota; kingdom Metazoa; phylum Chordata; class Chondrichthyes; order Orectolobiformes; family Ginglymostomatidae; genus Ginglymostoma; species Ginglymostoma cirratum. The sequence goes on along the minus strand of JAHRHZ010000077.1, from coordinate 20,259,004 downwards.
TCTTTAAGTTGACCTAGAAAGGGTTGTTGTTCTTGTTATTAGAAATTTACTTCCATAAAGGTATTAGCGGAATTTCCTGACTCCAAATATGACCACCAAACCTTCCTTCTCTATTTACACCCTGCACTAGCCTAAGTCCTGGATGCATAGGCAATAAGGCATTTCTCTTCATTGGGACATCTTGAACTAATACTATCCCAATGCCAAATGGGGAGGCACTGCATGTTGATACCAGGTCTCGCTTGGGATCATAGTTTGCAAACACGTGAGAGGATGATAACGGTTTCGTCACCTCCCCTGAAAGCTACAACTTGGCTACATGACCAGAATAAATCTGATCTTCCTGGACCTGGTTGGGGGAGCGGACGATGAAACTGCATCAGGAATGCCAATACTGGACAAAAGACTCAGCTGAGCGAGAGAGTTTACTTCAGGGAATCCTCATCTAACTGCAATTACAAGTACATATAACTCATGTGCAGTTTTGTGAAGGACAGCAACCTGACTCCCCGCCAGCTTTGTATATAAACCCTCTACAAGGGATTGGATATTTTTCCAGCTGCAAAAAGCTGTTTACCATTTGTTTAAAACCGGCATAAAGATGAACCAACCTGATGCCGTAGACACGCTCACTGAGCCAGTGGGTTTGGATGCAAACATTTCATCACCCTGCTAGGTAACATCATAAGTGCGCCTCTGGTGAAGCATTGGTGTTCTGACCCACTGGTTATTTATATGCCTCGGTTTGCAGGGGTAGTTGGTATTACTTGCGGTTTCGTTTCTCAGTGGTTTGTACGCAGGGTTTAATTCAATGTGTTTGTGGTTGGAGTTCCGTTTGGAATACCGGGCTTCCAGGAATTCCCTGGCATGCCTCTGTTTGGTTTGTGCTATTATGGATGTGTTGTCTCAGTCAAATTCGTGTCCTTCTTTGTCCGTGTGTACTGAGACCAATGAGAATTGATCGTGTCTCTTGGGTATGTCACCAATACCCAAAGCCAGCAAAACTGGGGTAATATGCAAAATACAATGCAAGGACTGTGAGAAACACTACATAGGCCAAACCGGAAGAAAACTGACAACTTAGTCTTTCTTCACACAGGCAGCAATCTTCTAATTGAAAGATATTAAGCCAGTCTGGGTGAATCTTTCTCAACCAAGTTCACCCAATCAAGCTTGGGCCTGAGCCTTTTGCTACAGTCAGTGCTAACCAGCTACTTCTCCTAAGAGACCGGAACGAATATTGTACTCTTAATCTGTAGTGGTTCCACCGTATATGTTCTCAGGCCAGCCGAGGTCTTGTGCAAATGTAAAGGGTTGGAGTCCAGGGCAAGTTTCATTAAACACTGGTTATGTGATCACTGAAATAGCTGCACTGTTACCAAACTCAATTAGAACCGGGTGACTATCTATTTTGACACGTTTACTTTGATTGGTTCTGATTTGGATGTTGCTAAGCAATTTAACTGTTCCAAACCAGACATAGGTGGACTTTCCAGGGAGTGCACTCTCCTGAATCCTGGCCTCTTACTCAATTTAGGTCTAATGGGACTCTTTTGCTGACCCGGGCCTGCATACCAGCAACAAGTACATTGGTCTGCCCACCCGGAGCCTTGAGAAAAATTTAATCCTTTTCCTGAGGCTTGGCTCTGTTTTGGGGTTTTGCAATGAACTGAGTTAGAGTCTCTCTGTTTAAGTTGTGTCCTGAATGAGGCTCTGCAATTGCCTTCACTCACGTGGTGTTCCCCAAACTCAGTCAGCCTGACGAGTGTTTCCACTTCCATTGGAATACTTTGCAACCAATATGCTCCACTTGCTGCATTTTCCAATGTTAAAGCCGGTTGCAGTGCCTGTTTGAAGTCCAGTTGGACTACAGCTAGTAAATACTTTTACATAGTTACATCATTAATCCCACATACCAAACAATGTCTCAGCATCTCATTAAGGGTTAAACCAAAGTCACATGCCTCTCACACTCATTTTAAATGAGTCAAAAAACCCCAATATGGATTCGCCTACTTCTCGAATTGTCGAATAAAATTGATAGCATCTCAGAATTAGAGGAGACTTGTGGTTGTTTTATTCCTTAACTAAATCTGTTAACTCTTGAAAGGTTTTAGTATTTGGTGCCTCTGGGAAAGTTAGGCTCTTAATAATCAAAATAGCTGCAGGTCCACAAGCTGTCAGGAGATTTGCTCTTTGTTTTCATCTTCCCCAATGTCATTTGCCCAGAAAATATAACACATTCTTTCCACATTCTGGGCCCAATCTTTGAAGGTAGGATCGAATGAATCAAGCTTCCTAAATAATGGCATGATGCCAGAAATGCTTACCCCAACTTAAAGGCAACTGTTGCAAAAACATTTCTTCAGGACCATGCTTTTCCCTCATTGCCACTGAAACATCTCCACAAAGGCCAGTATCCCATCACCAAGTCATGCTTTAGTTAGATGTGGACAGTTCTCAAGACTGATCCAGCTCCCTCAGAGCCAGCTCTCAGAGTGAGCATAACCTCTGACACTCCTGTTTATATCTGTCAAGGCGGGCTCCCTGATTGGACCAGATTAACATCCCCAATCAGGGAACTCATATTCTAGCAGGTCCACCTGGCCGACATCATTACAATTACTACAGTGTCCACTTCCATGTCTGTGAAATAGTGCATTGTGACAACCACTTAATTAATTTGTCCAGCTTTGTTCTTTTTTGTGGTTGGTTGGCTTGCCGAGCTGGTTTGATATTCCGCAGATGTTTCAATATCCTGCTGGGTAACATCATCAGTGCAGCTTCCAATGAAGCACCGTTGTGTTTTCCTGCCTGGTATTTAAACTCTGGAGTCCCTTGAGCAGGATTACCTCACTTCCGGTTTTCCTTTGCAACAGAGTGTATATGGGGTTGAGTTCTATGTGTTTGTTGATGGCTTTCTTCGTGGGGTACAAGGCTTCTAGGAATTCCCGCGCCTGCCTCTGCTTTGCTTGTCCCAGGATTTTGGTGTTGTCCCAGTCGAATTGGTAGTTCCCCTTACCCGTGTGTATAGAGATGAGTGAGAATTGGTCATGTCTTTTTGTAGCCAATTAGTGTTCATGTACCCTTGTTGTTAATTTCCTTCCCGTCTGTCCAATGTAATATTTGTCACAGTCTCTGCAGGGAATCTTGTATATGAGGTTGGTCCTCTCCATAGTGGGTAGTGGGTCTTTGGTTCAGGTGAGCAGTTGTCGTAGGGTTGATGTGGGTTTGTGTGCTACTCTGATGCCCAGCGGTTGTAGGAGTCTTGTGGTTAGTTCCGATGTGTTCCTGATGTAAGGTAGCGTGATGAGTGTGTCAGGGAGTGTAATATTTTCCTGTTGTCGTGCGTGCAATAGGCATCGTCTGACCCAGTTTTTTGGATATCCATTGTCTCTGGAAGAGGTATACTTCTTCCTCTTTGCATAGTTCTGTGTTGCTGCAGTGTGTTGTTGCCCGTTTAAATAATGCTTGCACACGATTTCGTTAGTGTGTGTTGGGGTGGTTACTGTTGAAGTTCAGTACCTGGTCCGTGTGTGTGGCTTTCCGGTGTACCTTTGTTAGGAATTCCCCATTTGCCCTCCGCTTTACCATGATGTCCAGGAATGGGAGCTGTTTGTTCTTCTCCTCTCTGCTGAATTTGATTCCGGTGAGGGTGTTGTTACTTAGTTGGTGTGTCTCCTCTAGTTTGTTCCATTTAATGATGACAAAGGTGTTGTCCATGTGTCTTATCCATAGTTTTGGTTGGATTAGCGGAAGGACCGTACTTTCCAGTCTTTGCATCACCGCTCCTGCTTTTAGTCCAGAGATAGGTGATCCCATGGGTGTCCCGTTGATCTGTTCATATATTTGGCCATTAAAGGTGAAGTGGGTGGTGAGGCATAGGACCAGTAGCGTCAGCATATTGTCTGTGGAGATGGTTTCACTGGGATCTTGTTCTTGTTCCAGTAGCGCTGTCATTGCTTCCCTTGCTAGTGGTATGTCTATTGATGTGAATAGGGCAGTAATGTCAAGCAATACCACGGCCTCCTCGTCATCTATCCTTATGTCCTTGATGGAATTGAGGAACTCTTGGGCTGAGTAGATTGAATGGGGTGACTTGTTGACGAGATACCTTAGTCTCCTTTGTAGTTCCTTGGCTAATCTATGTGATACGCGCCTGGTAGAGAGACTATGGTTTTTTTTTTTATTTATCTCTTGTCTGTGTTTGTTAGATTGTTTGTCAGTCAGTCTTTTGAGAGCATTGGAGCTGAAACCAAATGTGTGGGGTTCAAGGCATTAGCTTAGTTAGATAATTGCATTTTGTGAAGACATTCAAACTTGCTGTCAATGTGACCAACACTTCGAACTGAGGAAATGGTGTTGAATGGCTTTTTTTAAAGCTTACTTAGCTGTTTAATTTTTTCCCGATACTAACATCATTGTATATTTAATAAATCCTCAAGTCTCTTGTTTGAGGTACAGAACTGGTGTCTGGAATTAATAATTCACAAAATCTCAGATTGGTTATTCCAAAGTTTTGGTGAGGAAACATTGCAGTGAACGTTAAGGGTTTTAATTTTATGTTGTTTTGAATCCAGAAGTAGAAGGGCTGATTTAGTTCGACTGTCTAGTTTGTAACACCTCTTACAATGAGATTACTAGTGAACCCCTTCTCCTTGTGCAACATGGAATCTAGGCTAGCCTGCCTTGGAGTTGGTTTGTCATTGTACTGGTCTAAAAATCTATCTAGTACATCCTCCAAGAATTAATCCACTACAGTATACTTACAAGTATCCTGCAAATACGCTCACAATAAAACGTTGATGATGAAATTTTCTTTTCCAGGTGTTTGAATGATATTCAAATTACTTGGTTGGATAAAAAATTAAGTCTCAGTAGCTCAACTGCAAGTTCTTTTCTGAAAGTATTTCTGAAACAAAATCAAAGGAATGTGATCGTACAAATAATAGTTTCTCCCATGTGTCTGTCAAAATGATGTACAGCCAGAACAACAGTCAATATCTCTCCTTCATCTTTTGAACATTTTTGTTGACAGATGGTCAATTTGTTTGGGAAAAAAAGCCGTTCAACACCATTTCCTCAGTTCGAAATGTTGCTCACATTGACAGCAAGTTTGAATGTCTTCACAAAATGCAATTAATGTGGCTAAAACTGGTGCAGTTATCATGATGGTTTTTAAATTTTCAATGACTTCGACACTCTTACACTCAAGTTCTCTTCAAGAAGTTTGCTAAAAGATGCAACAACAGGGGAAAAATCTCGTGATGGAATCCATTCATGCCAAAATAATGTCTTGACTCAAGCATGGGAAAATCCAAAAAGTCTGTGCATTTGTTTCTGAAGTTGCTACTTGGCCTTGTCCCATATATGGCCCAAATAATTTACCTTTGACTTGGCAATCTGTCAATCAAATCTCTCACCAAATTATAGATTGTAACCAGTCCAAAGAAACAGAAATTGCTGGAAAAGCTCAGCAGGTCTGAAAAAATCTGTGGAGAGCAATTAGAGTTAATGTTTTGGGTTAGAACTGATGGTAGGTTGGAAAAGCGATAGGTGGGGATAGAGCCCAGTGAGAGAGAAGAGCAATTCGATAGCTAAAGGAATGGATGACCATCTGGCTAGGAGGGTGAATAGCTGTTCATGGGGATTGTTAGCCGCTAACAGTGGAAGGTGTGTGTGTGTGTGTGTGTGTGTGTGTGTGTGTGTGTGTGTGTGTG
>JAHRHZ010000077.1:20204710-20253274 GCA_024137785.1 Ginglymostoma cirratum | reverse complement strand
TGTGTGTGTGTGTGTGTGTGTGTGTGTGTGTGTGTGTGTGTGTGTGTAATAGCAGACTATGTAATAGAAGGCCTGGTTGTGGGGGTTGGGGTTAGGACATTGGGGAGTTCAACCCCTAAAGTTATTGAACTTGATATTGAGTCCAGAAGGCTGCAGGGTCTCCCAAGCGGAAAATGAGATGTTGTTCTTCCAGCTTGCTCTGAGCTTCGCTGGAGTGCTGCTGCAAGCCTGAGACAGAGATGTTGGCCAGGGAACTGGGTGGTGTATTGAAGTGACAGGCAACTGGAAGCTCAGGGTCTTTTTTGCGAACAGAACACAAATGTTTTGCAAAGCTGTCACCCAGTCTACGCTTTGTTTCGGCAATGTCGAGGAGACCACATTGTGAGCAGCGAATGCAGTAGACTAGATTGTGGGAAGTGCAGGTAAAGTGCTGCTTTATGTGGAAGGGGCCTTTGGATAGTGTTGATGGAGGAGGTAAATAGACAGCTGTTACAGCTTCTGCAGTTGCAGTGGAAGGTGCCGTCATGCTGGTAGATAGGTGTTGGAAGTGAAAGAAGAGTGGACTAGGAGGGAATGGTCCCTGCAGAAGGCCAACAAGGGAGGGGAGGGGAATATGTGTCTGGTGGTGGCACCTCGTTGGAGGTGGTTTACCTTTTACCTCCTCCCTCCACAGTATCCAAGGGCCAAAACACACCTTCCAGGTGAAGCAACACTTCACCTGCACTTCCCACAATTTAGTCGATTGCATTCACTGCTCAGATTGGGGAACCGAAGCGTAGACTGTGTGACCACTTCACAAAACACTTGCATTCTGTTCACAAAAAAGACCCTGAACTTCCAGTTGCCTGTCACTTCAGCACACCACCTGGTTCCCTGGCCAACGTCTGTCTCAGGTTTGCAGCAGCAGTCCAGCGAAGCTCAATGCAAACTGGAAGTACAGCATCTCATTTTCTGCCTGGGAGACCCTATAGCCTTCAATAACTTTAGGGCTTGAGCTCCACCATGTCCTTACCCGACCCCCACAACCCGGCCTTGTTTTCACAGTCTGCTGTTACGTACCCCTATTGTTAGCCACTAACAGTCCCCATTAACAGCTATTTACCCTCCTAGCCAGATTGTTATCCATTCCTTTGTCTATCCAACTGCTCTTCTCTATAATTGGGCCCTATCCCCACCTATCATTTTTCCAAGCTACCATCAGTTCTGAGGAAGGTCACTCAACCCGAAACATTAACTCTGATTTATTTCCATTGATTTTGCCAGCCCTGATGAGCTTTTCCAGCAATTTCTATTTTTCTCTGATTTACAGCATCCGCAGTTCTTTCCGTTTTAAACTGTTCAGTCTAAATATGTAAATGTTCTTTCCAGGTATGGCTAAAAATAACCAAATCATTGTAAACCACGCAGTTACTGAGATCATTAATTGCTGCATTGACTAATCTTTGGAATGTGACCAGTGCATTTTTAATTCCGTGCAGCCTAACTTTGCATTGTATGAAGGTCATCCAATGTCACAGTAGCTGATATTTCTTTAGCTCTATCAGTTAATGGAACTTAAGTCCCTTTAAGTCAGTTATTTGTAACAATTATGGTGATTAATTTGTATAATGCAGGCACCCAATCTCAGAATAGGATATCAGTCCAACTACATCACCATGTTATCTTTACAATAATCAATTGAGAATCCTTGTGGCCTATCAGGCTTTGGCACCATCACTGTAGGTCAGCTACAGATGCTATGACTTGGTTCAATAATTTAAGAACTTAATCTCTTCACTCAGCTGAGCAAAATTCTCTGGACTAGGTCTGCCCAGAATTACTTTATAGGTAACACATCCTCGACATCAACATCATGAGCAGCTGAAACTGTTTTTTCCTGGCTTGTTCACAAATTGTTTTATAATTTTGTAAGAACTTCTGTAAGTCACCATAGCAGTTTTCTGGAAGATAAAATATAACGTTATCTAGCTGATTGTTGGACCGTCAAGTTTTGAATTTGAAATGAAAAATAAATTCGCTAATATGTGGCACGGTGGCTCAGTGGTTAGCACTGCTGCCTCACAGCGTTCAATCCCAGCCTCGGGTGACTGTCTGTGTGAAGTTTGCGCATTCTGCATCTGGATGGTTTCCCCCCAGGTGTTCTGGTCTCTTCCCACAGTCCAAAGATGTGCAGGTTAGGTGGATTGGCCATGCTAAATTGCCCATAGTGTCTAGGAGCACGCATGCTAGGTGGATTAGCCATGGGAAATGCAGGGTTAGAAGGGTGGGTCTGGATGGGATGTTCATCAGAAGATCAGTGTGGACTCAATGGGCTAAATGGCTTGCTTCCACACTGTAGGGATTCTATGAACTGTTCTGCTTCTCTTTCTCTGCCTACTTCTTTCACCATCATAAGTACACATTTCTATCATCCTTATCACAGTATTGTTTTAACATATTAACATGGCACACTTACTGATTCTCTCCCCATCTAAAGTGCTCAGTTTATATAATTGGTCTTTATTTTGATTCAATAATATCCAGTGAACCTTGTTTTTAATAGTTCCCAGAAACATAACAACATTAATATTTTAATTCCTGCATCAAAACCTCTAACTCGGCCTTTTTACTTTCTCTAGTTTCCATTGTTTCTTTTTTATTCACTCATGGGACGTGGGTGTTGCTGGCTGGCCAGCAATTACTACCCGTCCTGTGTTGCCCTTGAGAAGGTAATGGTGAGCTGCCTTCTCTACTGCCTGCTGCAGCATTCTTCAGTCCAAATATCGATGGTATTAAAACTATGCAGAAGTTACACAGTCTGTATTGCAACCTGAACTAGTCGTTCTTTGATTATCTTGGCTTTTGACAGATTTGGCACAACTTCAACTCTCTTCAACTCTCTTCAACTTCATCAACTATTGTAGCTATTTTAATTCCTTATGCTACTTGAAGAATGTTGATATCAAGACATGTGCCATGGTCCAAAGTGGGGTCTCTTCATTATGGATTAGATAAACATTTACTACCGTCTTACATTGTATTTCAATGTTGCTAGTCTTTTATTTTGGGAGTCTGGACCATACAAGTTAATTTCTGTATACTAAAACTTCTGTTTTTTCACTCGTAGTACATGATCTGATAAGACAGTGACACGAAATAATTTATCAAGGTTAAGATTGATCAGATGTCCATTGACCTAAATAGATTCTGTTAAACTCCAGTTGGTTTGATCTCTAATTATGCTCGGGAATGCTTTGGGTAACTTTTCTATGTTGGTGGTTCTATCACAATAATGTCTTTGTATGAATAGTCTGAGTTTTTGCTGATCCGTGACTCTGTTTTTCTTCTCCACACCTTGTAGAAATGACCTACAGTTTTACAGTTAGTACATACTTTTTAAAAAGTCAGGCACTGCTTGTGTTTGATGTTTCTTTGTTCTAAAGTGCTGACGTTGGCTTATTGGGTGGAATCCCACATTTTTTGACTAAATGCAAGTAATGTCAGGTTTTTTGGAAGGATTCTTGCCATAAGGCCTAGCTGTATCTCCTCACATTCACATTACTAGCTACTTATACTGGCTCTATAGCATTCCTTCCATCTGAATCTATCCCCATCTTACTATGTGTGATTCCCTGAGCAACTCACTATTTAGTGGATATCCACCAAAAGGCCAGCATCACTTGTACAAACTTTGTAAGCCCACTGTGCACCTGGACCAGCATTGTCCATCTTGAGCTTTCCTGTTCGATTCCTCCCATTTGCCATGGACATGGTGCACAGGGGCAGATTGGCATTCCACTTTGTGGGTTGGACCTGAAGATCCTGCTGAATGGGATGGTGCAGACATGGGACATCCCCAGAACTAGCAGTGAAGATGATGATACCAGACCATGCCAGCCTGGACTGTGGCTCAAGTAGTAATCCAGAGTTTATTACGTTTTTGGGGTAACAAGGTGTGGAGCTGGATGAACACAGCAGGCCAAGCAGCATCATAGGAGCAGGAAGGCTGAAGTTTTGGGCCTAGACCCTTCATCAGAAAGTATAACGAGTGGTGAGTTTTCTGATGAAAGGTCTAGGCCCTTAACTTCAGCCTTCCTGCTCCTATGATGCTGTTTAGCCTGCTGTGTTCATCCAGCTCTACACCTTGTTAACACCGATTCTCCAGCATCTGCAGTTCCTATTATCTCTTTATTACTTTTTTGGTTCAACTCTTTAATGTAACCCTTAGTTGCTCAAATTCTCTCAACAAAACCTCTTTCCTCTTTCTACCTACATCAAAAGGGCAAGACTTATTTGTTCCCAGATAAAAGTTATTGTCAAAAGCTTGTAGAACTTCATCAAAACTACCTGTGCCTTCTTCCGTATTTTGACACGCAGTAACATGTTCAACTCTAGGTCTTATCAAAATACAATATTGTCTTACTTGTTCAGTTTGCTGATTTAGTATATAGTTTCAAATCAATTCTATATTTTAAGAACTGTTTTCTCCAAGTTGTGAGCTCTTGGAGTTCTATTTGGCCAGTCTCTAAAATTGAAGCTGCTACACAGTGTTATTTGACCTGCTATTTCTTCCTAACACAGTCATTTATTCTTCAACTTCAAACTTTCTCATTCTGCATTATCTCAATAGTGTTTTATTTTTGCTTAAAGGCTTTTAATTCTGCTCTATATCCATGTGGATTTATTCAATTTTCCCTGACAGATAGCAATGCCTTTTTAAATTTCCTCTTTCAATGTTTTAAAGTATGTAATACAAAAATGCTGAGTTTCTGTAATCTTGTAATCTGTTTTTACATCAATCGAAGAATAACCATTGGTCAGTATACAGGATGACTCCAGTCTCTGAAATTGTGCCACGGCATCTCCTACATTCACCTGTGAGTCCAGCTGAAGCTTCAGTTTAATGGAGCATTCAAAAGACCGCTTTCTATTGACTTGGCACTTCCTCAATATTGAGCTCACGACTCATTATACTGTCCTTGGCCATAGACTCTCTGCGGACTTTGGGACTGCACCCTACAGTATTTCCAGAGACGAAACAACAAGTGTTAAGAATCTTGTGTGAACATAGGAAGCAGCCATATGACTTATAACAAAGGCCTGCAATATCAAAGAGAGTTTGGAAGTTCTAAGGGGAGGGGACTGGAGTATTCAGGATTATTTGGCAATCCAAAAGCAACACTCTGTGGCATTTTAACATAGTCATGTCATTCTAATTTCAATGATTCAGTTCAGTGTCAATTTAGTAGGTGCAGATGGTATGAGGAACTGCTTAGCTCCACCGCTAATTCTCTATTTAAAAGGGGCAATCCAAATTCTGAGGTGCTTCAAATTAGAAGCAAGTAAGGAAGAACTTTGACAATTAATTCAGAAAAAGAAAAAAAATCCCTCAAATCATTGGTGTACCTATCTACCATTCAACGACAAGTATCAGGAAGCTCCATACTGTATCTACAAGCTGGTAAAATAATCCTCACATTTTACCAGGACTGAAGTGTTACATCTATGTCTAAGACTTGAACAGGTTCTAAAAAAATGACAGATACCTGACTTAATTTAAGATAGTTGTCAAAGTTATGAAGGGCCTCGAAAAGGCAGATGTAATGACAGATACCTGACTTAATTTAAGATAGTTGTCAAAGTTATGAAGGGGCTTGAAAAGGCAAATGTATAGAAAGCATTTCCACTTGTGGGAAAAGCCAAAAACTAGTGATCAAGAATATGAAATTATCAACAATAAATCTAAGAATTCAGGAGAAAGCTCTTTCTCCAGGGAGTGGCTGAAATGTGCAGGTCACTAATGGAGTAATTAAAGTGAATGGCGTAATTGCATCAAAGGGGAAGCTAGTTAAACATGTGGGAGAATTGAACAGAACGTTAAGCAGAATGGGTTAGAGGAAGACAGGAGAGAGAAGACTTAAGTGGAGCTTAAAGACCAGTGAGTGGACTATTTCTGCGCGATACCTTCTGGTACCAATAGGCAATACCGATCCCAAGTAAATGTTCCAAATCCTTTAGTGATTTCCGTGTGGGACACATGTTGTACTGCGCTGTGACCAATTGTAAGTCCCTTGCACACTCCCATCAATCAAAATTGCAAAGTACAAATTATTTTCCCAAATCAGAGCCTTCCTAATCTTAATTTAAAATAGTATTGTGAAATAGATTTTGTAATGAATCACATAAATTGCATCCACAACATATCAAGAAAAGAAATGTTGTAATAGAAAAAAGGAAATTTGTGTAGAAGTCTCAGAAAAAGGACAACTCTTCATAGCTCTCAGGAATAGAAGCTTGATTGATTGAAAGATGTCCCCGGTGTGATTTTTGAGCCTTCCTGGCAATGTGCAGCAATGAAAGGGATTCCTTAATATCAAACCCACTTAATTTGCTCTTCTATTTTTAGCCACTTGACTAGATGAATGCCAAGATGGCTTGTCAGCTGAATTATTCATAGCTCAGCAGAGGAAGGAGTCTGTGTTCCTCTGACACTTGGACCTAATGATAATGGGGCTCTAGTGGATTGAAAAATCATTCTGGCTTTCAGTCGGCACATTTGCTGAATCGGGAAACTGATGAAAGATTTGTAACAAGACTGAAGGGAGTCATATCATCAATGTGTTGTCTTGAAGTGATGATTAATCTGAGAGGTGTGTTCACTGCCTTGCCAAGGTTAAAGATTGTTGCCAAGTTTAAACTCATTAAACTGCACCCAAATCAGATCATCAACATATGAGGTGATGGTATTCTCTCAGTGTATCTCTCAGCATTCTTCAAACTCTGATGGCATACCAGGATAGAATTAATGAGATGTTGATAGATGCAAGTCACTTTACTGTGATGAGGATGCATGGTGACCTTGAGGAGGGTCTGTGCCAGAAGACAGCAAGTCTAAAATTATACATTGAATAAAGAAAAAAAAAGACAAAGTTCCAGAATACCAGTTTGAAATCTTGTATTCTGTTGCAATGACAGTGACTACTTCAAATGTTTTTTACCATTTAACACCACAACAACAGGATATACAGACCCTTCAAAATAGTAAACCCTCCTGAGGTGCTTTGCAGGAGTATAAGCAAAAAAAATTAATAATGAACTCCTAAAGAGGTATTAGGCTGTAGCAATGAAAAGCTTTGTCAAAGAGCATTTTAGAGTGTGTTAAAGGAGAAGAGCGTGGTAGAGCAGTGCAGAGATTTACAAAGGGAGTTCTCGAGCTTCAAACCTGGCCGAGCAATGATAGCCAGGGAATCTCAAGGGGCTAGAATCAGTGGATCACCAAGAATTCTGAGGTTTATATTCCTGGAACAGGTTATAGCAATAGGGTGCCATGCAAGCGTGGAGGTATTTGGAATCAAGGATGAGAATTTTAAAATCTTAATGCTGGTAGGCAGGGAGGCAATGCAGGTTAGTAAGTGCAATTTTGGACAGGAAGGAACCCTTTACAGCTGCAACAAACATGGAGAGGCGTGATGCAGGGAAGAAATTTTGCATTCCCAGAAGGTAGCATCATGCCAGCTACTCTTGGATCTCTGTCTACTTTAAACGTTCATCACCTACCTGGCCCCTTACCCATGCTGTGCCTTGGCACTTTACCCACTGGCACCTACACTCTGATTACCTACCTCTACTACCCAAATGAACCTGGCACTGTGGCTGGTAATCTACCTCCTATCCATTGGTACTTTACCTACCTGGCACCCTAACCCTGAACCACCTATGACATGGCACATATATACTTTTTTCTCTTCATTTGTGGGATGTGGGCATTGCTGGCTGGCCAGCATTTCTTGCCCATCCCTAGTTGCCCTTGAGAAGGTGGTGAGCTGCCTTCTTGAACTGCTGCAGTCCTCCTGCAGTGGGGTGACCCACAATGCTATTAGGGAGGGAACTCCAGGATTTTGACCCAGCGACAGTGAATTTTGACCCAGCGATGGCGATATATTTCCAAGTCAGGATGGTGAGTGGCTTGGAGGGGAACTTGGAGATTGTGGTGTTCCCATATATCTGCTGCCCCTGTCCTTCTAGATGGAAGTGGTCATGGGTTTGGAAGGTGCTGTCTGAGGATCTTTGGTAAATTTCTGCAGCACATCTTGTAGATAGTACACACTGCTGTTACTGAGCGTCGGTGGTGGAGTGTCTTATGGATGTAGTGCCATTCAAGCAGGCTGCTTTGTCCTGGATGGTGTCAAGCTTCTTGAGTGTTGTTGGGGCTGCACTCATCCAGGCAAGTGGGGAGTATTCCATCACACTCCTGAAATGTGCTCTGTAGATGGTGGACAGGCTTTGAGGAATCAGGAGGTGAGTAACCTGCTGCAGTAATCCCAGCTTCTGGCCTGCTCTTGTAGCCACTCTGTTAATGTGGTGAGTCCAGTTGAGTTTCTGGTCAATGATAACCCCCAGGATGTTGATAGTGGAGGATTCAGTGATGGTAACACCATTGAATGTCAAATGGCGGTGGTCTGATTGTCTCTTATTGGTGATGGTCATAGCCTGGCATTTGTGTGATGTGAATATCACTTGCCACTTGTCAGCCCAAGCCTGGATATTGTCCAGATCTTGTTGCATTTGGACATGGACTGCTTCAGTATCTGAGGAGTAATGAATGGTGCTGAACATTGTGCAATCATCAGCGAACATCCCATTTCTGACCTTATGATGGAGGGAAGGTCATTGATGAAGCAGCTGAAAGTGCTTGGGCAGGACATCTCTGCAGGAGTTCCTGAGGGTTTGTCCTGGACATGAGATGATTGACCTCCCACAACCATGACCATCTTCCTGTGAGTCAGGTACGACTCTAACCATCGGAGAGTTTGCCCGCTGATACCCATTGATTCCAGCTTTGCCAGGCCTCCTTGATGCCACACTCGATCGATTGCAGCCTTGATATCAAGGGCTGTCACTCTCACCTCCCCTCTGAAATTCCACTCTTGTCCATGTTTGAACCAAGGCTGTAATGAGGTCAGGAGCTGAGTGGCCCTGGCAGAACCCAAACTGAGCATCACTGAGCAGGTTATTTCTGAGCAGGTGTTGCTTGATAGCATTGTTTATGACACCTTCCATCACTTTACTGATGATCGAGAGGAGACTAACGGGGTGGTAATTGGTCAGGTTGGATCTGTCCTGCTTTTTGTGTACAGGACATACTTGGGCAACTTTCCACATTGTTTGTAGATACCAGTGTTGTAACTGCAGTGGAACAGTTTGGCTAGAGGAGCAGTAAGTTCTGGGGCACAAGTCTTCAGTACTATTGCCGGAATGTTGTCAGGGCCCATAGCCTTTGTAGTATCTAGTGTCTCCAACCGTTTTTTGATATCATGTGGAGTGAATCGAATTGGCTGAAGACGGGTATCTGTAATGCTGGGGACCACTGGAGGAGGCCGACATGGATCATCCAGTTGGCACTTCTGGCTGAAGATTGCTGCGAATACTTCAGCCTTATCTTTTGCACAGATGTGCCGGGCTCTTCCATCATTGAGGATGGGGATGTTTGTGGAGCCTCCTCCTCCAGTGAGTTGTTTAATTGTCCACCACCATTCACAACTGGATGTAGCTGGACTGCAGACCTTAGATCTGATCTGTTGGCTGTGGGATCGCTTAGCTCTGTCTATCACTTGCTGCTTTCGCTTTTTGGCGTGCAAGTAGTCCTGTTTGGTGGCTTCGCCAGGTTGATACCTGATCTTCAGGTGTGCCTGGTGCTGCTCCTGGCATGCCCTCCTGCACCCTCCATTGAACCAGGGTTAATCCCCTGGCTTAATGGCAATGGTTGAGTGGGGGATACGCTGGGCCAAAGAGGTTACAGATTGTGTTGGAGTACAATTCTGCTCCTGTTGATGGCCCACAGTGCCTCATGGATGCCCAGTCTTGAGTTGCTGGATCTGTGTGAAGCCTGTCCCATTTAGTATGGTGATAGTGCCACACAACACGATGGAGGTTGTTCTCAATGTGAAGGCGGGACTTTGTCTCCACAAGGACTGTGCAATGGTCACTCTTACCGATACTGTCATGGTCGGATGGAACTGCAGCCGGCGGATTAGTAAGGATGAGGTCAAGTATGTTTTTCCCTCTTGTTGGTTCCCTCACCACCTGTCATAGACCCAGTCTAGGAGTTAAGTCCTTTAGGACCCGACCAGCTCGATCAGTAGTACTGCTGCCGAGACACTTTTGGT
Organism: Ginglymostoma cirratum; assembly: GCA_024137785.1. NCBI lineage: Eukaryota > Metazoa > Chordata > Chondrichthyes > Orectolobiformes > Ginglymostomatidae > Ginglymostoma > Ginglymostoma cirratum. Next base: position 20,243,129 of record JAHRHZ010000077.1, on the reverse strand, counting down.
GGTGGACATTGAAATCCGCCACCCAGAGTACATTTTGTGCCCTTACCATCCTCAGTGCTTCCTCTAAGTGTTGCTCAATATTGAGGAACTGATTCATCAGCTGAGGGAGGACAGTATGTGGTAATGAGCAGGAGGTTTCCTTGCCCATGTTTAACTTGAAGCCATGAGTCTTCATGGGGCCGGAGTCAATGTTGAGCGCTCCTCCGGACTATTTACCACTGTGCCATCCCCTCTGCTGGCACTGACCTCACCTGTGCTTCCCCTTTCACAAAAGCTGTGATGCTGGACCAATAAATTACAGAGTACAGCTGCTGACTGTTCTGAGAAAGGGGGCGTGATTTACCTCTTTCCATATGCTTCATGCTACAAAGGATATCTCTGAATGGATGTACAGTTCCAAATTTCTGAAGGGCATCTGATTGGAATCTCCAGTTGAAAATATGGATCTCTTTCATTTCCTGATTAAGAAGGAGTAGAGTGGCAAGCTGTGTGAGATTGCCACACCTCCAAAAATCTCGTCCTGACTGAGATTAGAATAGTTAAAGCTTCTTTGAAATTTAAATGCTTCTCAGAGCTCAAACAACAGGGGACTCGCTAATTCAATGCGGAAAAATCTGAACCAGTAAACCAATAATGGTCCATCAAAGCAGCATGGCATTTTCAAGAATTGTTTCTGACAGATTTTCAAGTTACAATTAAATGACAGGAAGTGTAAGATCACAGAAGGTGACTAGTAAGTCAGTCAGAAACTGAGCACACTGCATGTTCTCAATGGATGATCAATGTTGCCTGACTACAAAAGGCAAAAGGCCTGAATTTGAAAAGTTGGCAGCATTGGAAGGATTATCAGTGGACCTATTCCTGGAGATTTGTTCACTTTAACATTCTGATCACATGATGTCTGACCGTATGATCATTTGACCAAATACTTATTCAAATTAGTTTGACACTGAGTTCTAGTTCATATCCCAATAGCCACAAATGATGAAAGATCCCAAGGTCAATACTTTCAGTTCAAAAACATTATGCTTTCCTGCCATTTAATTTCATTCAGTGAGAGCCAAGGTTTGGGAACACGGTCGGAGAGAAAAATTATTGACCTTGATGCTTCTATTTCTGGGCCCTTATCTCGCTCCTCCTTTTAACCCTTAACATCTTCCATCAAGCCCCTTCACAATGTGCTTTGGGAATAATAGAATGGCACAGCAAAGAAGGTTATCAAGTCTGTCTCATCAGTTCTGTAACAGTCTCATTCTCTCACTATTTGCTTTCTCCAAATACTTATTTCCTTTTTGAACAGTAATTTTAAACTGTATTCCGCACAATATTAGGAAGTGAGCAGATGTGGTACCAACTTTTGTAAAGGTTCCTCTGCATGTCACCTCCGTTTCTTGTGCTAATCAACTGAAATGCAACTGGATCGGGGTCATCTAAATTGTTGATCATTCAGGCACTGGAAATAATTTCTATTTATTCTTTCTGACCTTTCCTAGCTTTATATATTTCCATCAAATTCCCACAAATTTTCTTAGCTCAGTGATGGAAAGCCAAGGCGTTATTTACTTTTTGATTGTATTAATCACTTTGATTCATGTAAACCATTGTTTCCTTTCATATTAATGAAAATAAACTGGCTGTGGAAGACCACTATGAGCCGGGTTTGTTTCATGGCAGTGGAATGGAACATTGAAGGAGAAATGGAACCCAGGCTGAAGAAATGCTTTGTGGGTTTGAAAAGAGAGAGGCAGGATGGGAAATTCAGTAAGACACACACCTGCTAAAATCAGCAAAAACCTGATTGATTTCAAACTCTGCCCCATCTCAGTCAAAAGAGGGGTTAGTCCAGCACTAAAGATTGCTAAGGGTGTTAAAACTAACTACTGTCTGTGATTCCACAATAGCTACTATTTACCAGAAACCGAACTGGACGTGCCACTTTGAAATAGTGGCTACAAGAGTAGGTCAGAAGCCAGAAATACCGCAGCAAGTAACTCACCTCCTGACTCCTCAAAATCCTGTCCACCATCCACAAGGCACAAGTCAAGACTCAGATGGAATACTCCCCACTTACCTGGACGAGTGCAGCTCTACAACACTCAAGAAGCTTGACACCATCCAGGACAAAGCAGCCTGTTTGACTGGTACCACATCTACTCCCTCCAACAGGTACAGAGAATACAACCACTTGCAAACTGCCCTCCAGGCAACCCACCAACCTGAGTTGGAACTATATCACAATTCCCTCATTGCCGCTGGGTCAAAATCCTAGAATTCCATCCCTAACAGCATCGGGGATCTACCTGGTCAAATGCTAGCAATACCCATGTCCCACAAGCAATTTTATAAAAGCTAGCTTTGAAATTCAGGCCCAGAGGAAGTACAGCATCAAACAGAATAGTGGTTTATTAAAAACCAATCACATGGGCCAAAATCAGGCATTATCTTATATGCACACAACAATAGCAAGAAAGAGGTATACAGGAGTGCAGCTTGCAATGGGTAGAGTTGTTTGGTCATTCTCTGAAGATGTGTTTGGAGATCTACTCTTGGATTGACCACCTGAGACAGACCCTAGCTAAATCTTTATAAAATATACATTATCTAGCCACTATACAAAGAAGCCCAACAGGTTCAGCACTGTTTCTGAGGACCATAGTTGGGACATCAAAAAAATCTGGTGTAAAAACTTCAGAGGTGATGTATCCTAATTATTGTTAATTTTAAGGACATTTCCTTTCAACGCATTGCTTTCCTCCTTCTTCATGGGATTGTAAGCAAACAATATTATTGTGAGTATGTAATATGCTTCATAGTTTAACAAAGCTCCACCATACTTTAAGGGACAATATCCAAGTTGATGCGTGCAATTGATATCTGGATCAAGAGTTTAAGACAGGTAAAGGAGTTCTACAATGGCTACTTTGAATGTGTACTGTTGCTTACCCCTGTTCGTGATGAAGATATTGGTGTCTGAAAATATTGAAAGCCAATCAAAAGTTATATATTTGGCAAGTTATAGTGTGTGAGTAGGACACTTCACATACATCATTTTTGGTCACAACTGTATGCAATACGAGAAAACAGTTCAACTTCATTATTTTGCATAAACTGTTAAGTAGACCTCAAAAAACGAAGCAATTGCCATGCAGAAAATCCAAGACAGTATCATCTGAAATATCAGTATTTCCTATCCAAAAAATAGCAAAGAACATCCAAAATTTTCCATTAAAACTCAGAAATATGTCAGGCATGGTTGAAGCACTTTCCTTCGAAGCATCACCGCTTTGACCAGGCACTGTAGATGGACTCTGGGGCAATGTGCTTTCTGTGTGAGGTACTAATTAATGACTATGTAACAAAGTTCATTATTCATTACAAAAATAGAGAATGTTCTTGCTAATTATCTCTGAGTTCTTGAAGTTCAGGCATCCATTAAATGACTTACATAGCTACTTGAGCTGCACTCAAACAGAGATTATTTAATCACACTGTTATCTCATGCCTTGTAGGTGATGGACAAGCACCGAGGAGACACAGGATGCTTCCTCACTGCACAATTCCTAGCCTATGACATGCTCTTGTAGCCTCAGTATTTATATGACTGGTCCAGTTCAGTTTCTGGTCACTGGTAATTCCACGATATTAATAGGGGGGCCTTCCACACTGGGAATGTCAAGGGGCAATGGTTGCATTTTCTCTTGTTGGAGATGGTCATTGCCTGGCTCTTGTGTGGCAAGAATGTTATTTATTATTTACCAGCCTTGGATATTTTCTAGAGCTTGCTGCAGATGGATACTGCTGCTTCAGCACCTGAGGAGTCCCAATCTGGTGTCTCATGTTAGAGCCATTGTATAAATATTTCCACTGTACTATGGCCAGAACATGACAAAATACTGGGCAATTCTCAACTGTGATTTTATAACTAAACCAAGTTTTTCTGAGTAATCTGTTCACAAAAACTATTTTCTTCGTAGGAAGGGTAATACAACGGTACAGTTGGTCGACTAGAATTAAGACCCTTGATCAATCCTCAGAATGATGAGGATAAAGTAAGCAGATAAAGTAATCTCTTGGTCATAGCAACTGTATGTTCATATCCGAGAAGAGGACAATTTTGCTGCAGTGTCTATGGAGTTCAAAGCTAAATGGTGAATTGTGGGGATATAGAGTGATTGACAATCTTTGAGTTAAATTGAGGATTAATGAAAATGTTTCCTGAGTCGATGAAATAGCTGGCTGTGATTAAGCAGATTGAACATGGCATTTGAAAGTTGAAATCTTTTACTTATTATGGCTTTCTCATGGTCTTTTATTAGTAGTGAGTTGATTTTAGGTCCCATTCCAGTGTGAATTTGACAGCTAACGTGTTATCATGACTGTATTTACATCACTCTCAGCACTGCACCATATGGTAAGAACTCTAAAAGACCAGAAAGGTGCCAGATTAGTTTTGCTTCCTGGTGCCGATGAATGGGAGAAACAGAACAGATTGTGAAAGCAATATGATCTTTTTTTTTGAGAGGGACGCAGCAATTGCTCTTCACCTTTTGGAATGTATTTCAATGCCATCAGTCAGTTTTTCATTCATCCCTGGCTAAAGCTGAAAGCAGGTTAACAAAGGAAGGGTGAACAAAGATTGTGGTTCACAATCCAGTTTTCAGCATTAGATGGATGTTGCTGGCGAAAAGTCAATTTCAGAAGGAATGATATTGCAAGGGTTTTGCAGCAAGGCATAGTCTGCTGAGAAACCCAGGGCAGCAGAGACCTCCTTCTGTCCTTCCTAACAACTTTTAAAATTAGTTTAAAGCATCTTGTTGGAATCACAACAGGTAGGTCTGAGGAGAGCACCCCAATAAATATTTGGCTTACTAGAAAGCACTCCTGCCCTGAGTCAGTAGCTGATGTGTTGAAATACAACTCTTTTTTAAAAAGTATTTAGTCATGTGATAACGGCATCACTGGCATGGACAATATTTACTGCCCTTTCTTAATTGTCCTGAGAAATGTGGTGTTGAGCTGCCTTCATGAACCACTATAGTTCTTGCACAGTTGGTACATCGCCAGTGCTGTTAGGGTGCTCCTGGATCTGGACCAGTGACATTGGAGGAACAGTGACATTTTCCATGTTGGGATGTTGTGTAGCTTATAGGGTAATTTGCATGTAACTTATGGCACGGTGGCTCAGTGGTTAGCACTGCTGCCTTGCTACATCAGAGATCTGGGTTCAATTCCACCCTCAGGCAACTGGCTGTATGGAGTTTCCATGTTCTCCCTGTGTCTGTGTTAATTTCCTCCAGGAGCTTTGGTTTCCTTCCACAGCCCAGATATGTACAGGCTAGGTGGATTAGCCTTAGAAAATACAGGGATAGGGTGGGTGTGGGACACTCTTTGGAGGGTTGGTGTGGACTCAATGGGCTGAATGACCTGCTTCCACACTGTAGGGATTCTGTGATTCCATGCAGTGGTGTGTCCACGCTTTCTAAGTGACAGATTACCTGGTTTGAATGGTACTGTGATGTAGATGGTAGATGGTAGATACTGCTGCCACATTGCATTGGTGACAAAGCAGGTGGATGGAATACAAATCAAGTAGGTTACTTTGTCCTCATATTTTGAACTTCTTGGGTATTTTTGAGCTGCGTCCGTATAGAGATTATTTAATCACACTGTTATCTCATGCCTTGTAAATGATGGACAAGCACCGAAGAGACACAGGATGCTTCCTCACTGCACAATTCCTAGCCTATGACATGCTCTTGTAGCCTCAGTATTTATATGACTGGTCCAGTTCAGTTTCTGGTCACTGGTAATTCCACGATATTAATAGGGGGGCCTTCCACACTGGGAATGTCAAGGGGTAATGGTTACATTTTCTCTTGTTGAAGATGGGCATTGCCTGGCTCTTGTGTGGCAAGAATGTTATTTATTATTTACCAGCCTTGGATATTTTCCAGAACTTGCTGCAGCACCTGAGGAGTCCCAAACACTGCAGACCATTGCTGATAGTTACACTCTCACATCTGACCTTCTAATGGACAGAAGGCTGTTGATGAAGCAGCTGAAGGTGGTTGGACCCAGGACACTCCCCTGAGGAACCTCTGCAGTGAGATGATCGAGCTCTAATTAGGAGGGCCATTTTCCTTTGTGCCAGCTATGAGGCTAACTAGTGGAAGGTTTCACCCCTCAGGGTCCACTGACTCCAGTTTCACCCAGGCTTATTGATGCCATGTTCAGTTAAATCCCACCATGATGTCAAATGCAATGGCTTTAACCTAACTCTGAAATTCAGCTCTTTTGTCCATTTTGATGCTGTCATGACTATAAATACTAAATATATAAAGAAGACTAATCTGACCTTTTAAAATACACACAGCATCTAAAAACAGCTACCAAGAGTCATGTAACTCTCCCAGTTAATTCTTTTCAGCCAAAAAGACAGGCAGGCTAATACGTTAGCTCAACATCAAGGGCAAATGCCATTTAGAATTTGATTAATAGTTGGACAACACAATGGTCCCTTTTTAATTGGTGAGAATTATTTTCTTTTAAGATAAAGAAGATGTTTCACCTCATGGAAAAGTTTAGGAACAGAGTCAGTGTTTCAGGATAAAAGGGTGCTAATTTAAGACTGACCTGAAATTCTTTTCCCAGATGGTTGAGTCTTTGGAATTCTTTGCCACAGAGCACTGCAGAGGAAAGTCCTTGTGTATACTTAAGGCTGTGATAGATAGATTCTTGATCAGCAGGGAAATCAAGGATTATGGGAGAGGGGTAAAAAACTGGAGAGGAACTTTGCATCAATCATAGTCCTATTCCATGGCACTGCAGGATCAAGGTGCTGAATAGCCTATTCCTGTTCTTATTTCTCATGGTTTTATAGTCTTATAGTCTGAGCAGGAGGCTGAATGGAAATCACTGTGGGGTGTCCAATGTAATTAACTTTGCTTTGTGGAGTAATGGTTCATCAAAAGTGAACAGAGCAGTCATGTTAACATGGCTGTAGAGTCTGTGACATGTTATTTTAGACCAGACTGACAACAGTACCTCGGAAATGTATTGGAGACATCACACAGAGTTTCTCAGCTCAAGAGAGAAAGGCTTTCAGAAACACAGCTCTGCCGAGAGTCTAGACAATCTGCGAGTATCTAACTACAGTAAGGAACCCCTTGTCTCAACACCTGCTCTCATTTTGAATCCATCTGTATAAGCAATCTCCCAAAAAATTCAAATGCAACTTTTACAGTTGTTGAATTTTTGACTTCTTGTTTTCAACACTGTCACCTTTAGAAATGGAATCCCGAAGCAAGTAACAGGTCTGCAATGATAATGGATTAATTGGACTTTCATCTTTTTAAGTATCTTTTATCCTTATCTATCTTTTCATTTTTGAGTTCCTTTTGGTAACTTACTACAATAGTTGCATAATAAACTAATCTTTGATCTGGTATATAAGTAAAGCTTTTGCTGGTTACTTTGAATTGGAATGCTCAAAAATCTAAATGGGAGGATAGAAAAGCTATATAAATTCACAGTTCACAAACTACACTCTGAGGATATGCCTGTTAGTTGCGACAGACATTAACACAAAAACTCTAGGATAACACTCCAATACAATAGTGACTGAGTGCTGCACTGTTGAGACCTACCACTTTTTGGATGAGATAAAAAACATCTGCAATTCTATACACTCTTCTGAGTGGATATTATAAGATTGCATGGCACTACTTTGAAGAAGGGCAAGGGAGTTATTCACAGTGTGGAGCTGGAGGAGTGCAGCAGGCCAAGCAGCATCAGAGAAGCAGGAAAGTTGAAATTTCGGGTCAGGATATAAACGTCAGCTTTCCTGTTCCTCTGATGCTGCCTGGCCTGCTGTGTTCCTCCAGCTCCATACTGTGTTATCTCTGACTCCAGCATCGGCAGTTCTTACTATCTCTGAGTTATTCTTAGTGTCCTGGTCAATATTTATTTCTCAATCAACATCATCAAAACAGATTATCTGATCATTATCCCTTTACTTTTTGTTGAAACGTCCTGTGTATAAATTGTTTCCTGCATCACCACATAACGACAATCCGAAAGCACTTCATTGGCTGTAAAATGCTTTGCAGATCATGGAGAATGCTCTATAAATGCAAGTCTTTCTGCTTTTCCTTCACTTAGGAATGAAATGAAATGCCATAATTAGGGTCCCATGTACATCTATATTAATGGGGTTCCTTTACAGTTATGTTGAAACTCTCTTCAGCCACAAAACCCAGTGATGTTAAAATGATGAATTAGTCAGAATGCAGTGGGAGATTGAACAACTCCACTTTTAATTGCTCCCTCTCTTCTTTCTGGCCAGTAAGTTAAATTCCATCATTTGATTCAGAATTTTGTGGTTTAGGTATGAAATACATAAAGTAACTTATTCCCATCAAGACCATGTATGACATTCCCAACGAACTGGGATTCATGACAAGAACAATTTTAAGCTCCCAAGAGCCAAGTGTTCTCTCACAAGTTGAATATTCCATCTACTATCTGTTTATTGTGCGTAAATGTTATTCAAAACAATTATTTTCTTTCTAATATCTCTCATTCTTCGTGTGTCTTGCTTGAAAGCTGGGAGCAAAAATCCAAAATTGTTGTTTACGACTATATGCTCATGTTTAATGTTTCTTAAAATATGGACACTTGGCTTGAACGGCAATCTGGATGCCACTCTTCACATGATGCCAGATGACCACAATTTCTGGAAAGTTCTAACCAGCAGTAACCAGAGGACAAAAACTTATGTCATCCCTTGGAATGAAGTAATCCTCGCATTATGTTATGGTAGGTTGAAATAATCTTTTACCTCAGATAGTTGGGACAAAAGGGAAAAACCCATCATTGCTTGACTAATTGCCAATGACTCCACAGTTATTTGCCACAAAGCACAATAGACTTTGGCCTGGTCATCAAAACCCATTTTGTTAATTGAGTGGCTAAACTGAAAGCCCCTGGCACATGACTATACACACTAGATTGTTTGGATTCACCTTTTTGACCTATTTCGTCTCTGTGCTTATAACAGATGAACAGTAAGCAGCTCCAGGCTTAGCTGAGCATCAGATGTGTCAGAAAAGTTAGATTTCTGGGAAGAAACCTATATTTCAGCTATGAAGTGAATCAATTCCCAGCTACCAACTATTGCATTATCAACAGCAATTTGACTCTGTATGTTCTCCTGCAGCATTGACCTCTGTGCACAGCCAACTAAGGGAACATTAACTGGATTGGACTCTTTACTTCACATGAACTAATTCTGATATCTTGGGTTCTAAGTAATTTGTACCGACTTTACTTTTCATTGTCTTTTTTTCCTTAGATGGATGTGTCACAAATCATTCTCCCTGGCTTTTGGATGCAGTCCAAAGATGTGCAGGCTAGGCGGTTTGGCTGTGCTAAATTGCCCGTAGTGTTCAGGGGTCTGTAGATTATGTGGGTTATAGGGGGATGGGTCTGGATGGGATGCTCCAAGGGCTGGTGTGGACTTGTTGGGCTGAAGGGCCTGTTTCCACACTGTAGGGATTTTATGATTCTAATAAACCCTACCTTGTCTTAACCCTGTGCTGTGTGTCTTTTAAAATTGGAGTTCAAGGATTTGGGAAACCACCACCTATTTTCAAGATGAGAAAATCAGGAAAATAAATTAACAACAAGCCCCTGTTGAGGACAGGAGGGAAGGGCAGCAAACAAAACTGCATTTACCTCTGACTCTTGGCTGTGATCATTGGAATATGGGATACAAAGGAACAGTGGAATTAAGATAATCAGTACTATTAAGGAGATCATAGAAGGTTCTTGTAAAAGTGCATTTTCATATAATTCAATTATTGGTTTTCATTTAGAACAAATAGTCAATAGTTTCTCACATCATTCAGTTCTGGTGCAAAAAGCTTTGGTTTTCTGTAACTGAAATTAAACAGCGTAAGGTTTTGGAACCTGATTTTCAGTGCAATTGCACTGCAGTATGTAACTGCACTCAGACTGCACTGACACTCACATTTGTTCGAACAGTAACAGTGCGCCAATTAGTAAAAGGATTTGCTATGCTCTTCAACCTTCACAACATGATTTGTGTTGCCTTCCTTTTCTCAAGGTTTCAGCAGGTCATACATTGCTCCACTGTCAAGATCATTATCTGGTGGAAATTCTGATGGAAGGTCATCAGTCTGACACGTCGGATTGAATCTTTCTAGAAATCAGAGAAGCGTTGAGTTTTGTAAAGGCTTCTTTCTGTGAGGTCAAGTAAGGTTCTCATGCTATTGTCCCAAACTGACCTCAAATTACCTACCAGGTCCCTGTGATTCCGAGGGTTCCCAGATCCTAGGGGATCCCTAGGATTCCTGGGGCCTCTTCCACATTTAAAAGGGTGTTGTACACAGTCAGTCCGAAGCTGCCCTGCACAGTTCATGATGGTTTCCCCGAACACGCAGGTAAGGGGAAAATTGATGCCCCACTTTGTGAATAAATTGGGGTCAGAGGGGGCCCTGACTACAGACCCTGCCAGCATGGTGGAAGGTTGCGCCCCAGATCAGAGATCTCAACTATCCAAAAGAATTCACTACAGTGCCGCGGGAAGTTCAGTGACAATCCCCACTCCGCCTGGGTGTGTGCCATCATAATCTCTCTGCCAAGTCACTCTCATTCAACCTGTTGCTACACCTACCTCCCACTAAAGCTCATGAACTATTACTCCCACTGTCAATGAGCCATCTCCCCTCACTCACTCTCATGCATCCAGTTTCCCAGGTTATATACCCTTAGCACCTCCAACTCACTCACTTTGAAGCTGAACCACTTTTCCCTCACCAGCATTGGCACTAACGGCTGTGATATCCCTGTTTTCTCTCTCAATCTCTCATTTTGTCTCATGCCAGGAGAAAATGACCCACTACAGGGCAGGAAGAATCATGATGAGTATTGAAATGCCCAATGTTTGGCTTCTCACCTTCTATGGGGAGACAATCCTGGTTGTGACCACCTGGTGAGACTGACTGTCCAAGCCAAAGGCCCTAAACTGATATCAGAGTTTCCCCTTTACTTACTGTACCACTGGCTGACAGCAGCCTCCCTGACTTGGTTGAGGGCTTCTCCCCTTCACCACTGAGACATGGCCATTTGGCTGATGCACATGTCATGTGTTTGCCATGTATTTTGCTGGTACCTGCAGTAGGTGTGACGTTGAGAGAGAACGGTGCCATACAACAAGATCCCCTTGACTGATGACTCTTGGCAAGCTGCTTGCCTTTGTTTTGCGCTGAACAGAAAGGCGGATCAGAAGTTCTGAGAGCACGGTAGGTGGTGGCACAGTGATAATGTCACAGGACAAGCAAATCAGAAAGCCAAGCCAATGTTCTGAGGACGGGTTCAAATCCCACCATGGCAAAAGGTGACATTTGTATTCAAGACAATCTGAAATAAAGAGCTATCCTCAAGGCAACCATCAAACAACTGTTGACTGCCGTAAAATCCCACCTGGTTCACTAATGTTCTTTAGGGAAGGAAATCTACTGTCATTACCTGGTCTGGCCTTCATGTGACTCCAGATCCACAATGTGGTTGACTCTTAACTGCCATTTGGGAAATTAGGGATGGACAATAAATGCTGCCTAGCCAGTGACATGCAAATCCCATGAATGAAAAAAATGGACAAAGTGCAAAGAGGGGTGCGATGTGCACCTAGGTCGATGCAAAGTGTGCGCGCACTAGGAGTTTGAGTGGGTAGCCTGGAGATGCAACATGGTCCATTCAATGAGATGGTTGCCTGTCCTTGCAAGCAAAGTGTCCCTGTAGCAGAATTCCAATGAAAAATGCAGACATGTTCCAAAACACACCATTAAACGTGAGCCATATTGTAAGTGGATTGGAGATGTGCTATGATGAGGCAGAGAGACTGGTACGTATCAGATAACTGTGCATGTGGGTGTATAGTATGTGCAGATATTGCATAAGGAGTGTGCCCTGAGATGTTGGTTCTAGGTGTCTAAGATGGAGGTGGAAGGTTGAGGAGGAAGTCTTGATCTGGGGTCTGTTCTGACTTTCGTATCATGAATTCTTGGTGTCTAATTGCTATCCAGAAGGAGAATGGAAGACTGCACATTAAAGAGTGCGTTTAAGTACTGACGAGTGACAATCTATGCCTCTTACCACTTAATAGTGATGATCTTCACTCAAAATCAAGGATTTAGTTGGAAAATGTGACTATTTGGTTTTAACATTGAGGAGGGCCTAGATGGACTTCCCACCCAATGTTCCCAAATTTCTTGCCTTAGCCTACATTGTTCAGTGGCTGGGAAGATTTTGCCCATTATTTCTCTCCACAACTGCTGCCTCTTTGCTGATTTTCCCAGCTTTGTTTGTTATTTTGTTACCTGCATTGTCAGTTTGTAGTCTGTCAACTGAGCTGTTTAAAAAGGTTGTATTATTCGTTCAATTAGAGATAAAAAAAAGAAAAAAAGGAGCTTGTGCAAAAGTATTCTAAAATACTCCTCCCTCAAACTGCACACCAAATCATTATATTTATATTATTGTGGGACCTTGCTGTGTACACATTTCCTGCTATGTTAATGTACAAAACAACAATGACTATACCTGGACATTGATTCTAAAATACTTTTGATAATTCTAAGAATGGAATAAGGTACTAAATCAGTTCAAAGTTTTTCCTTAGATGGTTTTAGAGAAAAATCAACCAGTTTTCCCTTTCACTCAGTGTTGGAATTGTGTGGGCAATGGTTTTCACGCCAAATGGGTCTCTCAAAGTGCTCTGCAATCAATGAAGGGCTTTTTGAAAAGTAGTCACCTACTGCAACCAATAGCTACACAACAAACTCCCGAAAAGACGAATATGACAACGGCTGAATGCTTTTTGAAGTATTGACTAAGGGATGATCATATGCTGAGAGACAGAGGATAACCCCTTGCTGTCCTCTGAAATTCTGCTTTTTTACATCTGACCGGAGTGTGTTATCACTGCAGGGCTAGCTTTTTAAATGTCAGTCATTTGGAACAGTTTTCTTCTTGGGGTTGAGGGTAAGTGGTGAGCATCATTGTCATAAGACCTCGATTTAAATTTTTTTTGCAATGTGCACACCGAGGACTCCTAGTGAATATGCAGATAGTTGGCAACAGATTTCACATTGGCCTGCATTCTAAAATCATGCTAATATGCAAAGTTTGCATGTTGCCTGCCTCAAATAGACCAAACATGGGGTAATCACACTAATGCCCCTTGTACCTGATATTAGATCCAATTGAATTGTTTCTCCTTTGTGTCAGGGTGAAGATTCTTCAATCTGATTACTTGAAGGTATTCAGTGTTCCTTTGTCTGGCTCTCTCACACTACAGATCCCCTGTAGAGGGTGCCACACTCTAAATGATGTCAAGGAATCATAAGTTGCTACTCAAGAACACACAGGTCTGTGGGCAGCTGTAAACATTTAATCACTGCCCCTTCTCCACTGATTTTCTTTAGTGATTACCTTCATAAAACAAGGGGCCCCAAATTGAAAGACTCCATGGAATAAAAACAGAGAAAAATACTAAAAACAGTTGGCAAATCAGGCAGCATTGTTGGAATAAAACTGTTAATATTTCAAGTTGTGGTGAACTTCCATCAAAACTGAGGAAAAGACGGATAGCATGCATGGCAAAGAGTTTTTCTTGGCCAGAGTATTGAAATTGCTAGATAGAGAGAGACTAAGGTCCAGCTGGTTAAGCTTCTACTCTCCTGGTGGTGGCATGATCAATCGGTAATGCTTTCTGAATAATCATGACAATCGATCTCTACCTCTAGCAGACTTTAAAGGTGATTTGAGGAAAGTCTCAATGGTGAGAACTGTTGGGAGCCATAAGCCCAAAGTCATCCATCAATTCCAAGCCATCTTTCAGGTTATTGATATAATGTACCAAAATATATTTCATTTCCGATTACCTAATTCGCATTTGAATGAAGTAACACTTTTCCCATTATCTTCCCAGGAAGCCTCTTCCTTATACGAGTCTTTCCCACTTGTTCACTGATAATGAGATGTAGTTTGGAGATGTAATTAGCTGGAAAATCAGAAGCAAAACAAATTAGACACTTAGTTCTGCTCTTGATTCTGCAACTCGTCCAGGGAGACTCTCCGCCAGTAACAGAATTGTTTAATTGAATCTCCTATAGCTAGAATAAGTAAAGGAATGTGTGTCTTATGTATATTACAGCATTCCGTAGCTATTCTCATAATTATAAAGTCAATTTTGAACAAACAAAGACTTTACAAATTAACTTTAAAAATGCTTTGATTGTCAACTATCAATACTATTCAATTAAAGTTTCTGGCCCAATATAGGATTTGAAGCATTGATTCTCATCACAGCTAACTTTCAAATTAGATATATTTCGGTGAGGTGAGATAATAAAAAAAAACCAACGGGGTCTCTTAATCTCCCAATATCGGGACAGAGAAACCCTGTAAAAATAACATAAACCACAGTATTGCTACACTTCTTAGTAGGTTTTGCTAATTCACAAAATCATAGGACAGTTGATGCACTGGAGGAGGATATCCGGTCCAACAGTTCTGCGCTGGTTTTCTGAAGAATCACTACACCCTAGTGCCAATCCTTCATCTTTACCATATGGTACTGGACATTCTTCCTTTACAGAGAGCAATCCAGTTCTCTCGAATTCCTTATCAAATCAGCCTTCACCAAACTCTTAGGTAATACAAACAGATATGAAACACTCATCTAACAAATTTTCTCATTCTGTCACCACTGCTTCTTTTGTTAATCACCTTATCCTGTACCCATTGATCTTTTCAAGAATGGGACAGCAGTTTCTCTCTATCTGCTCTGTCCGGACCCCTCATGATTTTAAAATGTTTTATCAAATCTCTTCTGTACCTTTTCTTCTGAGGACTAGATTCAACTTCTTCAATGCATCTACATAACAGAAGTTCCTTATCTCTTGGACATTCTCTGCACTCTCTCTAATGCCTTCACATCTTTTCTAATGTGTAGATGCAAAACCCCTGTTGAAGTAAAATCAGTGATTTTTAAGAAGTTGCACATAGCTTCTTTTACTTTTCAATTCTATGCCCCTAATGATAAAGCCTTGGATGTTCTTTGGTTTCTTAACAACGCTCTCAACTTTACAGCCACCTACAAATGATTTAGGTGCATTTTCAGACAATTGTCTTTGTTCCTACGTTCCCTTTAGAATTGTATCCATTATTTTATATTGTTTCTCCACGTGATAATCACAGACCAGAATACTAAATATTCAATGAGGCTGAAAATCAGTAAACATTTTTTTAGAAAGGATCTAAGTGAGAAATCCCAGGTACTTACTTAGAGAATAAACATGATAATTCTATGGTTCTGAACAAACAATAATAAATTTTACAATGTAAGGTTAGAACTGGAATACAATCTACTTCAGATATGTATACAACTCAAATCCTAACATCTAGGAGTTAACCTGAGATACGCATGATAACAGATAAACTGTTCTCCATATCAAACACCCCAGAGACACATGGATTTTTCAACAACCTTCCAGACATTAGAAGTCCTTGGGAATTGAATAAATACTTTGTCTCAGTCTTTACGGTAGAAGACACTGATAGCGTTCCAAAAATAATAAATAATGAAGGCACAAAAAGTTTTAGCTGAAACAAGTATGAAAGTATCACCGGAGAAAGAAGAACTTGGGAAACAAATGAGGCTAAAGCCAATAAGTGTCTTGGATCTGGTTCCGTAGGATCTGTCGGGATGCATCTTAAGATATTTAATAAGTACCTGCAGAGGTGATGGACGGACTGGTAATGCATTTTTAGATTCTGGAAAAGTCCCAAATGATTGGAAAACTGCCAATGTAATACCTTTATTTAAAAAGGAAGAAGTCTAAAGCACATAATGATAGGACCAGTTTGCTTGACATCTTCATTGGAAACAGAGTCGTACAACATGGAAACAGACCCTTCTGTCCAACCAGTCCATGCTGAACACAATCGCAAGTTAAACTAGTCCTACCTGCTTGCTCCTGGCCACTATCCCTCCAAACCTTTCCCATTCACGTGCTTATCTAAGTGATTTTAAACGTTGTAACTGTGCCCACGTCCTCAGAAAGTTCACTCCATATGCAAAGCACACTCTGTGTGGAACATTTGCTCCTCATGTCTTTTTTAAAATCTCTCTCCTCTCACCTTAAAAATATGCCCCCCCATCTTGAAATACCCCATTCTAAGGAGAAAAAAACACCTCCATTAACCCTATCTATACTCTTCATGATTTTGTAAACCTCCATAGGGTCGCCTTTCAAACATCTAAACTCCAGTGGATTGAATAGCAAAGCATTTAGAAAGGTGTGATATAATCACACAGAGTCAGCGTGCTTTCATGAAGGGGAAATCAAGCCCGACACATTTATTAGAGATTCTTTGAGGAGGTACTGAGAAAGATAGATAAAGGAGAATGAGTAGATGTAAAATATTTGGTATCACATGCTTGGATACTTAATAAAATTAGAGCCCATGGAGTCACGAAAGCAGGTTAGCATGGACAGAGGATTGGCAAATTAATGCATTAAAAGAGTTCAGGAGGGAAACCTGCAACTAGTGAAGTGCCACAGCAATTAGTGCTGGAGCCACAATTATTTACAACATATATGAATGACTTAGATGAGGAAAGGTGAACATACTATCACCAAGTTTGCTGATGACACAAAAAATAGGTGGGAAGTCAAGTGATGAGGATGACGCAAGGAGTCTGCAGAGGAATATAGGGCAGTTAACTGAGTGGACAAACATTGGCAAATGGAATATAATATGGGAAGATGTAAGGTTTGCAGTTTGGCAAGATGATTAAAGGAACTGAATATTATTTAAATACAGAAAGGATGCAGAATGCTGTGGAACGCAGCCACATCGCTGAGGGATTTGGCAGTATTTGTACATAAATCACAACGCCAGCATACAAGATCAGCAGGTAATTTGAATGTTCACTGCTATTTCATTGTGAGTGGACTAGAAAAATAGAGAAGTCTTGCCAAAACCATGCAAGGAACTAGTTAGATCATATCTGGAATATTGTGACCAGTATTGATCCACTTATGTACAGGAATATGAACCTGCATTGGAGACATTCCAAGTAAAAAGGTTCACAAAGTTGATCTTGGATATGGAATCATTTTATTATGAACAGAGACTGAATGGGTTGGGTTTGCACTCATTGAAGTTTATAAAAATGTGAAACCACCCTGATACAACATACAAGATTCTTTGGGAGCTTGACAGGGTTGATGCAGAAAGGTTATTTTCCCCTTGCGTTTGGGGTGGGACGCAAGACTATTACCAGGCAACATAAACTCAGTGTAAGAGATCATACATTTAAGACTGTGTTCAAAAGGAATTAGAAGGTAGTGAATGTTGGGAATTCTTTACTGCAGAAGCTGGGCCATTAACTATATTCAAGGATGAGATAGACAGATTTTTAAATCCGTGTGGGAAATCAAAGGTTATGGGAAAAGACAGGAAACTGAAGTTAAGGATTGTCAGTTTAGTCATGACCACATTCAATGTGGAGCAAATGGGCTCATCAAGCCTAATTAAAACTTCACAAGGTATTCAAATTCTTCACTTTTTGAAGACTGACTTTAAAACCTCCCTGAAAACCATGTCATGGACAGTTTAATGGCTGATCTTTCAATCCCCTTTCCTCGGTCTGCTCTCTGATTCTAGAAACTGCACTGAAATGCAGAACTTGAGCTTTTTCCACAAGACAGCTGCCTTCACCAAACCAGTACTTCCCCTGGATTTCTCAGACCCTTAATCTTGCTCAGTTGCACCAAGCAAATACTGTGTGTCATCTTTCTTTTAAAGTTAAGTATCTGCTGCACTGAACTGTTAATGAAGGTCAGGCTTCAAGCCACATGCTACCCCTCCTGCAAGACTCCCATTGCTTCCAGGATTTTTTTCTTAATTATGAGACCAACATTTAGCTATGCCTCCTGGCTTCCAGCACTTCTTCCAAGTCCCTGTCTGCAATGAGCTATGAATCAGCTCTGGGGAACTTCTCAGTGAACCTCAACAAATGGTCTTCAGTTACTTTCTTACCACACACTTAATACCATATTAGCCACATGGAGCCTGGTCTCCACTCTCTGTTACTAACTCCACTGATTCTAAATCTGCTCTTTGTGACATTTGAACTGTTTTGTGTGATTTATTGTAACAAATCTCGTGCCTACTGATGGGCAAAGTTGAAGGCAACTAACATGGGAATATCAAGTTCCATAAGTGTCACAATTTTCACAGACTTTTGACTTACATAATACAAAAAATGGATAAATAAAGTGTATTGCTTCAAACTATACCTTCTGGCAAAACAAGTCACTTCAAACATCTGTGCATCATAGAGTCATAGATCTTCAGTCCAACCAATCCATGCTGACCATAATCCCAAACTAAACTAGTCCCATATCTTGGCCCATATCCCTCCAAACATTTTTTATTCATGTATTTATCCAAATGCCTTTTAAAACATTGTAACTCTACCCACATCCATCACTTCCTCTGGATATGCATCCCACATATGAACCACACTGTGTAAAAACCAAAGTTGCCCCTCATGCCTTTTTTAAATCTTTCTCCTCTCACCTTTAAAATATGCCCCCTAGTCTTGAAACCCTCCACCCTAGGTGAAAGGCACCTTAAATTCTATGTTATATGTCCACTCATTCCCAAAGCACATTTATGTCCTTTTGACGATCTGAATTATACTCCTCACAGTTCACAATATTTCCAACCAATCCTTGAGAAATTCCACCCTAGCATCTTTCTGTCTAAAAGTACACATTTTGCACAGCTTTCTGTCATTCAGCCAATTTCGTATGCGTATTGCCACTGTCCTTTTTACTCCATGAGCGATAATTTTGTTCATGTCTAATACCTTTTGGAAGTCCATGTACACCACATTACATGCATTACCCTCATTGGATCTCGATGTTACTTCATTAATAAGTTCAAGTGAGCTACTTAAACATAATTTGTCATTAAATCTGAGGTGGTTTTCCTTAATTAACTTGCAATTGCCCAACAATTTCTGATTTTGTTCCAAATTATTGTTTTTATAAGGTTTTATGTTGGGATGTTAAACTGATGGCCCTAACTGGCCAAGTTGTTGAGCTTACATTTGTACGCATTTTTAAACAAATGTGTACAATTTGTAACTTTCCAGTCATCTGTCACTGGAGCTTAAGGAAAATGGGCAAATATAGCCAGTATCTGCACAATTCCAACACTCACTTTTCTCAATATTCCTAGATGCATCACACGAGTTCTGGGTTACCATATCAAATTTAACTACAGGCAGCCTATCCATCACCATTTCATTATCAATTTTAAAGCCTTCAGGTGTCTGAATGCCCTCCTCTTTCACCATGATCTTTGCTGTATCTTCATCCTTGGCAAAGACAGTTGCAAAGTGCTAATTATATACCTCAGCCATACACCCTGCCACAATGTGTGAATCATTCTTTTAATCCCTAATTGGCCCCACATCATCTTTCACAACCCATTTACAATTTATGTGTCTGCACAGTTGGAAGTCAGGAGAAATCTTGTGAATATTATATTTCTGAGCCAAATGTTTTAATTGGAACGGTAACAAATTCCAAAGTTTGTTTTCCAGTTCACCTTTAAAATACCAGCTTGATATATCGGTAGTAAACTTACTGGGGTAGGTTATAACAGATGGTGAGGTAAAGTTTCTGTCAATGAACCTCAAGAAGTGTTCATTTTCTTGCATTCTGTAGTGTAAGGAGAAAATGTCACATGCAATTTTGCTTTCACAGAATCCCTGCTCAGTTGTTAACCTGATCCAGAGGCTTGGTTTACTTTTTGTTTATTTATTCATTTTGTGGGATTTGAACTTTGCTGCCTGGCATGCATTTATTGCCTGGCCCTAGTTGACCTTGCTAAGGTGGTGGCCTTCTTGAACTGCTGCAGTTCACCTCCTGTGAGTTGACCCACAATGCTTTTAGGGAGGGAATTCCAGGATTTTGACCCAGTGACACTGAATGAACAGAGGTATATTTCCAAGTGAAGATGGTGATTGGCTTGGATGGGAATTTGAAGGTGGTAGTATTCCCATATATCTGCTGCCCTTGTCCTTCTAGATGGAAGTGGTCACGGGTTTGGAAGGTGCTGTCTGAGGATCTTTGGTGAATTTCTGCAGCGCATCTTGTAGATAGTACACACTGCTGCTACTGAGCGTCGGCGGTGGAGGGAGTGAATGTATGTGGATGTAGAGTCAATCAAGCAGGCTGCTTTGTCCTGGATGGTGTTAAGCTTCTTGAGTGTTGTTCAGGCTGCACTCATCCAGGCAAGTGGGGAGTATTCCATCACACTCCTGACTTGGGCCTTGTAGATGGTGGACAGGCTTTGGGGAGTCAGGAGGTGAGTTACTCACCGCAGTATTCCCAGCTTCTGGCCTGCTCTTGTAGCCAATGTGTTAATGTGGTGAGTCCAGTTGAGTTTCTGATCAATGATAACTCTCAGGATGTTGATTGTGGGGCTTTCAGTGATTGAATGTCAAGGACTTGTTGTTAGATTATCTCTTATTGGTGATGGTCATAGCCTGGCATTTGTGTGGCATGAATATCACTTACTACTTGTCAGCCCAAGCCTGGATATTGTACAGATCTTGTTGCATTTGAACATGGACTGCTTCAGTATCTGAGGAGTCACAAATGGTGCTGAACATTGTGCAATCATCAGTGAACATCCCCACTTCTGACCTTATGATGGAGGGAAGGTCATTGATGAAGCAGCTGAAGATGGTTGGGCCTAGGACACTACCCTGAGGAACTCCTGCAGAGATGTCCTGGAGCTGAAATGATTGACCTCCCACAACCACTACCATCTTCCTATGTGTCAGGTATGACTCCAATCACAGGAGAGATTTCCCCCGAATAGCCATTCATTCCAGTTTTGCCAGGGCTCCTTGATGCCACACTTGGTCAAATGCAGCCTTGATATCAAGGGCTGTCACTCTCACCTCCCCTCTGGAATTCAGCTCTTTTGTCCATGTTTGAACCAAGGCTGTAATGAGGTCAGGAGCTGAGTGGCCCTGGTGGAACCCAAACTGGGAGTCACTGAGCAGGTTATTTCTGAGCAGGTGCTGCTTGATAGCACTATTGATGACACCTTCCATCACTTTACTGATGATCGAGAGGAGACTGATAGGGCGGTAATTGGCCGGGTTGGATCTGTCCTGCTTTTTATGTACAAGACATACTTGGGCAACTTTCCACATTGTTTGTAAATGCCAGTGTTGCGACTGCACTGGAACAGCTTGACTAGGTGAGTACAAGCTCTGGAGCGTAAGTCTTCAGTACTATTGTTGGAATGTTGTTAGGGCCCATAGCCTTTGCAGTATCCAGGGCCTCCAACTGTTTCTTGATATCATGGCTTGACTAGAGCCACAGATGAGGCAGCTGGAGCTATATGGGGGTGGGGAGGCAGAGGGAGTGAAGGATGGGATGGGGGGCATTGGTTAATTTCTTTCCCTGAGAGGAAGTGTAGCCACAGTGGGATGTCTTATCCAAGATAATAGGTACTGCAGATGCTGGAGAATCCGAGATAACAAGGTGTGGATCTGGATGAACACAGCAGGCCAAGCAGCATCATAGGAAATCATCAGAAATTCATTTCTGATGAAGGGTCTAGGCCTGAAACGTCAAGCTTTCCTGCTCCGATGATGCTGCTTGGCCTGCTGTGTTCATCCAGCTCCACACCTTGCCGTCTTATCCAAGACTCTGGTTGGTCCAATTTCTGACTTGGAATGGAGTATCAGGAGTCTGGGTGTGAACGAATTGGGTTTAGATGTGTGATTTTAAATATTGCACCAAACTGGAGACTCCAAACCAAGTTAAGCATCAATCTAAATGAGACAGATGGTTGTGCTTCAGCCTCAGTCAAATTTCTGAGTATGTTATCAATGGTGACCGTTTAGTACAATATTGAAGGAGCAATTTATTTTCAGAAATGGTACCTTTTGAACATCATGACTACCTTTAACTCCTGATCTACTTTTATCTGATCTACTTTCCTGTCACACAGCATTCCCTACTTAGAGTAGCGAATTCTAAAGCTGTCTCATTTCCCTTGACATACTTTGAATTTGCAGCACTCAACTTACCCGTCCTAAGAATTGAACTACAATTCATTTCACAACAAGATGGCAAGATGCGTTAAGCTATCCCTCCCACTCTGTTTCATAGCCCATCTTTTTAATGTGATGTTAGGATAATTTTGAAAGGTGGGTTGTTTTAAGCCAAGAAGGCACAGTTAAAGCTGATTCCCAGACACATCTTCATTGTCATAGATTAGTATAGCCACGTGGTTAACTAAGACCAATCAGCAGGTCGATGGAAGATGAGCTTTCTCTTAACCAATCACAGTGGGTAAAAGAAATTACAATAGTGAGTTACCATAGAAACGGTTTTAGTGGTTTCTAGGGACCAAGTAGTTGTTACGGTAAGACTTGACAGAGCTAAATATAACTTGGTTAATTTAATAATAAATAGGAGGCAAATGCTCAGCTTGTTCTTTGCAATATATGATCCTAGAAACTTGTAAATGAAGGGAAATATTTTTGTAGATCAAATTTATTGTTCTTTAGCCGGTGTGTCATTCTGTCAATCTAATGTAAAGTAACTGGTATGGCTAAGTTATTTTTTTGTTACAAACGGAATCGCTAGAAAAGGACATGATATATGCAACCACAATTGCATGAACACTACGAGTAATATAATTGCTGAGAATCATGGAAAACAATGATTTTACTGACAGATGGGTCCATCATTCATGATGTTACACGCAAAGTAGAAATTGGTCACCGTTTTCTATTTGGAAATCAGGTGCAAGATAGATAAACCAACCCATTTTCATGCAGCAATATTCTGCACCTTCAAAGACACTTTAATAACCATGGATGATATGTTTATACATCCAGGTCAGCTGCCTATAACAAGTATCATGACCCTTGAATGTGCTACCGAGGAGCTTAATATGAGTTTTAGTAAAACACTGAGAAACACAACCGCCCTGAGCACAGCAAGTGCATTCAAAAAAAGGTCAGTGTTCATTTTTATCAATAGGTTGCACAGCATTCCCTCAAACACAATTCTTCCTCACTTAAATCGGCACGACACGAACCTGATTTACGCTGCTGGCCAATAAAATGGTGTTCCTGCAGAACAGGGAATTGTATTCGGAGGCACAAGAGACACTTGCAGCTGTTTGCCTACGCCTCAGCTTGCATCTCCTGGTTTGGGCGTGGAAGGGTTTAGGCCCGAAACGTCAAGTTTTCCTGCTCCTATGATGCTGCTTGACCTGCTGTGCTCATCCAGCCCCATGCTTGTTATCTCGGATTCTCCAGCATCTGCAGTACCTTTTATCTCTTGACATCAGAACCAGTTCGTGGACACATTTTACCCTTCTTGGCAAAATGATCAGAGGGTCTAAGAGTAATTCAACCCTCATTTTATACTTCTTCAAGTCTTCTTAAACTAGTAATGGGGGGGGGGGCGTTCGCATAGCAAAGTGATAGTGTGAGGAGAGAAAAGGATGAAGCTGGTACAGAAGATAAGGAGAGTAAGTCAAATAGTCAAGGTAGAGAAGAACTTGGCAGAGTATGAGGTAAGACTGATAAATTAAACTGTGTTCTCTTCAATGCAAGAGGCCTGATAGGTAAGGCAGATGAGCTCAGGGTATAGTTGGGACCCTGGGACTGGAACATCATAGCCACTATGGAAATATGGCTCAGGGATGGACAGAACTGGCAGCTTAATGTTCCAGGGTACAGGTGCTATAAGAATAGGAAGGATAGAAAGGGGGACAAGACAGGACATGGAGTGTCGTTTTTGGTTCAGGATAACATTATGGCTGTTCTTAAGGAGGGTATTCCTGGGAGATCATCCAGTGAAGTTATATGGGTATTACTGAGAAATAAGAAAGGGATAATTACATAGATGGGATTGTATTGTTGGCCCTGTCAGTCAGCAGGAAATTGAGAAGCAAATATGCAAGATCTCAGATATCCATAAGAATAATTAGGTTGTAATAGTAGGGGATTTTAACTTTCCAAGTATAGACTAGGACTGTCATAATGTTAAGGGCTTGGATGGGGAGGAATTTAAGTGCATAAAAGAAAACTTTCTTATTCAATGTGTGGATGTACCCGCTAGAGGAGAAGCAATACTTGACCTGTTGGAAAATAATGTAGGACAAATATTTAAGGTAACAGTGGGGAACATTTTGGGCCAAGTGATCATAATTCTATTAGTTTTAAAATAGTTGTGGAAAAAGATAGAACTAATCAAAAAGTTAAACTCTAAATTAGTGTAAAGCCAATTTTGAGAGTATTAGATGGGAAGTTTCAAATGTTGACTGGGAGAGGCTATCCATAGGAAAGTGTGAGGCCTTTAAAAATGAGATAACAAGAGTTCAGAGACAGTATGTTCCTGTTGGTGTGAAGGACAAGGCTGGTCGGTGTAGGGAATGCTGAATGACTAGAGAAATTGAGGCTCTGGCCAAGAAAAAGAAGGAGGCATATGTCAGATATAGACAGCTGGGATTGAGTGAATCACTAAGGGAGTAGAAGGGCAGTAGGAGTATTCTTAAGAAGTGAATTAATAGGGCAAAAAGGAGACATGAAATAGCTTTGGCAAATAGAGTTAAGAAGAATCCATAGATATTCCAACAGTACATTCAGGGCAAAAAAGTAACTAGGGAGTGAATAGGGCCCCCTAAAGATCAATGCAGCAGTGTACGTGTAACACTAGAGACGGGTGAGATACTAAACAAATATTTCATGTCAGTGTTTATTATGGAAAAGGACATGGAAGTTAAGGAACTTAGGGAAATAAATAGTAATGCTTTGAAAAATGTTCATATTAGAGAAGAGGAGCGCTGAATGTCTTAACACACACAAGGGGAGATAATTCCCTGGGACTGATCAGGTATTTCCCAGAAAGGTAGGGAAGAGGTTTCTGGGTCCCTTGTTGAGATATTTGTATCATCGACAGCCGTAGGTGAGGTGTCAGAAGACTGGAGGGTGGCTGATGTAGTGCCATGATTTAAGAAAGCCTGTAAGGAAAAGCCAGGGAAATACAAATCAGTGAGCCTTATGTCAGGGGTGGGTCATTTGTTGGAGGGAATTCTGATGGACAGTATTTATATGCATACGGAATGGCAAGGACTGACTAGACGTAGTCAATGTGGCTTTGTGTGTGAGGAAATCGTGTCTCACTAACTTGATTGAGTTTTTTGATGATGTGACAAAGAAGATTGAAGGCAGAGCAGTAGACGTTGTCTGTATGGACTTCAGCAAAGTGTCAAAGTGTTCCACATTGTCGACTGGATAGTAAGATTAGATTACTTAGCTCTCTGACCTGTACTTGCTTTTTGTCTGTCAAGACCTCAACTTGAAAATTTTCATCCATGTTTTCAAATCCCACCCTGATCTTACCCCTCCCTATTTGTGCAACTAGTTTGGGCCCTACAATACTCTATGATCCCTGGGTCACCTCCCGTTGACGGCTTTGCTCTCAGCTCCTTGATGTTTTGATCCCTGTAGAGACAAGTAACTTCGAAAATGAAATTTTAACTTCCAGTTAATAGCTGATGGAATTACACTTTCAAATTTTGTGTTTTAAAATGTTTGCTGGAAAAAAAAATTAAAAACACTTCTAATTGAAACTACCTTTGTCGGCAACTTACAATTTAAGCCAAAGAATATGACTTTTCTTATTCTTAGCTAAACTGAAAAATATTCTTCACAGAATGCTTTACACAATCCTTTATGTAGACATTCAAATTTAACAATCAATCCAAAGTGATTATTAGCTTCTAAGCATTTAATATTTGTCCTATTATTTCCCAGACTGATAAGTTACAATCTTTAAAATGATTTTTCATAATAAGGTTTCATTTTCCCACAGACTGTTCCTCTAGAGCAAGTTGAGTGACTGTTTATTCCCATGGTTTGCTTTTCCTCCCCCACCCAAGAGAGGACTCCAGCTAAAATTTCTGCAGAGCAAACGTTTCAGTTTCTAGCTGCTCCCTATCTCGCAGATCTAGGAAGATGAAAAGCTCGCAATATTCCAGGAAAGGCTGCAACCTTATCTCTGCAATATTGTGCTCAGCCCCATCCTTCCTCATGGCAATTTGAATTACACTGGCCTTGCATCAATGCAGAAATGCCAATAGCTATTCTGGAGAGCCCCACTCTCTTTCATCTTGAAACTAAGTGGAGAGTTTAAATTACAAAAGGTTTACAATCCAACATTCTCAACACTTTTCTGGGACTTGGAAGGCTCTCAGTCTCTAATTTTAGCACTTGGGTCACTACCATTGATTTCAAGTGTAAATGCCTTGCACATTATTCTTTGTAAAATAATGTAAAACCTTCTTTTAATCTCTAGCAATTAAATGACCCAAGCTTACAGTAAGGCAGGCTTCAGAATAGACCAATAACCCGTTTTATTTTACCCTAAATTTAATGACATTATTATGTTTCCTGACAATCTTACAAACATCATAACTGTAATATTAGGACATAAACCTTTCTGCCTCTCTATCTTTCTATCTTCATTTTAGCTACTCCTTAAAATTGACCTCATTTTGTTCTAAAAGCTCTTCAAACAAAATTTAACAGTGGATCACATGGTAACACCATTCAACATTTTACATCTTCAAAGGAGCAATCTAAGTTGATGCTATAGATTAGAAATAAGTTGAATCTCAATATCTTATGTAACTCCCTGGAAATATTAAAGAAGAATTTAGAATAATGAGTGGATTGGATGCAGAAGGTAGGTTAAAATGTGACCAGTTTGAAATAGGATCCCAAGTCATTCGTGCTCAAACCGGCTGAGGCATAGGTGGCTAATCAATTTCAGGAAAAGTTACATTGTTTAAATATTTCAGTTTGGTTATCATGTCTTCAGTTATGAATGAAGTGACTTGCCTGAACTTCAGAAAATCTGGCAGACAATAGTAAATGAGAAATATTAAAACTATAAGATAGAAACATAGAAACTAAGAGCAGAATAGACAATTTGGCCCTTTAAACCTGCGCCGCCATTCAATATGATCATAGCTGATCATCTGTCTCAACACCATATTCCAAGTTTCTCCCTATACCCTGACGCCTTTCAAGTCTAAACATTTATCTACCCATCTCATGAATATATCCAGTGACTTGGCCTCCACATTCTTCTGTTGTAGAGAATTCCACAGGTTCACTACCCTTTAAGTGAATAAATATTTCCTCATCTCAGTCCTAAATGGCCTACTCCATATCCTGAGATTGTGACCTCTGGGTATAGACAGTGCAGCTAGGGGAAACATTCTCCTTGCATCTGGTCCCTCCAGATGTTATACACTTCAATCAGATCACCTCTCATCCTTTTCAACTCTAGTGAATATAAGCTCAGTCAAAGAAATCTATTCTCCACAGGACAATCCTGACACCCCTAATATCAGCCTAGTGAACATGCGTGTATCCTTTATTATGTAGGGAGACCAAACTGCACACGATACTCTAGGCATGATCTCACCAAAACTGTAGGAAGACATCCAACTTCTGAACTCAAATTCTCCTGCAATGAAGGCTAATATACCATTTGCCTTCCTAATTGATTGCTGCATCTGCCTGTCTACTTTCGTTGGTTGGTGTAGAACAGCACGTAGATTTCTTAGTAACGTCCACACCTCCTAAAATATCACAAACGTCCAAACAATTCACTGCTCCTCCACTCCACATACTGAAGTGTACAACCTCACATCTAGCCACACTATAATGAATCTGCCATGTATTTGTTGATTCAAAGGGGAGGTCATGGCTTAGCGGTATTATTGCTGGACTGTTAATCCAGAAACCCAGGTTCAAATCCTACCACATCAAAAGGTGGAATTTGAATATGTTATGAAGCAGACCAAACCCTTTGCAAAGAGATAGCCTGAACCTTAAATTTTGTCTTATTTAAAGGCATGTGTAACGTGCTATGTTCCAGATGTAATTCAATTGGTTACACTACTTGGATTTAAGCAAAACACCTTTTACTCTTACCCTCCCTCCTCAGATAAAATACAAATAAAAGAGAAAAATTAGAACAATCTTAACTCTATTGGAAAACTTAACCAAATGATAGACTATTTAACTGCTAACCAGCAACTGTTCCAATATAGTAACATCCCATAACTACACCCTTGAACAAAGACAAAGTCACTAAAACGGATGGTCTCACGTGCCAATGTGGCAGCAGAAAGAGAACCCAAGCTTTTAGCTGTAACAGAGAGAGAGAGATAGAGACAGCTTCCGCAGCCAACTTCAAGACTCCAGCAACTGCTGAACGCTGTACGAAAACCCTGTTTTTTGTGCAGCCTGATTCCATCCATTTATGCAGCTTCAAATGTTCCAAAGTTGAAAAAAAACACCCAAGGCCTCACAAGCTGTTTACTTTATTGGATTGAAACAGACTCCAAGCCACCTCTTTTTCAACCTTTTTCCACAAAAAAAACCCAGGACAAAATGCACCCCTTAAAGCCTTAGTATCATCACAAGTTCAATTTTAAAGTTCTGGAATTAAAAGTCTAATGATAACCGTGAATCACTTGTCAATTGTGGGAGAAACCCATCTGGCTCACTAACGTCCTTTAAAGAGAGGAAACTGCCATCTTCACCTGGTGTGGCCTACATGTGACTCCAGACCCACAGCAATGTGGTTGACTCTTCACTGCCCTCTTAGCAATTAGAGATGGTAATAAATGTTGGCCTAGCCAGTGACACATATACCCTGTGAATGAATAAACAAGCACTCGGCCAACTGGTTGAAATCATCCTGAATCCTCCTTGCATCCTTGCAACACTCATAGCCAATCCCATGTTATCCTCAACCCTGGAATTGTTTCCCCTGGATCCGTCATCCAGGCAATATATATTGTGAACAACCAGGGCCTAAGCACCAATCTCTGTGGAATACCACCAGCCACTGTCCAACATCTGGAAAAAGACAAATTCATTCCCAATCTCTGCTTCCTGCCTGTCAACCAATTCCAATTCATTCCAAATTACTAACCCTCATCACATGCGCCCCAAACCTGCCTACCAATCTCCTAACAACCAAAGCTTTCTGAAAACCAAATATATCACATCCATTCGTTCTTCAATAGCTATTCTACCAATTACGTCCTCAGAAAATTCCACCAGATTTGCCAAGGATGATTTCCCCTCCACAAATCTGTGCTGGCCAAGTCTAATCCCACTATTGCTTTCCAGGTGTTTTGTTATCACATCTCTTACAAAAGATCACAGCACACTCCCCAACACTAATGCTAGATCAATTCCCCATTCCCTCTTTCCCTCAGTCTCCAAACTACTCCACCATCAGCAGGAACTATACAGTCCAAAAGTGACTACTGATGCACTCAAAATCTCTAGGCCACCTCCTCTAGTATTCTGGGATGTAGACCATCAGAGCCCAGTGATTTAACAGCCCCTAACCCTATCTACTTTCCCAGCACCGTCCTTCTAGCAGTATGGATTCCCTTCAATTCTACTCCCTCACCAAATTGTTAGATCCCCAAAATTTCTAGGAGTTTATTTGTACACTCTTTAGTGCAGACAGAACCAAATCTATTCAATTCTTCTGCCATTTCTTTGTTCTCAACTACAATTTCCTCAGTTTCTGACTACAAGGGAACTCTGTCTATTCTTACCAAACTCTTTCTCTCCACACACCCTTACAAGTTCCCTTGGTCATTCTCTATGACCCTTATAATTTCACTCATACTCCACTCTCCCCCTCACAATCAATACGTCTGTCCTCCATTTCTGAACTCCAAAATGCCTCAAATCCTCAGGCTCGTCTGTCCCTGTATGGCAACCATACACATCTCCTCCCTGCATCCAGTACAGTCCCAATATCCTTTGTGAGCCATGGCTGAGTCACCCTTCCTCCTTTATTAAATAATAAGCAGTTTTACAGCTCTGCAGTGAGTCAAGAGGAGCAAAACAAGTATTTTTTTTCAACCTTTTACAAGCTTACCAACATACATTCTCTGACTACTGTGAAACGCCTGGTCCAACTCCAACTCACAACTCACTAAATATGTCTAAGGTTCCTATTGCTAACATCACATTCCCGTACAGAAAGCAACCCAGAAAGAAGTATAATTATGACCAGGCTGTAATTAAGAAATATGGTAATTCGTATAGAGCTGGAAACATCTGAGATCAGATCTCAGATAACAAGGTGTGGGGCTGGATGAACACAGCAGGCCAAGCAGCATCATAGGAGCAGGAAAGCTTGACGTTTCGGACCTAGACCCTTCATCAGAAATGAGGCCCGAAACGTCAAGCTTTCCTGCTCCTATGATGCTGCTTGGCCTGCTGTGTTCATTCAGCTCCACACCTTGTTACCTTGGATTCTCTAGCATCTGCAGTACCCGTTATCTCTGAGATCAGATCTCTGCAGGTTTACTAAATCAGGCCACTGGACAAAATCAGATGGAGGTAGGAAACAAGCAACGAAGTACTCAGACTCTCTACAGTACCTCTCACTGCCAGGAAACTGGTAGAGGCACATAAATATTTTCTCGATATGGAAGAACAGCTTAAGAAGATGCTTTACAGTGAGTTTATGCATTACTACAGCATGATTGAATTTTATTTTCACAAATTTGTTAATTTATGAAATTGATTGTCTTTAAATCTAACCAGCCATGATTGCCTTTCAGGCGAATGCTCTGGCGACCCTATGTGGTTTTTCCAGCTCCAGACAATTTGTATAGTTGACTCAACACCATGTGTGCACAAAGGAATGGGCAATAAATACTGAATTACCAGCGTGGCCCACATCACATGAAGTTTCCTTCTTGAAAAAAAAGGGAGTACTGAAAAAGATACAAAAATGAATTCAACTTTAAAAACACAGATGTCTAATATAACAATGCAATGATCTCATCCAACTCATTTGACTTATTCCAATTAGTGTCTGCCAGCTGAGGGAGTCTTGTGTTCAGGCAGCACTGGTCCCAAGTAAATAATTAATCAAGTCTGTTTAAGCAGAATACATCAAAAGAACCTATCTACAATTTCTGTCCTTGTCTGGGGCAGCTATACACTGGCACCACGATTAAAACACCATGTAGCATTCTGGTCTGTCTTCTAGTTGTCGCCATTCCTACCAATTAACATGAAAATGTCAGGAAAGGAATAGCTCCTCAGGGGCTTTGACAAGCTGTCATTTTGGCACAGAGAAGTCTGAATCCTCCAATTAGACCAGCAAGCAGCCAAGGTGAAACAAAATTCTGTACAGTAATCATCAGAAAAAAATCAACTGCCCCAGTCGATGCAAAGTTTTAGCACAATCCCAGTAGTGTATAAAATTAACCATTTGCTGGCGTATACTATTTCCTTGAGAATGTTGTTACCTAGCTAGAAACTGTCGCAATATTTGAATCTGTCATATGAGATAATGTACCATTGAGGAACTGTGCAGGTGGTCAGAGCATAGCATTTAAGAACAATTACAGTTTTCAAAGAACTAGTACAGGCTGATATTCCAACAGGAAGTGTAATGCTTCAATTTTCTTAAGAGGTTTTTGACTTCACATAATGCATAGATGATACTGCTACAAATAGCATTCGCTTTAAAGTAGAATATCAATTCGAAGAACAGAGCTGCTATGAATGGAAGCCAAGCATCATGGATTTTTCAAATTTACTTGCCCAGAAAATTGAAGAATGGAATCAGATAATGCAATTTGGTCATCAAACACCTTTTCTCTATGTTTGTATGACTTATTCCATCCAAGATTCATCTCAGTCTTGAGCAACCTTTATGCAAAGATTCCCTCTGCTTCTTTGTGATGAACGAAGACAGCCTTCAGAGTGTTTACCTAATCATAGGCAGGTTATATCTTCCTATCTAGGTGTAATGGAGCCATAGAGATCTACAACATAGAAAAATATCCTTCAGTCTCTCCTGTCTAAGCCAATCAAAAACAACCACTTAACTATTCTAATCCCATTTTCCAGCACTTGACCCTTAACCTTGCATGCCTAGGCATCACAAGTGCAAATCTAAATATTTCTTAAATGTTATGAGGGTTTCTGCCTCTACCACCCTTACAGGCACATTCCCATTACCCTTTGGGTGAAAAAACATTTCCTCATATCTCCTCAAAACCTTTTTCTCCTTACCTTAAATCTTTGCCCCCCAGTCATTGATCCTTCCATCAAAGAGAAAAGTTTCTTCCTGCCTACCTGATCAATTTTATACATCTCATACATAGCTCCCCTCAGTCTCCTCTGCTCGAAGGAAAACAATCCCAGTCTGTCCAATCTCTCTTCATAACTGAAAATCTTCAGCCCAGGCAACATCCTGGTAACTCTTCTATGCACTCAGTGCTGTCTAGATCCCTCCTATAATGTAGATTCCAGGACTGCTCATGATACTCTATCTGTGGCTTAGCCAATTTTCACGCATTTCCAGCATAACCTTGCTGCTTTTAAACTCTATGCCTCAACTAATAAAGGTACATATATCATATGCCATTTTAACCACCTTATTTACCTGTTCAGTTATCATAAGAAATGTGTGTACATGCATGCAAAGGCTGTGTGATCCTTGCTGCCTCCCAGGGTCCTACCATTCAACATGTTCTCCCTTGTCTAAAGAGCATAAGATGATTAAATATAGGAGCAGAATTGTGCCATTCAGCTCATCAAGTCTACTCTGCCATTAAATCATGGCAGATAAGTTTTTCAACCCCATTCTCCTGCCTTCTCCCTGTAACCCTTGATCCTCTTACCTATCAAAAGCCTATCTATCTCTGTCTTAAATAAACTCAATAAATTGACCTCCACAGTTTTCTGTAGCAATGAGTTCCACAGATTCACCACCTTCTAGCTGAAGAAATTCTTCCTCATGTCAGTTCTAAGAGGGTTGTCCCTTCACTCTGAGGCTATGCCCTTGGGTCCTGGTCTTTCCTATTTGTGGAAACATCTTCTCCACATCCACTCTATCCAGGCTTCTTAGTTTTCTGTAAGTTGCAATGAGATCCCCCATCATCCTCATTAACTCCATTGAGTAAAGACACAGAGTCTACAACTGTTCCTTCATTCCCAGGATCATTCTTGTAAACTCTGCTGGATCTCCTCCAATGCCAGCAAATCCTTCCTTGGATACAAGGCCCAAAATTGTTCACAATATTCCAAATGTGGTCTGACCAGAGCCTTATTCTTTCTTAGCAGTACATGTCTTCTATTGTATTCCAGCCCTCTTGAAATTAATGCCACCATTACATTTGCCTTCCTAACTGCCAACTGAGTGTTAACCTTCAGAGAATTCTGAACTGGGACTCCTGAGTCCCTTTGTGCTTCAGATTTCTGAAGGTTTTCTCCATTTAGAAAATAGTCTAAGCCTCTATTCTTCCTACCAAAGTGCGTAACCTCATACTTTCCCACATTGTATTCCATCTGCCACTTCTTTGCCCACTCTCCTAGTGTGTCTGAGTCCTTCTGCAGCCTCCCTGCTTCCTTAACACTACTTGTCCCTCCACTTACCTTTGTGCTATCTGCAAACTTAGCAAAAATGCCCTCAGTTCCTTTGTCCAGATTGTAAGTGTAGAACGTGAATGGTTGTGTTCCCATAAGACCATAAGACCATAAGACATAGGAGTGGAAGTAAGGCCATTCAGCCCATCGAGTCCACTCCGCCATTTAATCATGGCTGATGGGCATTTCAACTCCACTTACCCGCACTCTCCCTGTAGCCCTTGATTCCTTGCGAGATCAAGAATTTATCAATCTCTGCCTTGAAGACATTCAACGTCCCGGCCTCCACTGCACTCCGTGGCAATGAATTCCACAGGCCCACCACTCTCTGGCTGAAGAAATGTCTCCTCATTTCCGTTCTAAATCGACCCCCTCTAATTCTAAGGCTGTGCCCACGGGTCCTAGTATCCCCACCTAACGGAAACAACTTCCCAGCGTCCACCCTTTCTAAGCCATGCATTATCTTGTAAGTTTCTATTAGATCTCCTCTCAACCTTCTAAACTCTAATGAATACAATCCCAGGATCCTCAGCCGTTCATCGTATGTTAGGCCTACCATTTCTGGGATCATCCGTGTGAATCTCCGCTGGACACGCTCCAGTGCCAGTATGTCCTTCCTGAGGTGTGGGGCCCAAAATTGGACACAGTATTCTAAATGGGGCCTAACTAGAGCTTTATAAAGTCTCAGAAGCACATCGCTGCTTTTATATTCCAACCCTCTTGAGATAAATGACAACATTCCATTCGCTTTCTTAATCACAGACTCAACCTGCAAGTTAACCTTTAGAGAATCCTGTACTAGCACTCCCAGATCCCTTTGTACTTCGGCTTTATGAACTTTCTCACCATTCAGAAAATAGTCCATGCCTGTATTCTTTTTTCCAAGGTGCAACGCCGGGGTCTATGGAACTCAACTGGTCACGGGCTGCCATCCTGCAAAAGACTCCTTTATCCCTACTCTCTGCTTTCTGTCAGTCAACCAAATTTGTTATCCACACCAATAACTTGCCCACAGGCTCTTATCTTGTTTAGCAGCTTCATATACAGCACTTTGTCAAATGCCTTCTGGAAATCCAAATTGATCACCTCCATTGGCTCTCCTTTGTCTAACTTTCTTGTTACCTCCTCAAAGAATTACAAGAGATTTGTCAGGTACTACAACCTCTTGACAAAGCCATGCTTACTCAGTCATATCTTATCATGCATTACAAGTACTCTGCAATTCCATCCTTAATAATCAGCTCTAAAATCTTACTAATAACTGAGGTCAGGCTAACCAGCCAATAATTTCCTGTCTTCTGCCTCCCTCCCTTCTTAAACATCTAATCTAAGGCTATAGTCCTCACTATTTACCACCCCGCCAATTTTTGTATAATCTACAAACAGATGTTGAAGCAATTGGATTGGAGTATGGGGAACATAAAGTACGCTCAATTCTTTAATTTATCATTAATTTTCAATCTATGATCTTTTGTTACAAACCACCTTTAAAGAGGAACCAATTTCTCAGTGTTTGGTTAATTAAAATCCCTCAAAATGTTGATACTTTTACTAAATATTCCCTTAATCTTCTAGATGGTGCACACTGCTGCTATTGTGTGTGAAGGGGGATGGAAGGAATAATTTTTGCGGATGTGTTGTCAATCAAATCAGTTGCTTTGTCCTGGGTGGTGTCAAGTTTCTTGAATATTGTTGGAGTTGTACTCATCCACGTAAGTGCAGCATATTCCATCACACTCCAGGTTTGTGCCTTATAGATAGTGGACAGGCTTTGGGGAGTCAGGAGATGAGTTACTTGCTGCAGGATTCTTAGTTTCTGAATTGCTCTTGTAGCCACTGTATTTATAGTTTCTGGGAAATGGTAATGCCCAGGATGTTGATAGTGGAGGATTTAGTGATGGTGATATCGTGGAATGTCAAGAAGCCACGGTTAGGTTCTCTTGTTGGAGATGGTCATTGCCTGAAATGACTAAAATGTTACTTGCCACTTGCCAGCCCATACTTGAATTCTGTCGAGAAATGTTGGCTTTTTAGGCATTTGGACACAGACTACTTCAGTATCGAAGGAGTCATGAATGATGTTAAGTATTGTGCAATCATTGGCAAAAAATCCCCACTTCTGACCGTACAGAAGGAAGTCATTGAAAAAACAGCTGAAGATAGGTGGCCTGAGAGCAGTCCCTGAGGAACTCCTGCAGAGATGCCCAGAGCTAAGATCACTGACCTTAACAACCACAGCATTTGTCACTCTCCAATTCCTTGGCACTTCCTTCATAGCTGTGGAAATTTGGAAAATCAAATTAACCATCTCTACCTTCATTCCCTTCCACAATCATTGGGAAATTGGGGACATAAGTATCCAATCCAAAATTGTTTAATTCAGTTTACTGCCTTCCATTCTCTTCCTCCTTTTCCTATCTTTCTTGCACCTCCTCCTGCTCCTTCTGCATCCAGCATCAAATATACATGCTAAAATATTTACCGATATGGCATCTAAAATGACACAAACATGTC
Source organism: Ginglymostoma cirratum (assembly GCA_024137785.1). NCBI lineage: Eukaryota > Metazoa > Chordata > Chondrichthyes > Orectolobiformes > Ginglymostomatidae > Ginglymostoma > Ginglymostoma cirratum. The sequence continues at coordinate 20,206,966 of JAHRHZ010000077.1, read as the reverse complement.
AAATGCAATTTTGGACCCCAACCAACACCTATAACAGCTAAACAATTGCAGAGCAACCTTGATTTCCCTTAAATTTAAGGGAACTAAAATCTAAAATTATTTCAATAATTACTTTAGAATTATTTGACAATCAAAAAATCAAAAAGTATTTTGAGGACAATTGAATTAGTTTTAGACTCATTATCCCAATCAATATGCAATGACTGAAAGAGAGACTTAGGAAGTCAAATGAACTTGCTTTGATGTGCATTTTCCAGCTTCTACTCACTTCCAATTGTCAACTTTGCTGCAATATAATCCTTTCTCCCAAATACTCCTGGTTACCTGTCCACAATTTGCAGACTTTCCTGTTCGTATTTGTTAAAGGCTATCTCTACTTAAATTGGTAGAGCTGTTGCCATGGAAAAAAATTGGCAGATAATGATGATTGGCAGTTAACTGCCAGGTTTTGTTTAGATTTTTAAACCACATAGGGTTAATGATTGGTCAGGGTCTTGCTCTGAGAAATAAGCCAGTGAGTAGCTCATACCCATTTAGTTGAATTTAAAAAGACGGTGCATGTAGATGGTTTTTCTATTTGCTAAGTAGAGGAACCGATGTATTACCATATATAATTCCCAGAACACATGGCCGTTCAACGCTACAAACCCAACTGACAATCCTAAATCGTGGCTAAAATAAAAGCAAGATATTGGAATTTTGAAACAAGGACAGAAACTGCTAGAGACATTTGCATCCTGAGAAGCATCATAATGGACTCAAAATGTTCATTCTGCTCCTGTCTCTCCTCAGATGCTGCCAGATCTTTGAAGTCTCAACAGTAATTTTTGCTGTAAATTATGACTCCCCTGATCAAATCATTTGCTGTTGTATATCGCGCAAAGTCATGAAAGGCCCTAAATGCAGTCCCTCCGAGTCCTCAAAGTCCAAAAATCGACCTCAGATTCCACTGGGTGGGGGTCAACTCAAAAATTTGAACAACAGATTAAACCAAACATTCAATGTTGTGACTGTGCAGGAGCCACACAAATGGTTACAAGCATCCTACGAGTTGATGCAAATACAGCTCTTGCCCCTGAAAGCTAAGGTAGAACTCATTGTCTCTGCCCACAGACTGTGTGACATCAATGGAACGGGTGGAGCCAATGTAACATGAATATTAATCCCTACATCTCCTCATTTTACAATCATTTATAGAATCCCTAAAGTGTGGAAGCAGGCCATTTGGCCCATCAAATCCATTACCTCTGAAACAACCCTTCGAATCAACCCTCTGAAGAGCAGCCCACCCAGACCCATCACCCTACCCTATCCCTGTAACCCTGCGTTAACTAGGGCTAACCCACTCATCCCTGGATGCTATGAGTAATTTAGCATGGCCAATCCACCCTAACCTGCGCATCTTTGGACTGTGGGAGAAAACTAGAGAACTCAGAAGAAACCCACGCAGACACGGGAAGCATGTGCAAACTCCACACAGACAGTCACCCGAGGGTAGAATTGGATCCGGGTCCCTGTTACTCTGAGGCAGCAGTGCTAACCACTGAGCCACCGTGCCATGTGTAACTCAAGGGAAGGTGATGGCCTAGAGGTATTATCACTGGAGATAATACCACTTAATCCAGAGACCCAGCTAATGTTCTGGTGATCTGGGTTCAAATCCTGCCATAGCAGATGGTGGAATTTGAATTCAATAAAAATATCTGGAATTAAGGGTCAAACAATGACCATGAATCTGTTGTCAATTGTTGAAAACCCATCTGGTTCACTAATGCCCTTTCGGGAAGGAAGCTGCCATCCTTACCTGGTCTGGTCTACATGTGACTCCAGCTCCACAGCAATGTGGTTGACTCTTAACTGCCGCCTGGGCAATAAATGCTGCCTAGTCAGTGATGCTCTCATCCTGTGAATGAATAAAGAAATAACTTTAATATGTTTACCACTATCATGTATACTGCCCCAACCAACATTTCTCCTCCAAAATGATGGCGGTGCAGGGGGCTGAGACTGGGCCTCATCCGTTCCCATTGGCTTGCTTTCACATTTTTTTCTTCTTTTTACTTTTGATCCTTTTCTTTTTTCTTTGTTTTCTTTTCTTTTAAGCCTCCAGCGGCAGCAGCAGTGGCAGCAACGCTGAGGTGAACCAGACCCCACCCTGGGGATTCCCGATGAGTGAGGGCCACATCCCCGGCTGACTCCCTGACCTGGACTCAGATTCCACTGGGTGGGGGTCAACTCAAAAATTTGAACAACAGA
>JAHRHZ010000077.1:20185333-20199710 GCA_024137785.1 Ginglymostoma cirratum | reverse complement strand
ATGGGTACCCGCATGGGCCCAAGCTATGCCTGCCTCTTTGTAGGTTACGTGGAACAATCCCTCTTCCGTAGCTACACTGGCCCTAAACCCCACCTCTTCCTCCGCTAAATTGATGACTGTATCGGCACCGCCTCGTGCTCACACGAGGAGCTCGAACAGTTCATCCACTTCACCAACACCTTCCACCCCAACCTGAAGTTCACCTGGACCATCTCCAACACTTCTCTCTCCTTCCTGGACCTCTCTGTCTCCATCTCGGGTAATCACCTGGAAACCGATATCTATTTCAAGCTCACCGACTCCCACAGCTACCTAGAATACCCTTCCTCCCACCCACCTTCCTGCAAAAATGCCATCCCCTATTCCCAATTCCTTCCCCCCTGGCTGCATCTGCTCCCAGGATGAGGCATTCCACTCCTGGACATCCCAGATGTCCTCGTTTTTCAAGGACCGCAAATTCCCCCACTCATTGGTTGAGAATGCCCTTGACCGTGTCTCTCGCATTTCCCGAAACTCATCCCTCACACCCCCTCCCCGCAATAACAACCAAAACAGAATCCCCCTCGTCCTCACGTACCACCCCACCAACCTCCGGATCCAACGCATCATCCTCTGACTCTTTCGCCATCTGCAATCCGACCCCACCACCAAAGACATTTTTCCCTCCCCACCCTTATCAGCTTTCCAGGGGGACCACTCTCTCCGGGACTCCCTTGTCCGCTCCACACTCCCCTCCAGCCCCACCACACCCGGCACTTTTCCCTGCAACCGCAGGAAGTGCTATACCTGCCCCTACACCTCCCCCCTCATCCTCATCCCAGGCCCCAAGAAGACTTCCCACATCAAGCAGCTGTTCACCTGCACATCTGCTAATGTGGTATACTGTATCCGCTGTACCCGTTGTGGCTTCCTCTACATCGGGGAAACCAAACGGAGGCTTGGGGACCACTTTGCAGAACACCTATGTTCGGTTCGCACTAAACAACTGCACCTCCCAGTCACAAACAATTTCAACTCCCCGTCCCATTCCTCAGACGACATGTCCATCCTGGGCCTCCTGCAATGCCACAATGATGCTACCCAAAGGTTGCAGGAACAGCACCTCATATTCAGCCTGGGAACCCTGCAGCCCAATGTTATCAATGTGGATTTCACAAGCTTCAAAATCTCCCCTCCCCCTACCGCATCCCCAATCCAGCCCAGCTTGTCCCCACCTCCCTAACCTGTCCTTCCTCCCACCTATCCCCTCCTCCCACCTCAAGCCCCACCCCCATCTCCTACTTACTAACCTCATCCCGCCCCCTTGACCTGTCCGTCCTCCCTGGGCTGACCTACTTCCTCCCTAACTCCCCACCTACACTCCCCTTTACTGGCTCCATCCCCACCTCTTTGACCTGTCTGTCTCCTCTCCACCTATCCTCTCCTCTATCCATCCTCTATCCGCCTCCCCCTCTCTCCCTATTTATTTCAGATCCCCCTTTCCCCTCCCCCATTTCTGAAGAAGCGTCTCGGCATGAAATGTCAGCCTTCCTGCTCCCCTGATGTTGCTTGGTCTGCTGTGTTCATCCAGCTCCACACCTTGTTATCTTTCTCTTAATTTTACTTTTTTTATGATTAAGTGTGACTTCTGTCCCCTCTTGGGATGACTTATAAAACCTCTCACTGTATTTTTCACGTAAAAATACATATTACAATCAATTTCTATTCTAAACTATTCCATTCTATTCCGACAAGTCTCCTATCATGAAAGTACAAGTGTTCAGTGTATGTCAACTTTTCTCAGAATGTGCTCCCTTCAGACTTGAAAGAATACTAGTTCTTTTGCTTGAGGACTGTGGACCTTGGATTTGATCTATGGATCGTCTTTCTGCTGAATTTGTTTAAAATCTTGAATATCCTGTGCGGAGGATGGTGATCCTCGTCAACATTATTGTTGGTCCATTACCTCATCTGAAGGACTCTTAATCTCCACAATTGTTATTACTAAATCCAAAATATTCTTTCAACTCATAAATGTCCATCATGGGAGACATCTATTTTGTTGAATCTCATGCTTTTTCTCCCTGTAGTATCCTGAATTTCTGGATCAAGCACTTTCTTTTCACACTGGAAAAGGTGACCTATGGTTTTGCAGTATCCTGGATGCTTATACCAGGCAGTTTCTTCTGATTGACCATGTCCTGAATCTATGGATCTTAGTCTGGCTTCCATGGACTCATCTGCACCTCGTCTTGAGTTGCTGGTCAGCTGGATATCTTCAGGTCCTCTCAGTGTTTGTTTGACTGGGTAACATTTGTCAGACTCTCAGGTTACTGAAAGTTACTGCTCACCCTGAATGATCTCATTGGCATTGACTGATCATAGTTTTGTTTTTGTCAAATTTAGTAGAGCGTCTTTTGTTTTGCTGGCCACTATTCCTTCTAGTCTTTTGAAACATTTTGTTGATGCCATCAATGGTTATCTTAACATATTCTTTCTTCTCTTTGAGCTTCATCTTGACTCTAGGCTGCGCAATGAAACCTCCTACTGGTTATTGTGTAGCAGGTTGTTTGACCTTGGTTTATTGCTGGACCAGTACTTTGTCAATAATGATTTGGATCAGTTGTTTTCTTGGAATTAATGGGACCTTCTTTGACCTTCTTCAGGAAGATAAGTTTCAAATATGAATGCTAATTCAACAGTAAGATGTGCTGATTGCAAACTATGCAAACACTTTCAACTCTCGTGAGTTGTAGCGAAACTTACAGGAAACCTGGGCTCCTGACATTCATTCCATTGATTGTGGCATTTGTATCAAAATTTAAATTTAAAAGTGTATCAATTCAAGTTTTACAGGCTGTCTGAGAGTGCACCAGTGAGAAACGGCTGAGGAGGATTCTGAGAGAAATCCGAATAGTCCCCATAACTGAGAAGGGGTTGTCGAGGACCTGCCACTCAACAGGAGGAAGAGCATCCAGCAGAGGGTGCTGGTGTGAAGCAACCAAAGAGGATTCTGAGATAAGTCAGAGCCGTCATCCTGACTTCCAGCCTGGTGGCTGCTGGGTTCTGATGAAGAATTACCAGACTTGAAATGTTAACTCTGTTCTCTCCGCACTGACATTTCCAGCAATTTCTGTTTCTGTTTCTGATTTCCAGCATCTGCAGCTCTTTCGGTTTTAATTTGATTGAATGAATGTTTTTCCTTTCTCTTTGGACCTTTTGATTTCTTCTTACAGTGCAGTACCCAATATTTTCTCAGATGATCAATTCTGGTACTGTGTGTCATTTATCGCCTCTACAGGTACGTGGCACTGGGTAAGGGTTACTTGATCAAGTTTGCTGTTACTAATCAGCCTTTGGTTTTCATTTGTCTTGGACCATCTAGTGATTAGTGGATAACAACTTCTACAGAAGAGGCACTTTTTTGGATTACAGGACAGTTTGTTGTATGATGGCTTTAAATACAATTACATTTGGTCAGGCATAATTGTGAGGACCTTAGTGAGCTGGTCCAGATACATCTGCTCACTCCCAAAGCTTGCTTCTGCCTGAAGCCTATGTGTGATATCAGTAGAATGGCTGCAGCCAATGTAACATGAACATTAACTCATTTGGAACGCTTACCTTCTACTTGAGAGTCAACTAACTCAATGTAGAATGATACCAACAGCATGGGTTCAATTCCTGTACAGGCTGAGGTTACCATGGAGGATCCTCCTTCTCAATCACTCCCCTTGTCTGAGGTATGGTGACCCTCAGGTTAAACTATCACCACTAGTTGTATCTAATGAGTGAGCAGCCCTATAGTCTTCCAGAGCTGTGGTGACTTTTCCTTATATAAAATTGTTGGGAGGTGGGACTTCCTCTCAGATGGGAACTAAAGTCTTGCCTCAAACTAATTAAAGGGCCGATGGCAGGTTGACCGAGTAGAGCTGGGCTTCTTCTGGCTGTTATGTCATGAACCTCACTTCCAGCCAGCAGGGACAGTAGTATTCCAAATGGCAATGTGTAGTTAGTGGTATCCCAGGAGGAATTGTTTCAGAAGCAGAACAAAATTGCATTATTTGTCTCTATCACTTCCAGCAAAATAGCCCACAAAAACCACCTGTTATCAGTGTCTAGCAATCTTATTCCTAACTTTCTTACTACACTAGGGATCTGTTTAAAGATTTGGGAAGTCTTCCACTGCTAACAGGCATAATGGCATTGATATTTCAACCATCCATGTGAATGAGATCATTGATAGCCAGTCCCAGAACCACATCTCCCTTTTTCGTAATATTTGTGAACCTATCCTAAGTGGTACTGCTGCTCTAAATTCATCCTGCATTGCAAATGTGGAGCCTTCAGAAGGGGATACGGTGGAACTTAAAATTCATTTTAGGTCCCAGCCTTCTTGTTCTATCCGCTAGAAAGCAATCCAGGCCAAGCAATTGATGGTTAACTAAAATTTTGGGATAATACTGAGAGTGCTTTCTTATCATAAAGAAACTCTGACGGTAAAAATCAACTTTGTGACGGCGCAGTAGAGGTAATAACAGTCAGCTGCCTTCATGCACACTGACTCATATTCGTCTCCTTTGTTATATAACGAGTTCATATAAAACCCAACTTTAATTAAAATGTGCTCGCGTAAAACCACAAAGGAAGAATTTCAGTTTAATTGTTGATGAGTTCAATCATTCTATTTAAAGGGCATGTTTGAATCTCCATTTTTTCTATATGATCTTGCCATACATCACTGTTAGCTGTAATAACTGCCTGGATGTGAAAAATGAAATAATGTTACCATGGTAACCTCAAAATGAAATCGTACTCCATATAATCACCACCTGTTGACATTGCTTTGCACCAAAACTCAGCTGCCCTTTTGCATTGCAGAGATAATGTAGAATATCCAGCAAAGTGTGAATGGAAAGAGTAAGTGGATGAGCAATTATGACAACTTGTAAAATGCTTTCTGGCACTGACACAGTGGTGCCACGTGGGGAGTTATAAGCTGCAGTCACAGAGTACCCTCGCAATGCTTTGAAACCACAAGAATAAGCCATGGTTACTATCCCCTCCAGTGCTGGTAATCATTTGAGATCAATAGTTTCAAGTAGCATGCCCTTAACGAAACAAAGTGTTCCCTATGAACTGGTAATTAAGAATGAAAGCTGCTGATGTTGGAAAAAAATTGTACGGTTAGGCCCAGCGTCACATTTCTGGAACTTAATGCCGTTTTCAGCTTTCAGACTACATTTTTTTTAATAAAAGTGTCTGTGAATTATGAATACCAACTGGTGCACTGTAAAGCCAAACTAGAGAAGTAGACAAACTGCATCTCTATCAATGCATTTTCTTTTTATTATGTGTGGAATTACCACTGAAAGCTTCAGAGATTGGGTAATATTATCAATGTTAAGAACAGTTCAGCAATTGCCTTCCCATTCTGACCTTACGGTGCAATACAATTATTTTATAATCTTTTTTGTTGTAAGAAACTCAGTCTTTCATTTTGTTCCATAATGGCTCGTATTACAACCTACACCTGGGGGATTAATTCTTAATATTGCAGTAACTGAGCTAAATATTGGACTGGCAGTTCAGTTCTACAAAATAACGACATTTATTTCAGAGATAGTGGGTACTGCAGACGCTGGAGAATCCGAGATAACAAGGTGCGGGGCTGGATGAACACAGCAGGTCAAGCAGCATCAGAGGAGCAGGAAGGCTTGACGTTTCGGGTCGAGACCCTTCTTCAGAGAAATCTTCTTCTGAAGAAGGGTCTGGGCCCGAAACATCAGCCTTCCTGCTCCTCTGATGACATTTATTTCTTGTGTTCTCTGCAACTGCTTATAATACTGGCTGTTATGTACAATGTTGATTGCTTTGGGAAAATTAGATCCACAATATCTAGATATCCAAACATTTGTCTGATTAGAGCATGTCTTTATAATACTTAATAATGGTATGTCATAAATAGAACCTATTAATAAGCTAATATTTAAATTAAAAAATTAATCTCAAAAGAAACTGAAACATTGTAGGCCATTAAGCACCTTTAACGTATTCTGCCATTTGAGTAGGTCATGGCTGATCTGTATCGTAACTCTATTTATCCATTTTGCCTCCAAAACTAATATGACTTTAACCTAAAACAAAATCTATTAATATCAGTTTTGAAATTTTCAAATTGACCCAGCTTCAACAAATTTTGCTAAGGAAATGTTCCAGATTTCCTCTTTGCTTTGTGTGACTTCACCCTGAATGACCTAGGTCCAACTTTATGGTTATACCTAGTTGTCCTCGACCAAAGGAAATTGTTTCTCCCTCCTTACCTAATAAAAACTTTCAATGATGATAAACACTTCCATTATACCATCCATTATTTTTCAACCTCATTGGAACGTAAAATTGGTCTATGAAACCTGCTCTTATAATTTCATTTAATTATAACTTAATCCCTTTTACCTGAATATAAGTTTGCTGAATCTGCATTACACATCCTCCAAGATCAATATAGCCTGCCTGAGATGCAATATCCAGAGCTCAACCATCAGATCATGAGTACATGTCCACCTTGAGCCTCATTACTTTCTCCATTATCATTTTATTGCTTGAAAGTTCCTTTACTGTTTTTCATTTCCCAATGAGGCTTTTAAATTTATGCTACAGTCTGGCCAGGGACCAATAGCTTGTTTTTTTTGTTTAAAATAGAGCCCAGGGCTTACTCAGAGAATAAAACCACAATTTCCATAGCTTTTAAAGAGCAAAATAAACTTTACAATGAAAGTTTGAACAGCAAAACAATCTGCAACAGATCTACAAATTGGGTATTGCTGAAAAAGACCTGTATTATCAAAGATTGACCTAATCAGCAACTGTACATAGGGCTCAAGTCATTTGTTCACTGCGCATGTTTAGGGCAGATCAAGTTCTGATGTGCCTGTTCTGAAGAAGGGTTACTGGACGTTAGCTCTGATTTGTCTCTACAGATGCTACCAGACCTGCTGAGTTTTTCCAGCAATTTCTGTTTTTGTGTTTCATCAATCATTTCTCACAGCGTGTCACACAAACTCATGGACATGTTCTGCCCTGAAAAATGCCCAGACTACCTCAGACTACTCTAGAAAAGTAAGGCATTTCAAAAGTTTGAACAATGAGTGAAGTAGCTGTTTTATGCTGCCACGACACAGCAGTGCCATGAGTGGTGTTTTCCCCAAACAGGATGCTGTCGTCAAACCTATAGGCATTCTGCCTATCACACAAGTGAGTGGTATATGAGTTTCAGTGCTTGTGTGATACCTGTACACAGGCTTTATGTCCGAAAGACCGATAAATCGGATCAAATAGCGCATCCCTTCTGTCGTTTGTTACAACAAAAGTACTGACAGTATCCAACTGGTCTGCGCTTGTAAAACTCTCAACATAGCTTCCAACGTTTGATGAGATTCTGGGATTGGATGATATTTGGTAAATAATCCTGAGTGTACAAAGGATTGAGCTGACAACTAATTTAGGATTGTTAGTCATGCCCAGTCATATACTTGCACGTACTGAAAGCCAAATGTATTAATACGCAGGGTTCTGTTCCTTACTGGCAGAGAAACACATACATACACCACGCTTGTTTCAACTCAACAAAGTAGGTGAAAACTATTCTCTGGTTCTTTGAGCAACGTCTCTTGGCCAATCAAAGTCAACTTGGTCAGAAACCTTTAAACAAAGCTTCACAATTAATTATTTTACCTTATTTTATTTTGTAAATTGTCCTAATTAGCACAAGATGAAAGTTCTTTTCAACGATGCTCAAATTCTGTACTACTAAATTGCAATGTATATGTAAAACGTTTGCTCTAACATATAGAATCAATACGGGGAACAGACAAACTGTGGTTGAACATGCTACAGAGTACACCAAATAGCAACTGTGTCCAGACAGATCCCATGATTTCTCAGCAACTTCCTCCCACCCCAAAGTGTAGTGACACTGTGTAACCAAATCTCATAACAAATTGTCTTCTTCTAAAGGAATTTGAATTCTTCACTTTGGAATTAGTAGCTTTGAAAATTTCTCAGAAGCATTCTGTCATGGATTGCCTGAACAACTGCTCATGTGTTGGTAGTTCAATCTCTTCTTTCCACTGGATTCCAGAGGCTATACTCCACCATTTACTCACAGTACAATTTCAGCTGTGAATAGATACCTCCACAATGCAATCATCATCCCTCTGGTTTCTTCAGGTTCCAGTACTTCCCAGCTGCAGCGAGGCAACGTTGTTTGTGGACTTCCTTTATACCCTCTCTCGGCAACACCAAGAAAATACTACCTGTGGGCTTCCTTCACCCTGACTGTTAGCTGCACCAAGCGAACAATTACTCCAAGGGACATCTCCTATCCTGACTGCCTGGAATCTGTTAACAGAAATAATCACGCTTCTTGAAGCCACCTCATTGCTTCTGCAATCTTCTAGTTTTATACTGGAATTGCAACTAATTTTCCTCAAAGACACAGTCAAACACACTGTTAGAAAATTTGAAATGCAGGAGACAATCTTAAGCTCCACCTATCACCAGGATGATATCGTTTGCTCTGAGGGCTTTGCATCCTGTAAAGAATTTGTCATTTGCTTTTATGCTAACTTAGCTCTTACTCCCAAAACAAGCAACCTCTTCTATTGTATTTCTCAAGTTTGACTGTGGCTGAGTTTCTCAAACATTTTGTTTGATTTTCTACTGTCACCCTAATTCAACTCCCACCTTATTAAAAGAACTAACACTTTCTCCCTGGTCCACAATAGAACGGTACTTACCCATCATAATTGCAAGTGTCTTTACAAAACTACTAAATGTCAATCTACATTTGATTTGTTCAACCTTCTCAAATGTCTTTGCAATAGCGTTGGCCAGTCATCCTGGACTGGATCTGTGCCTTCATTGCTGTGCTAATAGCCATCTAATTTTTGGCACTCAGTTTTGCTCCTTTCTATGGTATGATTTTTTTCTCTCTAATCCAGCATTTATTCTATTTATAGTGTTTGGGCTTACCTACAAACATGTGCTACTACCCTGTTATAAGTCATGGTTCCCAAGAGTCTGATATAATCATGTTTTTTTAGCACAGTGGCTCAGTGATTAGCGCTGCTGCTTCACAGTGCCAGGGACCCAGCTTCAATTCCAGCTGCGGGTGACTGTCTGTGTGGAGTTTTGCACATTTTTCCCGTGATGGTGTGGGTTTTCTCTGGGTGCTCCAGTTTTCTCCCACAGTCTAAATATGTGCAGGTTAGGTGGATTGACCATGATAATTTGCCCATAGTGTCCAGGGGTGCGTAGGTTAGGTGGATTAGCCATGGGAAATTCAGGATGGTGTGTTTGTGTGGGATGCTTGTCGGAGGGTTGGTGTGGACTTGTTGGGCAGAATGGCCTGTTTCCACACTGTAAGGATTCTGTGATTCACAAATAATGGAGCTTGTGTTAAATGTATTCTTCTGGACCTCACTATGAGTTGCAACAGATTAAATTGCTGTTTTGTTCCACTGTCTGTGCTCTAGTCGTGAGTGATGTGACATTCTAATTATGTCTACTTATGCATGACCGTATCTTTCCTAAAGCATGTCAGAGTAATGTAACAATATAACATCGCACCTCAAGCACCACTGCTATCTTTGCTGCATCCACAATTTCTATTAATCCTAAAAGTTCCCTTTTCACTTAGTCTCTTATTCCTTACCTGAGGGCTGCAGCAATGCCAGAAATAGCCTTATCTTCATTCAAACTTTGTCAGCAAGCTGCCTGTTGTTCTCCACAGCTTGATGATAGAGTGAAGATGAGGCATGCTGTCCAATGTCATAGGCAGCCCATCCCATCAACCCAGTATGAGAGCATAACCTCTCAAAAGTTTTTGATTTCAAATAAACCTGTTGGAGTATAACCTGGGGTCGTATGACTTCTAAGATAACAAGCATGGGGCTGGATGAACACAGCAGGTCAAGCAGCATCATAGGAGCAGGAAACTTTGTCTGCCCCACGCCAACACCAGAATTTCCGCATTGTGGCTCACCATTCTGGCATTGAGAAACATTGTCCCCAACTTTTCTGCATACATGAATACATCTGTACAGCAGTATCTCTAAGCCTAATTGTCAATTTCCACGTGGAAAGTCATAGACTTTAACCTCAAAATTCCTCAATAACCATTCAGCTCTTCAAATTCTACAGCTGCCTTCTACAGCCTTTAGAGATAAAAGGTACTGCAGATGCTGGAGAATCCGAGATAACAAGCGTGGGGCTGGATGAACACAGCAGGTCAAGCAGCATCATAGGTTGACCTGCTGTGTTCTACAGCCTTTACTTTGTTTTTTCCCATTGTCCTGTGAGTTTTAAATCTTTCTTTTGGGATGTTTTATTTTCTCCATATCATTCTGTTTACTATGTAATTTGTTCTCACAACATTAATTTTTAGTTTCTCTCAGTGGATAACCATGCCTTCAAACATCTCAGGGTTTGGAAATAAATTTTGCAAAATAAAATATAACACTGCAACATTTGAGATACTTTGAGCTCCAAAAATAAATATTGTTTACTTCAATTACTTGTGAGTAGTCTCTTGCCTTAATTCTACACTTGCTTGGACTGACGTTTTATGTTCATTATGCCATTTGTGAACTAAAGCAAGATTATGGTTAGCATCTAGTCTTATTGTATTGAAGTGGGGGTGTGGTTTCATTGATCGAGAATAGGGCTATGCTGTGAGCCACTACCTGTTCTACCTGTACATTTCTTTACTGATACCTTGCTGATCATCAGATGGTTTGCACAGGACACTAAACTGGTCTGACTGCTGGAAACAGTGCTTAGTGAGCAAAGGTTTCTGCTGCAGACTATAAACCAGGGGATATAAATTGGAATATTTAATCCAATTTAAAATCATGGACAAAAGTCTGTAGTGATTGTAATGAGGTCAGCCAGGAGAACATCATAGACTATGAGATCCCTGATTGGAGCCATTAATCTGGTCCAGTCACGGAGCCTTGGCTGACAGATAAGAACAGGAGTGTCAGAGGTTCTATTCTCTCTTAGAGCTGACTCTGAGGGAGCTGGATCAGTATCAAGAACACTTCACATGTAAATAAAAGGTGATTGGTGAAGGGATACCAGCAGCCATAAGCACTCCAAACAACAGCATACTAGTTTAAGGATGTGTTCAGAAGTTGCCCTGTAACGCCAAATTATCATTTGGTTGTTAAGTGAATGTGGTCATGATTTTTAAGTAAATTGAGCCTAAGTTGCTTATCAACCCAGTAGGAGAGTGGCAATTCTGTGTCAGGGAAAACAGCACAGAAGTTCAACATAGTGATAAGTGGTGATTTTCCAAAACACAAAGGCACGATGCAAACATCTAAACCGCGTGGGAAAAGAAGCCTCACACAAGATATGAAACAGCACAGAAGGTACATCTGCATTGGGATTGCAGAAACACAATTCACTATGCAAAAGGCGCTGATCAAACAGTGAGTACTTGATTTGTGAGCTCACCAGTTTGGTGGTCACTATGAGTGACGAGTCAGTTCATAGCTGAGTTGTAAAAGCTGCACGGTCATCAGGATAATCTTAGGTGCCATTCCTGAGCAAAAGGAAAACCAGTATGTGAAACAAACAAAAAGGCATGAGGTGCAGTCAAAAACTGCACAAGGAAGAATGAAAAAAAACATAAGAAACAAATCATACAGTTGCTGAAACATCACATGGATTGGCTTTAAAGTCTTGCTATTGTAAATCCCCTAATCATCAATTATATTTGCAAAAGTCAAGAAACATCAGGAAAATGATTTCTTAATTGCCAAGCATGCACTGAAGGCCACAGGTGTGCTACCTGAAATCCAGCCTTTCAAATAAAGCACAGAGCTAAACTTTTTAAATTTAGTAATTGGAGAACCGGATGAGTAAGTGCTCAGAATGAGATTGGAAAAAAAGTTGCGCAAAACACATGTTTTAGGCTTGTCCAAAGAGAACCAGGGAGATATTGCTCAGCCAGGGGAAATACTGGAAAATCAGCTTCTTGTGAAGGGGAACTTTACCATTCACCATCCAGAACAGATATCGGACAGGACACAGATGTAAGAACCGATTGAGCAGTTGGTCAGTAGGCGCTGTGATTTTTGGAGGCTGAACTGTCTGGGTGGATAATGGAGCTGGTAATCGAATGAGAACTGGAATTTTAGAATTATGTTTATTGTCACATGTACTCACATGAGTACAGTGAAAAATTTACGTGCCATTTTAGGTACAAAGGTACATAGGTACAACAATCAGCAGCTTCAACACCAGTGAGGCGTTCCAAAAGAGCCTCTTTGTAAACATTGACACACTACTTAAAGATGACAGAAAATCTAAAACTATTGTAGTCAGTTAACAACGTCAATTACCAGATCAAAATAGAGTGTGCAGTGCTGAAGATCTGTAGGTCTGAAGAAGAACCATATCTGACATGGAACATTAACTTTGTTTTTCACTACACAGATGCTGTCAGATGTGCTGAGTTTCTTCATATAGTCATCAGTACTGCCTCCGTAGCCAGGATAGAAAAAGCAAGCAGGCTGTGAGGGAAGAGCTATTTGTTGCAGTCACCATGAAGCTGTAGCACTTTACAAGTTATGTGACACAAAAGGACATTGATTGGCCTTTACTCTGATTCCAAAGATGCACCCAGAGGCTAAAATAGGACAAGGCCAAGTAAAAAAGCATGAACAGTAAACCAACAAGGAATGGACCAGAGATCTGCATGATCACGAGCCTATTCACAGCATTCTCAGTAAGACGGATCAGGATGAAGCTTCCATGTGGAATAACCTTCAGCAAGAAGGTGGACAGACTTTCCACAGTGTGGAGGAAGCTCACAGTGTGAACAAAGACAAACGGTTAGAAGCTTTTGCCACTACCATTATTATACGTCCCAGGGAAATTGGCAAACACACACCCAAGACCAAAGATAGTCATGGGCCTAGTGCAAACATCTGACAAGCAAGAACTCTGAAGAATACATATATGGATTATTAGACATGAATAATGCAATCCATGTAATGAAGACACTTCATAATCAGTATTTCTTGGAAGGCTAGGTTTTGAAGGATTGTGGATAAATGGATTTATTTCAAGTTCTGTAGAAATACCTTGAGCAATCTCTTTAAAAGAGATAATTGAATAGTCAATGTGGATAGTAGATTTTTTTAATCTAAGGGTTCCCAGGAATCATGTGATTAGTGATAACTGCTTATTCTGCTGTATATTCCCAATGGGGCTTTTTGAATAGTGGCTGGATGGAAAATACTTCTGTACCTGGAATTTGTTGAGGAACAAGAAGCCTGTGGGGAAAGGTTGCTCAGCTGATCTGTCCTATTTCTGAACAAAAACCCTCTTGTCAAGTCATAGGCATAGAGTTATAGAGATGCACAGCACAGAAACAGACCCTTCAGTCCAACTCATCCATGCTAACCAGATATCATAAATTAATCTAGTCTTATTTGCCAGTATTTGGCCCATATCCCTCTAATCCCTTCCTAATCATATATCCTTCCCGATGCCTTTTAAATGTTATAATTGTACCAGCCTCCACCACTTCCTCGGTCAGCTCATTCCATACAGGCACTACATTTTCCCCTGGATCTCTTTTAATTTTTCCCCTCTAACCTTAAACTTATGCTCTTTAGTTTTTAACTCCCCCTTTCCAGGGAAAAGACTGTGTCTATTTACCCTATCCATGCTCCTCATGATTTTATAAACCTCTATAAGGTCACCTTTCAGCCTTCAATGTTCCAAGGGAAGTAGTCCCAGTCCATTCAGCCTCTCCCTATAGCTCAAAACCTCCAACTTGGCAAGATTTACAACATCCTTGAGATCTTTTCTGACCCTTTCAAATGTCACAACATCCTTCCTCTAGCAAGGAGACCAGAATTGCACACAGTATTGCAAAAGTGGCCTAACCAGTATCCTGTACAGCTGCAACATGACCCTCCCAACTCCTATATTCTATGCACTGACCATTGTGAAACCTATTTGTTCTTCTGGAAGAACGATTGAAGGAACAACTCAATATTATATTTCCTGAGCTGTATCTGCCAAAACTCCACAGACACTCGTAACTATGTTTCACACAGTCAGGAAGGAGAGATCACCGCTGGAGTGAAACATAGCCCTCATGAGTACAAAGTTCAAAGTCTTTGGAGGTAGTGTGGGAATTCAGTACAGAGAGGACGAGATTTTTTTTGGTTGCTCTTTTTGGTTCATAATTTGTAAGGCCTTTTAACAGGATAAATTGAAGCCTGGGAGTGAGGGCCTAGCGTAAAGTAAAGAGTGACATCACAAGAAAACCGGAAGTACATTGATTGGTAATAGCTGCGAATTTGATTATTTTTTT
>JAHRHZ010000077.1:20151423-20185323 GCA_024137785.1 Ginglymostoma cirratum | reverse complement strand
GGGGGGAAGAGAAATTTAGTTGTAACTGGGTATAGCTTAATCAGGGGAATAGACGTTGTTCTCTGTGGCCAGGATCGAGATGCCCGAAGGTTGTGTTGTCTGCCTGGTGCCCAGGTTCACGATATCTCATCTGGGCTGTAGAGGAACTTAGAGTGCGAGGGGAAAGACCCAGTTGTTGTAGTCCACATAGGTACCAACAAAGTAGGTAGATAGAGGAAATAGATTTTGCTGAGGGAATATGATCAGCTAGGGGCTAAACAGAGCGAGAAAGGTAATCATCGCTGGGCCACTACCTGAGCCATGAGCTAATTGACGCAGTGTCAACAAGACAAAGAGGTAAACATGTGGCTCAAAGATCAGTGTAGGACAAACCAGGTGGAATTCATAACATTGGATCGGAACTGGGGAAGGATGGATCTGTCCTGAGCGTAAGGGCTCCACTTGATTCATTCTGAGACCAGAGTCCCGATGAATTTCATAACTAGGCAGGTAGATGGGGCTTTAAGCTAAATAGTTGGTGGCAGGGGGATTGATGGTTAGTGATGGGATTGATGGTTACCAGAAAATAAAACGAAGGGACAGAATGCGTGAGTGTCATATTTTACCAAGGATTCATAAAAGTGTAGGAAAACTCAATAATAGTACAAACTTTAAGGTTTTGCATCTCACTGCACGAAGCATTCAGAATAAGGCAGATAAACGGATGGTGTAAGTCGAGGTAAATTGATGTCACAAGTACCTTAAACTAGTTAAAGGAGGGAGATATCAGCAGAGGTTGTTAAAGCTTCCAGAACAAGTAATAGGACAGAGTGTATAGAAAGAGTCAGGAAAGAACTTCAGGCACAATAAACAAGGGGACAGCTATAAGGATGGTACCGTCAGTGTAGAGCTGAGAGTGTTGTATTGAAATACTCTCAATGCAGAAAAGACCCTGATGAAAGTTAAGTACTCCTAGCAGTAGTCAGGATGAGGAGCAGAAGTTAAATCAGGAGTTAGGAAAGTCATTTTTTTTCTTTATTCATTCACGGGATGAGGGCATCGCTGCAGCATTTATTGCCCATCCCTAATTACCCAGAGGGCAGTTAAGAGTTAACCACATTGCTGTGGGTCTGGAGTCACATGTAGGCCAGACCAGGTAAGGATAGCAGCTTCCTTCCCTAAAGGACATTAGAGAACCAGATGGGTTTTTCCAACAATTGACAATGGATTCATGGTCATCATTAGACTCTTAATTCCGGATACCTATTGAATTCAAATTCCACCATCTGCCATGGCGGGATTCAAACCCGGGTTCCCAGAACATTAGCTGGGTCTCTGGACTAACAGTCCAGTGATAATATCACCAGGCCATCGCCTCCCCTAAGGAAGGCACTATTACAATAATCATGGGTGACTTCAATATGCAGGTAGACTGGGAAAATTGGGTTGGTAGCAGATCACACGACAAGGAATTCATGGAATGTCGACAAGATAATTTTCTTTGGAGCAGCTTGTGCTAGAGCTTACAAGGGAACAGGAAATTCTGAATTTGGTGATGTGTAATGAGGCAATTTAATTAGGGAACTTAAAGTAAAGGAACCCTAAGGGGACAATGACCATAATATGATGGAATTCACCCTGCAATGTGAGGGGGAGAAGCTGGAATCAGATGTATCGGTATTGCAATTGAGTAAAGGTAACTACAAAGACATGAGGGAGGTGCTGGCTAGATTGGAAGGGCAATTTAGCAAGGAAGATGGGGGAGCAGTGATGGCAGATGTTATAGGGGTAATTTGGGAGGCACAGTAGAAACTCATCCTGAGGGAGAAAAGGCATACAAAGTGGGGGATGGCGAGGCAACCTCAGCTGACAAGGGAAGTCAGGGAAAGCATAAAAGCAAAAGAAAAGGCGTACAATGTGGAAGACTTGTGAGAAGACAAATGGATTGGGAAGCCTTTAAAAACCAGCAAAGGATAACTAAAAAAGCAATAAGGGCAGAGAAGATAAAATGTGAGCGTAAGCTAGCTAGTAATATAAAAGAAGATTGCAAGGTATTTTCAGATACCATAGAAAGTAAGAGAAAGGCAGGAGTGGACATTGGATCCTGGAAAACAAGGGTGGAGAAATAGTAATGAGAAACAAGGAAATGGTGGAGGAACAGAATAGATATTTTGCATCAGTCTTCATAATGGAAGACAACAGCAGCTTG
Organism: Ginglymostoma cirratum; assembly: GCA_024137785.1. NCBI lineage: Eukaryota > Metazoa > Chordata > Chondrichthyes > Orectolobiformes > Ginglymostomatidae > Ginglymostoma > Ginglymostoma cirratum. The sequence goes on along the minus strand of JAHRHZ010000077.1, from coordinate 20,183,135 downwards.
CTAAAACCTCAAAATAGTCAGGTGAAGAGGTGAATGTAGTGGCTGTCATTAAGGAGAGGGTGCTGGGGAAGCTGGAAGGTCTGCAAGTGGATAAATTACCCAAACCAGATGGACGACACCCCAAGGTCTGAAGGAGATAGCTGTGGAGATTGTAAAGGCATTGGTGGTGATCTTTCAGAAGCCACTAGAGTCAGGGAGGATCCCAGAGGATGAGAAAATGGCTAATGTAACACCGCTGTTTAAGAAGGGAAGGAATCAGAAGACTGGAAGCTATAGCCCAGTGAGCCTGACCTCAGTTGTGAGCAAGGTTTTAGAGTCCGTTATCAAGGATGAGGTTGCGGAATGCTCGGAAGTTCATGGTAAAATAGAGCTGAGTCAGCATAGCTTCATCAAGGGGAGGTCATGCCTGATAGATATTATAGAATCCCTTACAGTGTGGAAACAGGCCCTTCAGCCCAACAAGTCCACACCAACCCTTGGAACATCCCACCCAGACCCATCCCTCTATAACCCACACACCCCTGAACTCTATGGGCAATTTAGCATGGCCAATCCACTTAGCCTACACATCTTTGGACTGTGGGAGGAAACCAGAGCACCTGGAGGAAACCCACACAGACACAGGGAGAATGTGCAAACTCCACACAGACAGTCACCTGGGGCTGGAATTGAACCCAGGACCCTGGTGCTGTGAGGCTGCAGTGCTAACCACTGAGCCACTGTGTCACCCTGTTAAATCTGTTAGAATTCTTTGAGGAGGTAATGAGCATGAGGATGTGATGAAGATGTTCCTGGAATAAGTTTTGTTTCCACAAGTAAGGGAGACTAGGACCTGCGACACAGTCTTTGATTCAAGGGACAACCCTTTAGAACTGAAATGGGGAAGAATTTCTTCAGCCAGAGGATGGTTAATCCATGGAACTCATTACTACAGAAGGCAGTAGAGGCCAAGTCATTGAGTCTATTGCAGATAGAGATAGATAGGCTGTTGGTTAGTAAGGAGATAAAGGATGACAAGAGAAAGCAGGAGAATGGGGTTGAGAAGCATATCAGCCATGATTGAATGACAAAACAGACTCAATGGGCCAAATGACCTTATTCTACTCCTATATCGTATGGTCCTTTTGTGTGTAATTAATCACATAACCATGTGCCAGAACATCTGAGCACCAGACTTGCAACATTCTGCTCCTCTTATCCCTTTTATATTTAAGAATAACCTTAATCAACATAAAGTGTTTCCTTATCATGAAGCTCTACAGAGGAAAAATAATTTTTTTCTCTTTTCCCAGTGTTTATGTGTGTATGGTTTTTGGGTTATTTAGAGGGACAAGCATTTATACTTCTTTAATTTTGATAACATACCAATAACTGGGTTTATTGAAGCAGCCTGCTTGAAGGATCTTTTTATTCAAAAGCTAATATAAATTAAGTATTTATGTGGCCATTTATAAACCAGGAAATATATTCAATTTTACTTATTTGTGACCCGTGAAGTAATGGGACCAGAGCGACAGTGCATTTCTTCTGCCTCATTCTTAACATAGAAGTGAGACTTGCAGGGTGCGGTAATAATTACTTGTAAGCAATAAAGAGAACGACCGCAGATTTTTTGTGCATTACATTACAAGTTCGTTGCTAAGCATTTTTCTGGTGGTGGAAGACTTGTTACTGAAAGATTTGAAAAAAACAAATCAAGCTTAGTCTCATAGAATTGACAGAAAAATTGGAGTTAGAGTTAATCATAGGGGCTGGGATAGCAGATGTAACTGATGTAACAGCACAGCCATTGAAATTGGAAGAATAGCAAAGAAAGCCAGATGGTGACTCAATTGAATTAGTGAGAATTCAATTGCAGGTGAAGCAGCTCGAAATAGAAATGGAAATGAAAAAGCAGGAAAGAGAATTATAAATTCTAAAAAACATTGTGTTGGAAAGAGAAGCACTTCAGAGCACAGAAAAATAAAGATGCTCACTCGAGAGGAAAGGAAAAGAGAAAACGAGGGAGAGAGACAGAATACTAGCTTAAAAGACTTGAATTAAAAGGAATCAAGCATCCTATGACTCTGGATTCCGATGCAGAAGAATTTGAGTCCAATCCAAGACCTAGTGGAGAGGTGTTAAAATTTGTACAAGTTCTCCAAAATTTGATGAAAGGGGCGCTAAGGTGTACTTCACTTCTTTTGAAAAGACAGCTAATGAGGCTAAAGGAAAATTGGACCCATGGCTCATGAAAATCCTGTTGATAAGCTGAGTTTATGAGATTTAAGCTTTGCTTTCTGCATAGACTTCTACTGACTATGAGGTGGCAAACATTGATATCCTTGGTGTATATGAGTTGATCCCTGAGCCTTACAGGCAAAAGGTTTTGGTAAATCCAAAAGCAGCCTGGGAAAACGTATATAGAATTTGAAAAGGTAGAGGAAAGTAACTTTGTTGGATGCAGGCATTAAAGGTAGAATTGACATATGAAGCTCTTAGGAAGTTAATACTATTGGAAGACTTTCAAAATTCACTCTTTGCATTAGTAATAACTCACATAGAAAACCAAAATGTTGCAACAAAACAGTCAGTGAGATGGTTGACCATTATAAGTTGGTCCACAAATTCATGAGCTTTTTCTGTCACCACCTGAAATCTGAGAGGATGGAAGGTGAAAGAAATGGAAGTAGCCAAGGGTGAAAATGGACAGTTGTGGATGCCCCAGGCCATCGAGCCAGAAAGGAAGGTGCTGAGGGTAAAAGTGATTTCCAAAGGCTAAGTGTTTTCGTTGTCCTGAGGTGACCTTCATGCAGATTGCTGGAAGTTACAAAGTAAATTCATGAGGTTTATTAGGGTACAGAGAGTCGATGCAGAGAAATGAGTGGTGACTGAGAGTACAACAGACTGAGTTGTGGCATTGCCTGCAGCTGGGATTATAAACATTGCAGGGAGCGTAAGCAAGACACCAGAGGGTTACAGGATAACAAGGTGTGGAGCTGGATGAACACAGCAGGCCAGGCAGCATCAGAGGAGCAGGAAAGCTGATGTCTCACGTCTGGACCCTCCACACTGTGTTATGTCTGGCTCCAGCATTGGCAGTTCTTACTATCTCTGAGTGAGTTACGGACCCTGATTATACTTTGGCAGAAAGATCTTGGGTGGTGGCCTTTCCCCACTGTGCCTTGGCAACATCTGCCCTATGCTTTAGTGTGTCCCTCAGCACGTAGTCCTGAGCCTTGTCGTGTGCCAGTCTGCAACAGTCGATCGAAGTCAGCTTTTTACGTTGGAGGACCAACAAGCCCGATCAGATTAAAGAGCATCTTTCATCAAGCTGATGGGCTTCCAAGTGCAATCAGTTGTTGTTTTGGTATGGGTCCCGTGGAACAGCCCAAAGAGCACAGAGCCCTGTGTCACGGGACTGCTTGGGATGGACCTTGACACAATCCATTGTATCTCTCTCCAGATCTTCTTGACAAAGACAAATTTCAGAAGGTGGTATCTCTTCACCCCTGCAGCCACTTCAAGGGCCATTGCACATCAAGACCGGACATATATGGAAGATCTGGTTGGTAGTGTTCCTCTCATCACCAGCCAAGCAGCGTCTTGGTGCTTGTTGGAAAGTTCGGGTGATGAAGCATTCTACCAAATGACTCTGACAGTCTGCTCAGGAACAAGATCCATCCTTTCCTTTTCCAGCAGGGTCTCAAGAATGCTACGTGCTGACCACTTTCTGGTGGACTTGTGGTCAAAGATGCTTTTCTATTCAAATTTCTCCATGAAAGACAGGTAATAAGGAACAGTCCAACTACTTGGTGCCTTCCAAGGTGCTGAGGCCAGTCTCACCCTTTGCAACACTGCGGACAGGTAGAACTTCAGTACATAGTAACATTTGGGTATTTGCGTACCGAGGATCTATGCACAGCTTGATGCAGCCATACACAAACATGGCCATCAGAATGAAGGCAGCATTGGGTACATTCATTTCCCTCTCCCTCATTCAGAGCTTTGTATGTGGTGTCCCACTGGACATAGTCCAACTTTAAACTCCAGATGAACTGGAAGATGACTCAAGCAATGGGCCAGACCTGGTCCACGTCCAACAATACTGAGAGTACCTCACAACTGATGACCAGGTTTTTACCCACAATTCAGAGTGTTATGGGCCAGACCGGACACCATCAAAATATTGTAAGCAGGTAACGTAGACCCTAACGTATCCATATTTTAATGGTAGATGTGAAGTGAATAGTCCAGCTGGGATGCAATTGGTCAAACCATGTGACATTTAGCAAAACACAACTTATCAAAAACACTATCGTTAAAACACAAGCAAAAGAAAGAGGAAGTTAGAATATTGGAAAACTTAACCAATTAATAGATACAGTATTTACTACTAATTAACTGTTCGAATAGAGTAACATCCCATAAAAACTACCCCTGGCAAAAAGGTAAATTCAGGAACAGGTTCTTACAGCCATTCTTGAATCCAGGAGGAAACAACATCAAGAGAGATTTTAGAGAATATAGCAGCTGGGATTCATTTTACTGAAGCTCCAACGCTTCTGGGACCTAAACAGCTTCTGATTACTACAGCTAAAAACATCAAGAAAGCTTGATCTGTGGAAACTGGCCACTATCCTTCCATTGTTACAACGGTTTTTAAGAAAAGCTTAAATGCCTCTTCTAATTGTTGTCTTAGGCTGTCTCCCATAGACACTTCAGCGCCTCTGCCTTTATGACTTCTCTTCAAAAAAAACCCAAGACAAAATAACCTTTTTAAAGTGACAGCATCATCACAAGAGGAAGCAGTCCTCCCATATGCCCAGTTACTGCATCACCTTGACAATATGCTCCTTCCAAGTTTTGGCTCATGCTCCAGTCCTTCCGAACCATTTTCCCAACACCTCCAGATAATTTGGCCTGACGGTGAAGGTGATAAAAGATCAGTCTTGCCTCGATTTGCCTTGGCTCCCAAGGCCAATTTGAACTGGTTGCAGATGCTCATGAGTCTGTGCACTGATAGCGGATCCCAGCAGAAAACAGCCACGTCGTCCATTTGCAGGGAGGCTTTGACCAGCAAACCACTGCTGCTTGGATTAGTCACTCTTCTGCAGTTCACATCCTGCCTGATGGACTCAGCAAAAGGCTTTATACAACATGCAAACAAAACAGGAGAGAGTGGGCACTTTTGAGCTCAATATTTTTATCATCAATTTCAGATAATAAGCCCTTCCTCCAAACTTTTAAAGAGAATTTGTTGGGGATGATTCTAACATTGACATTTACATCTCCTCCAGGCCCACCTTTTGTTTATTTACTTGCCTCGTTATCATCTCTTCTGTGCCTTGGATCATCATTCCACTTGTAATTTAATACCTTCCACCTCTACTTCTATCTGTCAGTCTAACTGATCACCTTGCTATCACTTATCCAAATATTGCTCACTCAATCTAATATATTCAAAACTTGCATGGAATTTGTAGTGTTTATTTTCAGCAATACTTTTCTATCAAAATTTCAATACTCACTCAGAGCCAAGCTTATTATTTATAGGCCATGTTATTTCACGACCATGAGTGATTCATTCTTTTAATATGAGGTTGTTGACTTGCTGACCGAGCTGGCTTGTTTTCGTTCAGACGTTTCGTCAACATGCTAGGTAACATCATCAGTGAGGCCTCTGGTGAAGTGATGTTGCTCTACTCCGCTTAGAATTCATACTGTCCAGTTCGTTATAGTGAGTAGTGTCATTTTGATCAAAACCAGAAATGACACTACTCACCATAACAGATCAGACAGTATAAATTCCAAGCGGAGTAGAATAATGTCGCTTCATTGGAGGCTCCACTGATGATGTCACCCAGCACGGTGACGAAACGTCTGAACGAGAACAAGCCAGCTCGGCGGGCAAGTCAACAACCTCACTCACAACCCGAGCTACGAATCTTTGCTAAAACTTTAAATTCTTTTAATATGATTAACTTGACTAGGTGGTTCTAAAAATTAGGCCAATGTACACATTATGTATTCTGCATTTGTCTTTCTTTTGTACAGATGCAAAGAACTCTGAAATTACTAAGTGCCACACTTCCTTTGTGTCTACATACGTACATTTTCAAAATGCCTTTAGTAATTTAATTATTTTGTCGAATGAGCCAGCCAGTCCAGGTTTCTCAACTGCAATCTAGCCCCTGAGAGAATTCGCTATTAATTTCAACAAATTCAGGCACATTCAATGTTCTAATCTCAAAAGAACATGAGGCTATGCTTTATCTTACAGGGTATAAAATCATATACTTCAAACACAGGGTATACATCTTTCCCAGCATAAAATGTTAGAGATGTAAAGGAATCCTAACAAAAAAGAGAAAATATATAATTTAATGATGGGTGCCTCTGAATTGAAATTTGAAATTAGCAGCCATTTTCTAACTTCTGCAGTGCACTCATCAGACAGCAATAAAACTGAAGTTGTAAACTTATCTTCATTTTACAAAAATTAAACTCTGTTGCTTTGAAGGTTCGCAGTTTCATTGTAATAGAGGAATAAAGTATTGCACATGAATGGTACACAAAGACTGGAACAAGAAATGTACTGAATAGCATTCATGATGCACTATACAGCATGTTGGATACTTTATCTGATATTCTAAAGAGCATAAGAGTTGGGAATTGTATAAAGCATCAATTATGCTGCGGCTAGCATACTATGTGCAGTTGCGATCACCATATTGCGGGAAACGTGATTGCACTGGAGGGTGTGTAAATCTAGTTTCCTCTAAAACTAAAGAATTTCAGTTATAAGAGAAGATTGGAAAAGCTGAAGTTCTTTCCTTTGAAACAGATAGAGTGGCTTGGCAGGACACTATTCCCTTAGTAGAGAGTTTAATAAATGAGGCAATAGATTTAAAGTGATCAGTAGAGGGATTAGGTGGAAGTTGAGGAGTGATATTTATTGTTTAGAGATGGATGGCAGTCTGAAACCAAAACTGACAGCCTGGAAACAGAAACACGTCTCACATTTAAAGTGCTTGGATATGTACTTGTACATACATAAAACACATATTATAGTTATGTTAGAATTATTTATATTTATATGAATCATATATATAAATATATTACAGGCATAATATGCAAAATTACAGGACTATGGACCAAGAGTTACAAAAGTGAGTGGGATACCTTTATTTTGTCCAGTACAGGCACCTAAGAAATGAGGCAGAGGATCATATGGCTCCTCATGTCTGCTCTGCCATTCAACACAATCATGGCTTAACTCCACTTTTCCACCTGTTCACCAAATTCCTCGATACACATGGACTGCAGCAGTTCAAGAAGGCAGCTAATCTGCGCCTTCTTACAGGCACATAGGGATAAGAAATGAATGCTGGCCCACTAGTGGCACCCATGTACAATGAGTGAATAAAGGAAAGGTATGGATCAATGGGCTTCCCGCATTGCAAATTTCCTTGATTCCACATAAATGTGTATTGTGTAAAACCCTGCACACGTCACTTTTAAGATGTTACAAGATGTCTCATTTTATGACAATAATTAGTTTTTACTCTTGATTTGTATTTGTGAATTTTTTTTGCAAATTCACATTTCCAAATATTCTTTACAAAAAGAAACCGAATGAAACTGCACAGTGCATACTTGACAACAATTACACTTTGTAGCTTTAAAGGAACATAACTGTGGCGCAGTAATTGAATAATAGCCTGGAACCAATTACAAATTCCAGACAACATTGGCACAAAGTTAGCAAAAGGACCATCAGGAGAAGGAATGGGATTTCATTTGAATGTTGTTGGCAAATTGCAAACACCACCTGGATGTCCCGTTGCAGGTCACCAGTTGATGGACTGCTGGACTATGCTCTGTTCCTACGCTGAGATCTGTGGCTGGGTGGGCCGGTGGTGGAGGTGTTTGAGATGGGAGAAGGGGTTGCAATCCATCCCAGAGGAGATCCAGGAGGGTTTGTGGGGAACCAGCATAACAACCTCTGCTCATCTTTGTTGCACAGATATTTGACCAATAGAATCAATACCAGTTTGAAATGGGGCAGCGCAGTGGCACAGCTGCCTCACAGCACCAGGGACCCAGGTTCAATACCACCCTCAGGTGACTGTCTGTGTGGAGTTTGCACATTCTTTCCATGTCTGTGTGGGTTTCCTCAAGGTGCTCCAGTTTCCTCCCACAGTCCAAAGATGTGCAGGCTAGCTTGACTGGCCATGCTAAATTGTCTGTAGTGTTCAGGGATAAGTAGCTTAGGGGGATGGGTCTGGGTGGGATGCTCCAAGGGTCAGTGTGGGCTTGTTGGGCTGAAGGGCCTGTCCCTACACTGTAGGGATTCTATGGTGAAATGGGCAGAAGCTGGGAAGATACCAAATTTTGTCCTGAAAATAACACAATAGCTGATTACTCAAGCAGCAGAATCAGGAGTGGATGTTACATTAAACATTGCATGGGAAAAGGTTTTCTAGTGGATTCATTAACCTGTTTAATAAGTAGAAAAGACGTCATTGTTTAATACCAACTATCTGGTATTTCACTGCTGGATAATTTCATAGATTTTCTGATCAAGACTGAATGCTTGGAATAAATAAATCACAGAGTTTTAGTTTGAACTTTGTTCTTCTGGCATGGACTTTCAAGAAAGTTGAATGTCCATCAGAAATTTGGATACACATGCATCATACCGGCAGGCTGGAATAGTGTCCACATTCTTTGCAACAATGATAGCTGGCAATTTGAGATGTGTCTATTATCCAGGGAGAAAGGAAGACTGGTTGGAATTTGTATTGGAATGCTTTCATGGGGATACAACATTCGTCGAATCTATGCTGTGGTGATGCCACCCTGCCTTTTCTCTGTTTTTGGATTGGCTAATGGGGGAGCCAGCAATTTCTGTTTCACAACAGAATGGCTATATGTACCACATCTCATGTGAGACAGACTTGAAACTTCAATATCTGTGTGACGTCGAAATAGATAAAAAGCAGATAAGAAACTAAGAAGAACAAATCCCAATCATTTAGTATCAGAGATAATAGGTACTGCAGATGCTGGGGAATCCGAGATAACAAGGTGTGGAGCTGAATGAACACAGCAGGCCAAGGAAGGTCTCGGCCCGAAACGTCAAGCTTTCCTGCTCCGATGATGCTGCTTGGCCTGCTGTGTTCATCCAGCTCCACACCTTGTTATCTCCAATCATTTAGTGTTTTTTTTTGTTAAGATCAAGGAGGATTCAGAAAGCAAAGATGAATATTTCTGGAAACTTTTACAAGAGTATTATGATGACTTATACCTATATTGGACCCAAAACGTTAACTCTGCTTCTCTTTCCACCGATGCTGCCAGGCTTGCTGAGTTACTCCAGTAATTTCTGTGTTCATATCAAATGTCTGTTTGTGTTCATTTCGCTTTACAATTTAATTTGCTTAATTTTGTTAACTTATATCCCCTTTAATATTAAGTAATGTGTGTTATTATTGCTGCGATAATTTTATATTTCAGTACAGATATGATTGTCTTTGTTAAATGCATGTTGTAATAGGAATTAAACACTTGACACTCGCCGTATACATTCCAGGGACACTATCCCATCTCTCCATTTATTGCTATGGGATGATTTCATCTTGAAATCTGTGACTGAGCCTCTCTGTTTTATATCAGGAGACAGACACAGGATTGGTTCTCCTCAGACAGGGCTTCTCAACTTCATTCTGCATTTGACGAAACAGTATTATTCCTTAATCAGAAACCCTGCCGTGCACCTTTCTAGGGAGATGTAATTGCCTTCGTCAAAATGTTCAAATGTCTGTCAAGAAGCTGTATGGAGCTTCCCAGCCTGTATTTCTTAAGATGGTTATTTCTACTGTGTGCACTCTTTTGTTTCTGACAGAGACAGGAGCTTTATGTAATTTACTGGGTAGAATGAGAGATTTTGGGTTGATGTGGCTTAAGGGTTAGGTTCAGCTGTGGGTTATCCTAACGAGACTGTATACATCATCGGGGAGAGATGCAATGTCACATGATCTTGCTCTCTTGAAGCTCATGCAAAGTGAAGCTACAATAACATGCTTCTTAAAAGAATTATAGACCATATTTTCCAATCAGTCCTGGAAACCCGATTTCTGACACTGATGAGACAACATACTCACTTGCTTCTAGATTTTTTTTCTGAGAGATCTTCTGATGGAGCATTGTTCAGAAATGACTCAGTGCAAGAAAGCTTGGAGGGAGCAGTGTACAGAATCTGTGCAGAAGACATGTCTCCTTTTTGTAACACGAGCTACTGCATTTCCAGGAAGTAGGGTTTAAATATTCCAAAACATCTTTGAAGGAGAAGATAATTGTATAAGGTAGAAATGTTAAAGAATTGGTTGGACAGAATAAGTGGGTAAGACAGTAGTCAGAGGGTGAGGGGTTTCAGTGTACGTATTAGGTCAGTTCTGTAGTTATAGTTACTAGGAGTTACATCAGGTGTTTCCTGGTAACTATCCAGTTCACTAAGTTGAAAATGTCTGAAATCTCTGACTGTAACTCTGAGACTCTTTTGAGGGTCCCAAGAAGAAATTGCCCATCAGTCCTTGAGTTGGGACTTATGAGGGCTCCTGTAGCACACCTTCTGTTGGTTGTCAGCACCACATCCACCATACCCCCTCCCCCACCCCCATCCCTACAATTTGGAAACTGGAAAGTTTGGGTCAATTTTTCCTTACCTCAGCAGACCCTGGAAACAAGTCCAAAAATGCTACGCATTGGCTCAAATGACTTTAATGACTAAATGCGCAACAAACATCAGCATTGTGCAATATGGGTGGAGAAAGCAAAGTAAGAAAGTAATTTGAATCTGTTAATAACATTTTAATGCTGTAGCTGCTGGAGCCTCGATTAGCTTTTCCATTTCATTCGGATCGGGGCAAATGTTATCTATTTTAAAAGGTTTGCTGCGGCGACCTCTCTCTCATCCCTGTGCAGTCCAACCCCATGCAATCTGTAAAAACAAATAAACGGATTCTTGTAGTGCCCCTACCTCTGAGCTGAGAGACCAGGTTCAAGTCCCACCTTCTCCAGGGGTGTGTAACAGAAGCTTTGAGCAGGTTGATTATAACTATATACAGTATATATGTAAAATGCTGCACTTTGATAAATGTTAAATATGGAAAAAGTATAATTGTTTCTTGAAGCTTCTATCCAAGTCATTGGGATTGGTTAATTTTATAATACAGTTCCTGTGACCAGTATTTTAAGAATTTAGTTTTGACTTAGGTAAATGGAAAACACAGATGGCTTATATTCAATGATAGTATCCAATGTCAGATTCAGAGTATTCATAGTGACTGCACTGCATTTGTGTGGGTACTTTCTATTAGTAGATTTACTGCATTCATGCTGTCAGTCATAATTTGATAAATAAAGGATAATTAAAATGTAACAAATTATGAGGGCATAGATAATGGATATGAAGCACATACAGGCACCCAGAGGTCAAAGATTTATTGTAGTTGTAAGAGGATTTAGAGGAGGTCTAAGAATTTGTTTTCACAGAGAGGATGGTGGAGTCTAATACCCACTGCCTCAGAAGATAGTCACAATTTTAAAAAAATCTTCACTATGGACTTGAGTCATCATAACCTATATGGCTGCAGACCAGAAATAGGAATGTGGGAATAGACTGGAGAGTTTGGGAAACAAACAACACAGAAATTGATAGCTTGAATGGTATCCTTTGTTTTTATGGCCATGGGAATACCTTTATAATTAAAGTGAATGGGTCATGTGTAATGGAACCTTTAGACTTTGTTCAGGATTTAGTCTCTAGACCCCTCTATGTGAAAATAATGTTTTTACCATCTTATTTGCAGCTAGGTTTTACTCTGTTCTATACATTGGTTTAGGTTTTCTTTGGTTCCTAGATGTACTTGCTAAAGATACACTACTTTCCAAGTAACTGAAGTGGTAATTAATGATTAAGCATTTATTTCCATTTTTTTTGCTCCTCTACAGCCCTACACACTGTGACTCTGCTTCCTGGGTTCCTGGCTCAAATATTCTGTCAATTTCCAATACCTCACCCAAAAGATTATTCCATAAATGTTCGGTTAAATGTAGTGTTACTAAAGCATTAGCTAGTTGTGGGTATAAAAGGTGAGCATGGTTATTAGCTTCCCTGATGTTTCTACAATAGCATGTCTGGAGTTAAATGCTTGGCTGATTTCTACTTTCCTTTAATTTGAGGTACTGATGCATGTCCTGGCTGGTATCAGCTAATTCAGCTCAGGGTAGAACATAAAGCTGCTATATCTGAGTCACAGTCATATCACACAGTCTATTACAACACTGTAATGTTGCTTGACATAGCCATCTTCTGTGAGCAGTCCTGTCTGCTGGTAAATTGTGCACAGTCCATTTAGCGCTGTCTCTGCATGAGCATACAGATAATTTTGGAACTTCAACTCATGTTCATATTGTGGCAGTCCAGATAGAGAAGTATTTTATTTTAAGTAAATATTTTTACATGAAAAGGCACCTGATTAACAGGGAGTTAAACTGTGAGTGAGGTAAGAGAGAGCATCATAAAGTAGGTCTAAATGTCCCCTTACTAAAAACTGCCTGACTGAGCCCCTTCCTCAACCAATTATGAGGATTTTTTAAAAAAGGGAACCCGTGTTTTTTTTAAGAATTATTATTGGGATGTAATCAACATCAACGAGACTTTAGTTATTGTTCATCCCTGGATGCTGTAAAAGTGTTAAGGTCAGCCATGTAGTATTAGAGGTTCTCATCACTCTAGGACACTATCAGGCTCTTAGAACAGTGCAATACCTTTTGTAATCATATGTCAACTCACAAATGACCAGACTCATTGAATTAAGTTTCACAACTTGTTCTGACAAAATTCCATCTCATGATTTCTGAGTGAGAGAGTAAATTTAATGTAGAGAAGTGTGAAGCGATTCATATTGATGAGACAAATAGCGAGGGGCAATAGAAAATAAATGGTACAATTCTGATGGAGACACAGAAGCTGATGAATTTGGGTGTATACGTGCACAAACCAATAAAAATGACAGAGGAAGTTAAGTTGCATTTAGTACAGCATGAATTCTTTCTGGAGGATTGTCTTCAATGTTTTTCATTCTGCACAATGAAGGACCTTGTTATTGGTGATTTTTTTTTCCTGCCATTGAATTCCCAATGTGAATCTTGGGTATCTTCAAAGCATTCTGGAGATTTGATATGGTAACTCTAGCAAACCCAGGATTGAGTGCCATACAGCAGGACAGTAAGGACAATGGCAATGGCTGGGTAAATTTTCATTATCATCTTCAGTTCAGTGTCATGTTGCTTCCAGAAATGATCATGGGATCAACTATAGACAGAACTTGCTTTCAGGAATCCAAGCACTGATGCCTTCATCAATAGCAGTATTCCTGGACTAAGGCTTGAGAATTTTTCTATAGTCTTGAGACTGATACCATCAAGTTTTATGACTAATGCAACACAGTATGTGGCTGTTGATGGCTGAACCAGTGTCATGTTTGCTAAAAGAATCCCCAAGCAGATCTTCTATAGGAAATGTCTACGGGCAGATAAGATTAAGGTGGTCAATAAAAGCAATACAAGGGTACCCTAGACAAGAACCTTATAAACGGCCATAACGTAAACCACCCCTTTTGGAGAAAAACATTGCAGCCCATATAGAGGCAACCACTGCAACTTGGATCAGAATGCTTCGAGGGCCATCTACACGACTCATGATATCAACCACATCCAGAGGCGATGTAGCTGCAGATATTTCCCTTAGTGCCAACAACTTTGAGTTCTGTGAACATCCATGCCCATCTTGTATTAGACTCTTCAGTCATCACTAGTCCTAAGGAACATGCTAAGGTCTCATAGCTTGTACACACTTGAATAACCAGAAGTCTACCACCCAATAAGCATTGGGATTTTGGGCTTTGTAAATAGGGGCGAGAGCACAATAGTAAAGAAGCTATGATAAAACTGTATAAACTCTGGTTTTGCTTAGCTGAAGCGTTATGCCTTGTTCTACACTCCACAATTCAGGATGGATGTTAAGGTATTTAGACAGATTGCTGAAAAGATTTGCCAGAATTGTTCCAGGGATGAGGAGATTCATTTATGCAGACAGATTGGAGATGCTGGAACTGATCGCTTCAGAGAAGAGAATATTGAGACAAGATTTGATCAAGGTGTTCAAAATCATGAGACATCTCAACACTGTAAACGTTGTTGTACTCCCATTTGTACAAGGGTAAAGGGTCAGAGGAGACACATTTAATTTGATTGGGAACAGAAGCAATGGTGACATGAGGATTTTTCTTCTATATACAGCAAATGGTTAGGATCTGAAAAGCACTGCCTGTTAATATGGTGGCAGCAGATATAATCAGGCCAGCATTTAATATCCAACCAAGTTGCTCCTGAGAAGGTGGTGGTAATGTGCCTTCTTGAACCGCTGCAGTTCATTTAATTAAGTAGACGAATGCTGTTTCCAACCTCTTTCCCTTTTAACAGGTACATCAGAAAACTTTGTTGGTATTTGCTGTTATGATTAAGATTTATAAGCTGCATGAGTACAGATCACAAATTTAACCATACTAAGCCATAGTGAAATTCTAGACATTAAGAAAGATGTCATTGTTTTGCATTGTTCTTCATTGCAGCACACAGCTCAGTTATGATACTGCAATGCATTTAAACTATAACCTCTAGGGAATACAGACCCAGCATCCTTAATCTCTTTTATAAGGCAATCACACTATCTCAGGGATTAATCTGTGAAAGTCCCTTACCAGCAAGTATATGCTTCATCAGATACAGTGTTCTTTACATCTTTCTAGGCTCCTGAAAGATCTTTCATGATAATTCTTCCTCTTTCCTGATTATTTTGACATTTAGGTGTTAAAGTGTGTTTTTTTTTTACATTTGCTTTAACAAAATAAATCCCATGTTAGGAGATATTGCTTCATTATCATTCTATTAAATAGGTCTTCATCACACACTATAATGACCAGATTTTAATGAGTTAGGTGAAGGGCAACCTTGTTAGATGTTAAACGTCTTTGCTTTCTCAGTAAATTATTTTGTTATCCTTAGGCTTTTTAATGACCTTCTCTTCACTATTCTTGCAGCAATTCAGCCAGAAATAAAACTCAATAGGTTAGCAACTTTGACATGTCTATGATTTGCTCAAGTTGTGACTTAGTCCAATGCACTTCTGACAGTTCTCCAAGTTTTACCTTCCAGAAATTCAACATTACCCAAAGCCCTGCTGGTTATTTCATAACTCAGACCAGGTCTCTTTCAGCAAACACTCCTATGTTCAGTGATCTCCCAGTTAAGCACATTTTGATTTAAAGTTGTCATCTTGTTGACCTGCTTATTTCCGTAATTTCCATTGACTCCACAATTTCTAAGACATCTGCATTTCTTTAATTCTGGCCTGTTGAGAATTCTGCTATTATTCCTTTACTTTTGGTAGTAGTGCCTTCAGTTGCCCAGCCCTCAAGCTCTGCAATTCCCTCTCTACACTTTTTCCTCTCTCCACCTTGTTTTCCTCTTTTCCTCATTTCATAAAATCCCAGCTCCTTGATTGAGATTTTCATCATCTCGCCTAATATCTCCTCGAGTAGCTCAGGGTCATATTTGGTTTTGTGATGCTCCTGCATGAATATTTCATTACATTTTACATGCAACATACATAATGGTTGAAGTTGTTGTTATTTTAAAATTCCTTGTGATTGCCGCCTTCCCTATTCAGAAGGAAAAATCTATAAACCTGGAGAACAAACCACTTTGGTCTGACTTGTTTTGTATATTTCAAAATGCAAGGCCAGTATAACTAGGCCATTCATTTCTAAGAATTTTTTTAAGTTAGCTTTTCCTCTGGGTATCTCTGTAACCTCCTTTAGCCCTACCATTCTCTGTGAAAACTCAGAGCTCTCTAGCCTGACGAGCATCCTTGATTTTAAATTGTTCCACCACAAAAATTGCGTCTTCAACTACCGAGGTCCTGAGTTCTGGAATTCCCTTCCTTAATCTCATATGAATGATCATAATCATACAGAATGTATCATACTTCTGTATATCTAAGATTATGACCTTGAATTCTGTTTCTAAGCAGGTATCTATCCAACCAATTTTCCAAATTGTTATTCAACTCAGCAAAATCTGCTCCTGCAAAGACTCCTTTCTGAAAGCTCCTGAAAAATCTAATCTTCCATCTTGCTCGAGGCTTATTAATTCTTTTTACTAAATCCCTTGTTGTCATTTCACAGTTTGAGATAAATGGCTTTCTCATAGCTTTATTATCTTTGCATCTCAGCATTTTAAACATCTGAATCACATCTTCTCTCAATCTCCTTTACCGCTGCGAAAATTACTTCTGTTCTGGAATTCTGTCATCATGATCAACTCTAATTCCCACCAGAAACACGTTATCTGCCTGCACTGAATTCTGGTAGCACTTTAATGACTTTTCAACAACAAGGTACATGAAACTGAATGCAATATTCTAAATGCAGCCTCGCTGCAGGCTATATAATGTCAGTATCACTAGCTTCAATTTAAACTAAATGTCTTGAGAATTGTTCTGGTACTTGATTGAACTCAGAAATAAGAGCTTCATGCTGACTGGAGGAATAGTTAGTAATCATACAGAAATCTTCTTTTCCATTTTTGTCTTTTTATGTTCTTTATTTTAATGTACAGTTCACTTAGTCTTATGAAAGATACATTTATGTACTAGACCAGGAATTGATTATATGCATTTTCTTTTCTCCCCGATCACATATTTTCTTGCTGTTACACATCTTCAATCCTGCACAATGTATGCCTTGGGTTGGTTGTGGTTAGTACAAAGAGCAGGACAATAGACTACGATAATGAAAGGCCATTGACCTGGAATGTTGGTCAGGATTTGCTGAAGGTTCCAAGCTCAGAATTCTACTGGAGAGCTGGTTGGTCCAATCAGACCACCAGCAGCTCACTAGCCTCAACAGTGCCACTGGGATTGATGGTCACTGGGGAAACAGGCAGGATGTCTGGGGACCACAGAGGACATATCGACAAAAACAAGATTTAAAATAATCAAAGGGCCTGTTGTTGGAGTGGAAATCACTGGAGTCCTGGGCCACATTCCCTGTTTCTCAGTTGCATAGTTACATAAAACCTTCGGCCCTTCATGCTAATGCTGGGTGGTCACCTCCAGCCAGCTGCTGGGCCCCTTATGCAGCACGGAGCCAATATGCTGGTAGAAAGCTGCTAAAGTCATTATTAAAGGGGGTTAGGAGGTGTAGGGTCGGGTAAAAGTCAATCTGTTGATTCTGTTTCTCCATTCATAGCCATCGCCTGAAGTATTGAATATATCCAGACATTTTTCAAGTATACTTACTGCAGTTTTGATGTAATAGAGTCGGTAGCATTCTTGCTTTTTAGCTGGAAGGTTGTGCGTTCTGTGGCCCGTTCCAGTGGCAGGACGCCCAACGGACATGGGATTAGAGGAGGTTGGTGCTGGAAATAGCACCACGGGTGGGCATGCCAGCTTTATGTTGTCAATTCAGTCACTGGTGATTTTGCTTGGGCTGAGGGAAAGTAGGCAATGGAAAAGCGTCTAGACAATCAGGAAAATTAATCCTGTAAACAATCTCATTGGACCTTGTTGTGGACTGGTTTGGGATTTTAGTGGGGGTGCAACAATGCACGCCAGGTCGAGGTACAACTCCCAACAAGGAGACAGAAATGGGTTCTCCATGTACTTATCTTTGACTGTTAAAGGAGGTATTTGGGCATTTGGTCATTGGCACATGGGTGTGCACAGATTGTTCGGAGGCTTGTCCATGGGCACATAGACAATACAGACAGTCATCAGCCTCTTGGTGTCACGAGTACCTAAATAGCAGGTGTTCAACTTTCAGCATTATCCTGAATGCAGACATAACCAAGAAGGCTGGGGATGGGATTACAGTTCTCAGATACTGGCTCCAGTGACAGTGAGGATCCACATCCCTTGTAGCTGAGGCAGAGCTGAGGGCAGAGGAGAGCAACAAAGGGTCCACTGCAGAAAAAGGACATGTCAGAGAACCAGTGCCACAAGAGATTGTGCCTATGCAGGCAGATAGCCACAATGTCCTTATCACTGAAGACCTCACACCTTGCAATACTGATTGCCAAGTAGCCATCAATATCACTGTGGCTTTGAACATCTTTGGCTCTGGCTCTGAAAGTGGGTCTTCGGTGTGTCTCTCGACGAGAACTCCGAACTGATAAGCCCCTTCAAAAAGTAAACAAACAGGAGGCTGGAAGAACACAGCAAGCCAGCCAGCATCTGGAAGAATGGAGCGGTCAACGTTTCGGGTATTATTCAGGACACAAGTCCTGAAGAAGGGTAATACTAGAAATGTTGACTGCTCCTTTCCTCCAGATGCTGGCTAGCTTGCTGTGTTCTTCCAGCCTCCTATTTGTCTACCTTGGATTCATAGAATCATAGAATCATAGAATCTCTACAGTATGGAAACAGGCCCTTTGGCCCAACCAGTCCACACTGAACTTCAAAGCATCCCACCCCCACCCCCCCACTATAACCCACTTAATCTACACATCCCTGAACACTACGGGCAATTTAGTGTATCCAATCCACCTAGCATGCACATCTTTGGACTGTGGGAGGAAACCATAGCAACCAGAGGAAACCCGTGCAGACATGGAGAGAATGTGCAAACTCCACATCAATTCCAGGATTTTTTTTGTCTCTAAGCACCTTCAAACCTTCTTCCAAATGTTACTGTTTCAAATGCTTGCCTTTTGTCATCACATCTGTACCTAAGATTTTCCAGCAGGCAATGTCCAACATTTCAGAAAGTGTGGAAGGTGTTGTATGTCGCATGGGTACCATTGTAACTCATGGATCTCCTGAAGTACAACATGACAAGAAAGTAAGGAGAGTCTTGAGAAAGTTACAGGATGCTGAGTCGACGCTTAACAGTAAGTATGAATTCACAAAGGTAATGATTACATTTTTTCGGGTGTCATTGTTCAGGCACCAGGGATTACAGCAGACAGAAGACAGACCTATTAAGACATTTTCAACTGTTTTGAGAAATTGTGAAACCGGAAGGACAATTCTTAATCTGTGAAAGCACTGTTAATGAACCTTTCAGACAACACTTGAAGTAAAGTGTGGTGTTGGAATAAGCATCAACAGCATTCATTTGATTGAATCCAAGACATGTTCAGGTCATCTGAGTCCCTTGCACATTATGATCTGGACCATCCAGTGTAATAGGAATGGATACATCATCAGTGTGTTTGGAAGGAATCCTATTTCAGGCTGAACATGTTGGTCTACTATGCTTTCAGAGCTTCTTGGTGGTGGACAATGAAATCCCCCACCCAGAGTACATTTTGTGCCTTTGTCATCCTCAGTGCTTCCTCCAAGTATTGTTCAACATGGAGGGGTACTGATTCATCAGCTGAGGGAGGACGGTATGTGGTAATCTGCAGGAGGCCGTTGCTTGCCTAGTCTGTGAGACAGCTCTCCCAATTTTGGCACTAACCCTCTGATGTTAGTAAGGAGGTGTTTACAAGGTTGACAGGGTTGTTTTTGCCTATATCTTTTCTGGTGCCTAGGTCGATGCCAGGTGGTCTGTCTGATTTCATTTTTTTGAGACTTTGTAGTGATTGATACAACTGAACAGCTTGCAAGGCCATTACGGCCAGCAATTGAGAGTCAACCACATTGCTGAGGGTCAGGAGTCACACGTAGAATGGCAAATTTCCTTCCCTGAAGGACATTAGTGAACCAGATGGGTTTTTCCTGACAATCACCAATGATTTCATGGTCATCAGTGGATTCTTAATTCCAGATTTTCTTTTATTGTATTCAAATTCCCTTATCTGCTGTGGCAGGATTTGAACCTGGATCACCAGAACATTAGCTGAACTTCTGGATTAATAATCTAGGGATAATACCACTAGGCCATTGCCTTCCCTTGTTCTGCCTTGAAAACTGGTCAGAACATGTGTCTTGTTCGGTGGCAATAATTTTGAACAAACCATCATATCGTTATTAATGGCCTTTCAGTCTATAGTTAGAGGTTGGTGTCTCTATCCAGTCACTTTCCAGAAATTCCAGAGAGATATTGGCTGTTTCCAAATGCTGTGTCAGACCACAGCATCCTGTACAATTGTCTGGTATCTCTTATTCCCTCACAGGTATGTTCTCCAACTACACCACCTGTGCTACTTACAGACCAAAGCCCAAAGAACCTTCTTCTTGCCAGTTAGGCTGTGGGAACCACCCATGTTTAAAGGGCTGGTCTTTCTCATTCGTAATCAACAACTATTCCTAAAGAAACAAACTTGAGAAACTCAATCGATCCACTTCAGGAATCGTAATAGTCTCATTGAAGACCACATTGTCAACACACGGAATCCCAAATATATTTGTCTCTGATAATGGGCCACAATTTATCAGCGAGTGTTTCCAACCCTTTTCAGCCTACTCTGAATACATCACAATATTGTTCAAAGGAACAGGGGTGCCTTAATTAGAACAGAAGGCAAATATCTGATGGCATGTGCACCCTGATCCTAACTGTCACAACATAACCACTAACGACTGAGACAAAGGGCTGAAGACACTCAGAGAGCAATTTGGCAAATACCCACCTCCCAGAACCTCAAAATGAATTAAGTAAAAATTCAGGGAGATTGGTGAAACCATCTGGCAAATTTATACCGTAAAGCACATAGATTTCAGGATGGGGCAGGTGGGGTGAGAGAGATACAGAAACAGATTAAATGGGTGATAGGGATAACTACTGAATGGGAGGTGCTGACTAAGGGTTAACTAAACCATTGCTCTATTAATAACTACTAAGCACATGCCTGCAGAAGGAGCTGTAATAGTGATGCCATGTCGCATGGAAATGAGAACTATGTTTGTAGGCCTTCAGAGCTGTCCTCTCTCAGAATCTCTTGTGAAGTTTTAGAAAGTCTATAATGTTCACCAAATCAGTTGTAGACCTGAACTCACTAAAAAAACAGCCTCCAGAAGGACCTCAAATTAAACATTAAAGCGAGGGGCAACATTGACCTCGGTGTTAAGTCTCTTTCTGTTTTTGCTCCCTGACTCCTTCATGTTTCCTTTCAATTGACAGCCACAAAAATGGTTTCTACTGTGCTCTAAATGGGACCCATACATGCAGAGCCTGTCTCCATTATACACCAATGCTGCTAATTGGTCTTCCAACTTACCTTCCCTAATTAGCAATTCGCTTCTATGAAAACTGTGGGCTATGACTACCTGTACTCAGGGATCCAGAAACTGTCCTGACATCAGTATCCCAATCTGGGAGGGAAAATTCAACCCAGGGCCTGAGTACAAAACTCACAACTGACAAGTGCAGTGCCAATCAATTTAAGATGACTTGTGAAAGATCTCATACCACCACTCAAAGAGCAGTAAGGAGATCTCATTAGTTCTTGGCCAAAACGTATCCCTCAATCAGCATCCTAAGAGTAGATTATCATATTTTTGAGAGTTTGCTGTGTGATGTTTTGTATCATGTTTCCTATATTTCATTTCAAAAACTTCAAAAACACTTTGTACTTGCTGAAGTCATGAGAGATGCTACATAAGTAAAAGTCTTTCTCGTGTTATCCGAAAGATTCAGATGCAGAGGCCATCAGCTTCCCCATCCACAATATACATGGAACTCCATGAAGTTAACTTCCTGAAACCCCAACACGCTCTGCAGCGTACAAAACATGCTGCCATGAGTGTGATTTGGTAGAAATCTACTGCAATGAATACAAGTGGCCAATAGGCTGACTCCATGATCTCCCCACTCATCAGGCCAGGCTATCACCTTACCTACTTTACCAGCAAAACATTCTGAGCTTCAAGTCGAACCTCTTAAGAATTTGCCACTCTTCTTAAGAGCTGATTCTTAGGGGAATTCTTGACATGGTGCATTATCCCAAATGTTCTGTCAAGAAAATTGATTACAAAGTCAGTAACTAGCTTGTTGTTTCCTCATTTTCTCTGATAAGCTAGAAAGCTCCACGTTATATTGATTTTAATAAGAAAAAACATTGAATTATTGTTTGAGAAAGTGATGTTCAAAAAATGTTTAAATGGTATAGACGTCTGTATGGTAATCACTGGGCTATGTGTAGAAAATCCATACCTTGGGTCATGTAAAACCTGGTGTAGTAAGACCACAGAGAAATACTGGATAATGATGCTAAAAGCTTTGAGGCTGAAGTCACTATTTTCTCTACTAGCACTTACATAATAGGGTTAGAATTATATTAGTTGCCCACTGTCATGATCATGTAATATGCTGATTGCATTCTTTCTTTCTCAATCTTGTGAAAAGAACTTGCAATTGCAAATCAAAAAAAGAAATCCAAGATTCATTAAAAAAAATCCTTTGATTGAAGTTTACATAATATATTGCTCATTCACCCTTGGGCCTGGATTTGATTTCAGGCCAGACTACTGAAATGGAAACCCTCAGTCCTTCAATTATATGGATCTTGAATAAAATAAACTTCGCAAGGTCTCAAACAAGGTTTTACTGAGGGTCGACTTGCTGCAGAAAAAATGCTCCCAACTTGCTGCTAATTGGTACTAGTTCAGCATTCCTAACACTTACAGTTTGGCAAAGGGTAGTGTGATGCTGTGTTTCAATCTTTGCTATTCAGACTCTCACCAGAGCCCATTGTGAAGGGCCATTCCACAGAAAATACCACGTTGACTATGAAGCAAAGCAATCTGAGAAGGAGCTTTCTCAGTAGATGATAAATCCTTATTTACAAACAGTCCACTGGAAGTAATACGAAATGCCTAATCTCGAGTTATTGAAATCCATATACAGTCATAGAGCCATACAGCACAGAAACAGACCTTTCAGTCCAACTCATCCACAATGACCAGATATCCCAATCTGATCTAGCCCCATTTGTCACCATATGGCCCATATCCCTCTAATCTCTTCTTGTTCACATACACATCCAGATGCCTTTTCAATGTTGTAATTGTATCCACGTCCACCACTTCCTCTAGCAGTTCATTCCAAACATGCACCACCCTCTACATTAAAACGTTACCCCTCATGTCCTTTCTAAATCTTTCCTCTCTCACCTTAAACCTATGCCCTCTAATTTTGGACTCCCCTATCCTATGAAAAAGACCTTGGCTACTCACCCTATTCATGCTCCTCGTGATTCTGTAAACCTCTATAAGGTCATCCCTCAGTCCCCGAAAAAGACCCAACCCATTCAGCCTCTCCCTACAGCTCAAACCCTCCAGTTCTGGCAACAGCCTTGTAAATATTTTCTGCACTCTCTCAAGATTAACAACATCCTTCCTATAGAATGGCAACCAGAAATGTACGCAGTATTCCAAAAGCGGCCTCACTGATGTCCTGTACATCTGCAACAATGACATCCCAACTCCTATAATCAATGTTCTGACCCATGAAGGCAAGCGTGCCAAATGCCTTCTTCATGACCCTGTCTACCTAGGACTCCACTTTCAATGAATGATGCACTTGCAACCCAAAGTCCCTTTGTTCAGCAACATTCCCAGGGCCCTACCATTAACTGTATAAGTCCTGCCCTGGTTTGCCTTACCAAGATGCCATATCTCTAAATTAAACTCCACCTGCCATTCCTTGGCCATTGGTCCATTGGATCAAAGCGCAGTTGTACTTTGAGATAATCTTTTTCACTGTACACCACACCAAATATTTTGATGCCACCTGCAAACTTACTAGCCATACTTCCTGAACTCACATCCAAATCATTCACATGAATGAGGAAAAGCAGTAGACTGGGCATCCATGAGGTGTTGTGAGCCATCAACAGTAGCAAAATTGTATTCCAGCACAATCTGCAACCTATGGACTGGCATATCCCCCATTAAACCAGTACCATCTAAATAGGGATCAACAATGGTTCAACGGAGAGTGCATGACAGCAAGTCAAAAGCAGCACTAGGCATACCTGAAAAGGAGGTTCCAACCTGGTGAAGTTACCAATCAGAACTACTTACATGCCAATAGCATGAGCAATAAGTCATAGAGATCAGATCACTATCAGATCAGATCTAAGCTCTGCAATCCTGCTACATCTAGTCGCGAGTGGTATTGGTAAATTAAGCAACTCACTGGAGGAAGAGGCTGCTCAAATATCCCCATCCTCAATGATGGAAGAGCCCAGTACATCAGTGCAAAAGATAAGGCTGAAGCATTCGTAACAATCTTCAGCCAGAAGTAACAAATGGATGATCCATCTTGGTGTCCTCCAGCGGTCCCCAGCATCATGTGGGTTACAATGATGATACCGTGACTTCGGGAGTTAAGTTCTGAGGAGGGGTAGCACAAATTACACTTGTTTTCTCTCAATTTTAGAAGATTAAGTAGTGATCTGATCAAAGTCTTCAAGAGTGGTCCACTTTGCTGTATGCGTGGACATCAACTCGTGGTTTTATCTATCTCCCGAGATTGAATTTTTGTTGAAGCTAAATATAGATCATTGGCTGAGGTAGAAATTGTTGAAAGAAGGATTGGGAATGACATGTGGTAGAGCGTAATGGAGATAGGGAAAAGGATTGATTTGGTGCTAGTAAAAGGATAAGTCCCATGATTACTGATCCCTGCAGGAAGTGGACGGTGAACAGCAAAGGTAGTTGCAGTGATTATTTCTAACAATCTTTATAATGAGAGGGTGGGAAATGCACGGTCTTGAAATTTACTCAGTATGAGGCACTATCTGCTCAATGTGCGGGAGAGTGTAGTGGCCTTCCTATTCTCTGCTCAGTGTAGCAGAGGGAGGGTAATTATTATATGTTCTGTGAAGTTAGGGCTGTCAAAACGCTCCCGGATTGTCCAGGAAACTCCAGGAATGGAATATTAATTTCCCAGGTTCAAATGCTAAAACCTGGGGGATAAATTCTTTGCATGTAGTGTCTGAAATAATATGGTTATTACCTTTTATCTGTGAAGCCTGTTCACTTAAGTGCACAGGGTCTCTAATATTCTATGCACAGGCACAAGTATGTGATAACTCAAAGGAAGCAACTTGTGTCCACTTATGCAGGAATTTCAAGGCTGTTGCATGTTTGTGCAGCTTAGAAAGAACATTGCTGCTAATGCAAAATGTTTCCAGCCCCCTCTCCCCCTCTTTCAGGCAGCCAAAGGAACCTTTCCTTCCACCATACACTGGTTCACTCCTCAAATATCCTGAAACACCCTGCCCTTCCTACAGTGACATTCTGTGCAAACCTAGGAGAAACAACTGTTATGGACCAGATTAAACTCCTTCAGTACATATCAAGGAGATAGCCCAGACCCTACTGTTTTCTTATTTTAAAGGCAACTCGCAGGGATTGCATTTTAGATGAAATTTGATTGGTGAAGCTACAAGGCTTGAAGAAAACCCCCCTTATCCATATACTTTTGTTAAAATACAGACAATATAAAAATAAAAGAATCTTCTTAATTGTAACTCTATTGAAAAACTTAACAAAATAATAAACTACTCCTAAACCATTCCAACACAGTAACAACCCACAAACACACCCTTGGCAAAGGCAAACTCGGTAAAATAGCTTGTCTCACATGCAATTCTAGCAGCAGGAAGAAAACCCCAGCCTTTAGCCTCAACCGAGAGAGGAATAAGAGCTTTCACATCCAATTTCAAGGTCCTAGCAACAGCTACTAGAAGCTAAACTAAAAATGCTAGCTCTGTGGGAGCTTGACCCCACCCAGCCAGGCTGCTTCTATTGTTCCAAATTAAAAATTTCCAGGCCTCACAATCTGTTTACTTTATTGACTTGAAGCAAACTGCACAATCCCTCTGTCTCAAGGTCTCTTAACGAAAAAGGACAAAATATACTTCTTAAAGCCATAGTATTATCACATATCTTCCCTTATATTTCTTCCTTTGTATTTCCAGGGCACCGAACGCTTCTTCAGTGTCAAAAACAATTATTAAGTCTGCGAGCGCTGATTTTTGAGTTTCAATTTTAGGAGGGAATAGGGAAGGCAACTGGAATGTCGGGCTTTATTTCAAAGGGAATCCTAAATAAAAATAGGGAGATTTTGCTAAAAACAGACAAGACACTAGTCAGTCGTTAGCTGGAATACTGTTAGCAGTTTTGAACCTGTTACCTGAGGAAAGACATACTGGCATTGGAAGTAGTCCAGAGATGGTTCAAAAGGCTGATACCAGGTATAAAGGGACAGTCTTATGAGGAGAGATTGAGTAGGTTGAACTTTAATTCATTGGAATTTAGAAGAATGAGAGGTGACCTGATTGAAACATGCAAGATTCTTAGGGGCTTGACAGAACAGATATGAAGAAGTTGTTTCCTCTTGGGGGAAAGCATCTGGAACTGAAGCGCATCATCTCTGAGTCAGGAGTGAATTATTTAATACAGAGATGATGAGGATTCTTCTTCTTCCTCTGAGAGTAGTGAATCTGTAGAGGACTGTAGAGATTGGGTCATAGTCAAGATTGAGTCAAATTCTAATCATAAGGGAATGATGGATTATGGGGTTAAAGCAGGAAAGTGGAGTTGGGGTGATCAGGTTAGCCATGATCTTATTGAATGGTGCAACAGGTTTTCTGGGTTGAGTGGTCTGCTTTTATTTTTACATGTTATGGTCTTAAACCACGTCAACATCCTTGCCCTTATCAATCTTCAGTAAATACAGCAAATTGGTTCGGCATAATTTTACCTTAACAAATCCATGAGTTTTCTGAATTAACTAGCATTTTTCCATGTGGTTATTGATTTTTATCTCAAATAAATGTTTCTGCAAGTCTCACCACCACTAAAATTGAGCTGACTGACCATCAAAATTAAACTCACTGGTCTGTAATTGCTGGGACTATCTTTAAAACCTTTATTTGAACCATGCTGAGAGGTAACTCCTTTTTAGTTATCAATGTGTTTGAATATGCAGAATAAAATCTGGTTGATGCCATTATTGTGGGAGCATAAATTCACTACAATCATAACACGAAACAGCAGTAACGGTAACGAACAGAAACTAGTAAGAAATGAAATTTCTTGTTAAATAAATGAGTCATAAAACCTTCAAAATTTTAAATATTTACACAACACTGTTTATTGAAGCTGTACTAATGACTGTGTATGTCATATCATACAAGTCTTCTCATTTGCCAATATTTTTCAAATAAAAAAGCTTATAAAAACCAAAAAAAATGAAAATTACATTCCACTATCCATCTAGAAATACATCTGCTGGTGATAAAGTAATCTAACATTTTATCACCAAATAAAATGAATAATTATTTAGATTTACAGATACTTTTTTCATAGTGATATATGACAAAAAGACATCTACATAGTAAAATCTGTGTTCAACATCCAAGGGAACATTCTGAAGTAGTCAGAAAGAATTTCAGCACCATAAACTCTTCAGAAAAATGGGAATGGACAATTTTAGGCAGAAATCTCAAGTAAGGTGTAAGAATAGTCTGGCGTGTTTGCATTCCACTGACTCAAAATGTTTTGGCAATGGCCAGGAAAGTGACCGCGATCAGAATAAGAAATTTAAGGCCACGTGTTGCCACAAGGTAAAAGTTCATGAACAACAAGATTAGGATCAAAAATGAGCTCTGGGTGTCTGACAAAATGATTGATCTTGTGGACTCCTTCCATGATCCTTTACACAAGCAAGTGATAACCTTTGAATTTTCTATGTATGAGAAATTAGAAGGCTGTGATGATTAATAAACAAATCTTAATCAAACCATGTCAGAGTTTAATTGCAAGTAAAGGATGATTTTCTGATGTCAGAATCGCTGCTGGGAAATAATTGTCTTAATAATATAACATCAATTTTTTCTACTTGTGTGGTTTTCATCTGTGACACCTGCTAAAGAATAGGACCCATACTAAATAATGTTCTCCTCTCAAGAACTAAATCACCTGAGAGTAACTGTGCCAGACACAGTTGCCATGTTAGGTAACAAAAGTACCCTGTAAGAAGGGCTGCGAGTGGAAAGTATTTGACACCTAATGTGAGCACTTAAAGCTGCTTTAGTTAACTATAAATGATGCAAAGTGAACACACTAAAAGATTTTGCAAAATAAGAGATCAAAGTATATTACATAGGTTCCTAGAATATAATACCATCTCAAATGCAGTAACAGATCATATTAAAGGTTTGAGGTTGTGCAGCCTGAAGCTACTAGTCTGTCACTGGAGCTCAGACAACCTGACAATGGATTTAGTCTAAGGCACCTATTGGTGGATAATTATGTGGCTATTTCTATTTCAACAGTTACTGCAAAGTACACACTACTACCTGAAGTATCCAATTTCCTTTCTCTTTTCAGATCATCTTTCACACTAGAGGCTCCGTATTTCTGTTGCATACCTGCATATCACTCACAAATGCATAAGAAAAGTCATGAGGACCTCTTCAGTGGTTATTTATTTTATGAAGTATATTCACACTGGTCAGTTTCCAAGTAAACTAGTGTGGACGTTTCCAAATAAAATCAATGAAATGTTAGTTGCATGTGGAGGGGGAAATCCAAGTAAACCAAAAGGTGTTAAATTACTCCATTGAGAAATAACTAGGAATTTAAGGTAATGTATATCCCAAACAATTGAAATACGACTCGCAGAAGGATAAATATTCATTTCAATCTCTTGTCGGCCAGTGCGTTGGAGGACCAAGATATCTTGAGCAAAATAAATTTTCCTTTGATCACATATGCAGAATTATTGCATCAATTTTTTTTACCCAGAAAGTATTATTCACTCAGAAAAATATTATGATGTAGATAATCTTCAGAATCCCTGGACAGAGTTTCTGCCTGTGACATTTGCTGGTGCATAAAAGATTGATGTCCTTCCAGCTCCTTTGGAAGGATCCCAGTTTTAAGAGGATGCCATTCACTCAAAATGCTCAGCTGCCTAGACTCATTACCATGGCAAAATATAAAGAAAGATTTTGAGGTAGTCAAAAGTGTCAGTCAATGCTGATTGGGCAGCATCAATGTTGACAACTCTGGCATTTGGGCAAGGACACATTTCTGAAGCAGAGTCTCTAATGGCCATAGATAGTGATATATGAACATAATTTTGAGCAGTACCAGACTTGTTGTTGGGGTTTGTGCTCTGTCCAATATCAGTAATATTGAACAATTTAAAAAAAAAGTGTGCCTGTGATCTTCATGGAAACAATTTAAACATTAAAGTTACTAATGCAGATCTATTAATTCACACTGAGGCTAGTCAAATCAACTCAAATTCATACCACAAAGTCTGGTTACTGAGAGGAACTCTTTCGATTTGTTAGTTTGATTGACATTAAGAGAGTTACAATAGAGCCGTGAGAAGCAGCAGCTCTCTTGGTTTCAACTAGTATTGAAACTTGACAGCAAAAACTGTAAATCAGGTGCAATTGTGTTGCCCATTCCTAGTTATATCAGGTGATCTGTCATTTGTTTCACCAAAGGACTTAATGCTGATTTTGCCTCTGCGATGCCCTCTAAATTTAGTATTTCATTCTTTCTTTGCTGGTTTAACTTACGACTCAATATTTCTAATTTGTGCTTCAAGCCAATCAGTCAAGTATAATATTTTGATATTGAATCGCTCATAATGTACTCTTCCAAAATGTACATTCTTTGAAATCTATGCTGTGACAAATTCTAGAATCTGGCTACAAGTGAGATTGAGCACTGTTTCAATAAACTGTTAAATACCGTAGTACCAGAGATTCACATAAAACTCCTCCCATTGAAGCACTTGAAACAAAAATCGGCAACATAGAAAACGTTCTTGCTATTTTATCATTGCTGGATTGTTGTCACATGACTGATTTCACCACCTTCCATTATCACAATGGGGTTTTTCTCAATTTGATTAGTTGATCACTGTGGTTGGAGGCTCTTTCTTGTGAATGCCAATGGTCATTTTGATATGGGATTAAAGGAATTTAAATATTTAGTGAATATGGGAGTTTCTTTTTGAAATACTTAATTCTTCAATAGGCACTTAAAATCTTTTCTTTATATATTAGTGTGAGCCCCCAGTCTGCCTTTGGTGGTTATTACCGTGTTGGCATTGCAGATGTAAAGACAAAGGGTGGTGGGTGAGCGGGTATAAGTTGACACTAAGTTGGCACAGGGGCTAGCAGAGGGGTATAGGTTGGCTTGGAGGGTATGAGGATACAGGATGGCATGAAGTGTATGTAAGGTGGGGGTGATAGGGTGTGAGGTCTGGAGGGATTTTGTCTTAATGTTATGGTTTGTGGAAAAAAATGTTGATGAAGTGTTGATACTCTGTGTCCTTCCACCTACCCAGCCTTAGTTCACACCTGGCAATCTCTGCATTGTTTCTGGAGCCACCCACCATGACTCTAAGAATCCTGAGCTCTTCTTAGAATATAAATTACAACTTCTAGGATACATTCCCCTAAGTCATGTTTGCAGAGCCATGGTATGTCCCAACTGTGCATTCCTAACCTGGGAGCAAAATGTCAGGTCATTATGTCAAACTGAGATCATTGTTAAAGTCCCTGGAAGATGTCAAATGGGTAAAATAAGGTTTACAGTTTCTGAAAATTTCAGCAGATTCATCCCATTGTCAGTTTTGTAAGTCACAATTATGCCAAATTTAGTCCCTGATTTTCGCTGCTGTCTAATCAATGTCAATGTATCCATGGGAGCAAAGGGATTTTCAAACTGGCCTTAACATCCACAGGTTTGAGGACAATTAGTTTGAAACTATGATCCTAATCAACGTTCAGATATTGCTTGTGGAAAGTACACATGTGGATATTTGGAAAATGTGTCATTTTGGGCTTGTTTACACGTCTATTATCTATAAATGGTAAATAGAGTAACCCTGTATTATTCTCCATCCCCTACCATAGTATGGATGTAAAGTTCCATTAATATATTGCATACATCTGATGTTCCATTCATTTCAAATTTGCTAACTTTACAAAACTTAGAACAGAAAAAAAATCTACATTACTTTTGATTCCAATTTATTTAAATTTTACAATTTTTAGTTATTCCAAATTAACTAATTTTAATATTCTAATATGAAGTAGACAAAAACACTTCAACATTTTTTAAAAAATGTAATGGGTTCTTTCAATTATTTGGGTTTCAACATGTTTTATATACTTTTTCCTTGTGTCTCCTCCTACCACAATAAATGATCCAAAATACAATGGCTAAAAAGAAGTTTTCAATTACAACTTTTAACTGTATGCAAAATAAGATGGGGCAATTGTTGAAAATTAAGTTATGCATTTACTTGGATTTCAATTCCTAGCAACAAATGTTGAAGTGAAACAGCATTTGTTACTTTCCCTTGGAGATGAGCTTTGAGAAATCCACAGAGATCTGTCCAATGAGCAGACTGTGATTAACATAGATTCAGTTGGGGCAGTTCAATCTGTCACACAATCACCCCTACATGGAGACCAGCTGGTTGAAATTTCTATCGAAGCTTCTCAGAAAATTGCAATTGTCTACCATCTCTTGCTTACTCCTTAGAAACTAAAACAAATG
The DNA here is from genome assembly GCA_024137785.1 of Ginglymostoma cirratum. Lineage (NCBI taxonomy): Eukaryota > Metazoa > Chordata > Chondrichthyes > Orectolobiformes > Ginglymostomatidae > Ginglymostoma > Ginglymostoma cirratum. Next base: position 20,151,535 of record JAHRHZ010000077.1, on the reverse strand, counting down.
TTTAAATATGTGATACCAAGGTGTAGAGCTGGATGAACACAGCAGTCCCAGCAGCATCAGAGGAGCAGGAAGGCTGACGTTTCGGGCCTAGACCCTTCATTTCTGAAGAAGG
>JAHRHZ010000077.1:20118419-20141423 GCA_024137785.1 Ginglymostoma cirratum | reverse complement strand
CCGAAACGTCAAGTTTTCCTGCTCCTATGATGCTGCTTGACCTGCTGTGTTCATCCAGCCCCACGCTTGTTATCATTGATTACAGTGCTTGTCTTTGAACTCAACCTTGTCTACCAAAACTTTTTATAAGCTGCAACACTGGAATCAAACGTATATATTATTTTACCTGACAACTAAAGGCTTTTGTGTAAAGAAATGGAAAAAGCAGCTGCAGTAGTAATCAAATTGTCTGAAGATAACTGCAATTAAAACAATAATGGTGTATTCAAGATGCTTTGAACTCAAAATAACTCTGCTAAAGACAATCATAATTTGAAATATGTACCCCTAATTAACCCATTAACACCACATGCAGAGTCATCCTTCCTGATTGGGTTTAAAGTTAATGACATTTTAAAATAATCCTCTGAAGTCTGGTAAAGCCTTTGGCAGACCTTCCAATGCCCACTTGTCGAATATTCCGAATTTGAATTTGTTGATCGAATATCCTGGGGAAATTTAGTCACAGATTCTCTGGTGTGGATTACTTTATACGCTTGGAAACCGGGACCTTCTTTAACGTTATTTTCATGCAGTGTGGGTGTGGCTGGCTAGGGTAACATTTATTGTTCATCAGTATTTGCCCTGGAGAAGGTAGCGGTGAGCTGACATCTTGAAACACTGTAGAAGGTACACTCACAGTGTTGTAGGAAGGGAGTTCCAGGATTCTGTCTCAGCAATATAGTTTCAAAGGGGCTTAATTGGGCAGCATCCGAAAATGGCATTTGAGATTTGTGATGTATAATTCCTCCATGCCAAGATATAAGCAGCAGGTTCATTTCTGCTGTTCTTCATGAGTATGGCGTAATGTGCGCAACAAATGCTAACTACACAGGGGAATATAGTTGTATACCTCAGCAAGGAGCCTAGAATTGTGAAGCACTAAAACAAGTTAAAGATAGTCCATCGCACTTAAAACCAATCTGCATCTGTATTGTAGCTGGAGCAGGTGATGGGAATCCTTTTGAAAATACAGGTTGGTGAAGTGTGGTAGAAGTAATGGGATCTCAATTGCCAACTGCAATGCCAGCATGACCCCTGCATTACCTCTTTTTCAGAAGGCTCGCACTTAGTTTAATGTACAGAAGCCTTGAAATCAAGGCAAAATCCTTTTGGACCTGCCTGACCACTCCTTATTGACGTAAGTTAGTTTGAAGTATTCAAAAATCACCAGTCATACAAAAGTGGCAAATGGCTACAGGACTCAATCAGCAACTAATGTGAAAGTAGCTGACGATCCTTTACACATAGATGTCCAACTGTTGCTGGACACATGTTCTGGCATACATCGTTAAGAGATGTTAATAACTGAAGTCTTGCACTCCAAAATAGTAGCCATGGCTTCATATCAGTATTACCAACAGATTGACATCATAATCTGGTTACTCTGCAAAGCCTCTGTTATACAGTCACTACACACATGCTAACATCTTCATCAATATGACATCTGCTATGACAAACTCCAGAATTGTACATGCACACACATGTCATCGCAAACCTTTAACAACAAGAACATGCAAGAAATGATGGGTACAGACTCTTTTTTAATCAAAAGACTGTTTATTTTTCTAAAACGTATAATTGTATCAATTCCATTAAGCAACAAACAGAACATAGTAAAATATGAATTTATTGCTAAAAATTTGAATGAACAGCTAATTTCTCTATCTTACTGATCTCATCATAACGAATGGTAAAGAAGGTAATCAGCCCATTAAATCTCCATGCTACACTCCTGATTATGAATCTCATGGATTGTTTACTAAAACTATGCTCATTACCATGACTGCTGACTTTAACCATTCCCTTTCATTCTTCTAGTGATAATTCACATTATGTGCTCTTGTGTTGCTAATTTAGCAGCTTCCTGAAGAGTTTTACTAAGTAAACAATCTTGAAAATTTTTATCTGTCCAAACATAATATCTGTCTTAGGAAATGCACAATTTTAAACATTTATTTAACACAGAGAGAGAGAGGGGCAGACAGACAGTACAGAAGAGGCCTTTCAGCCTATTGAGTCTGCACCAACCTGTCTAAACTAATTTCCAGCACTTAACCCATTGTCTGAAATGTTATGATATATCAACTACTCATCCATGTACTTTTTGAAGATTGTGAGGTTCCTCACCTGGACTTAGATACTGCATTCCCACCACTCTCTGGTTAAACAAACCTTTCCTCAAATTCCCCTACCTTTCACCTGAAAATTATGCTTCCTTTAACATTGGCCTGAAGTAACCGCTTCTGTGCGCCTTATCCATGCCTCTTATAATCTTATATGCATCAGGTTCCCCTCAGCCTTCTCTACTCTAAGGAAAACATCCTGAGTCTTTCCTACCTCTCTTCATAGCCAAAACCTGATGAAGCTCCTCTGCACCCTCTCCTCTGCATCACATCCTTCCAATAGTGAGGCAACCTGAACTATACACAATGCTCCAGCCGTGGACTAACCAAAGTTTTATACATCTCCAACATAACCTCCATTCTCTTATAGTCCTCATTATGACTGACAAAGGCAAGATAAAATGCCTTCTTAACTATCCTATTAATCTATCCTCTCACCTTCAAGGATCTGTGGACAAATACCCCAAGATCTCTGTTCCTCTGAGCTTTCTAGTTTCCTGTCATTTGTCGAGTTCTTATTACTTCTTCCAAAGTGTATCACCTCACACTTTTCAGCATTACATTCCTTCTGCCAATGATCTGCCCATCTGATCAAACCTTCTCTATCTTCCTGTAACCAAACACTCTCACTAATAACCACCTAACCAATCTTTGTGTCACCTGCATAGTTACATATCAATTCCCACAAATTCTCATCACAGTAAGGGACCCAGCACTGATGCCAATGGTATGCCACTGAACAGTGGTGTCCAGTTATACAAACAGACTTCTACCACCACCCTCGGTCTCTCACCACTAAGCCAATTTTAGATCCAACTTACGAAGTTACCCTGAATCCTGCATTTACTTTCTTTATCAGTCTCCAGTGTATCAAAGACAGCCAGAGTTCTCTGGGTTTGTTGCTCCTACATTACAGCCCTGAAGGAACAATATTGGGCATGTACTCACCGTATTTACTTCTTCAAGTTTTCCACCTGCACCCCTATCCCTCTGATCTGCTGTAGAGTTTCCCACAATTTGCTGTTCCTAATCTACTTCAACCAGATCCTGCCTTATTTTAATAGGATCTGCCTTCACCTATTCCAAAACTTTTTTTTATAGACCATATTTATCTTTTTCCATAATAAACTTAAATCATACAGTGTTGGTTGCTATCGTGGCTGCTCTTTACAATGTTATCCCACTATTTATTCATTATATATTTCCATGTCTCTAATTTCCAGGTTGTATGAGATGTGTAAAGCTCTAGTTGGTACAACAACCAAAACCTTGTATATCTTCAACATTATTTCCTTTGCTATTAAATTAAGTGCTGCTTTGTATAAATTTGGGCGAAATCTGCACATTGGCCCAGCTCACCATTTTCCCTGCACTCTGAAGATATTTGGCTGATGCACACTTCAACAGAAATGCAATTATGTCGAAGTTGCACCCAGCTACAACTGATCACAAAGTGTAGGAATGGATAACTACCCCATACCGTGCATTAATAGCATGCACTTCTCTTGTTAAGGAAGCAAATCTTCATTTGCAAGTAGCAATGTGTAGTGTACTATCTGCAGTAGCTGATAAAGTGTTTAATTGCAAGATGCTGAACTGAAACATTTAATATGCGACATATATTCATTCAAGATGAATATCTCTTAATGGAATTTCTGAACAAATTTGCAAAGTTATTGAATGGTCATATCTAACAGAACTGAATATAATATCTGGCGAGCTAAAAAGACATTTTGCAAAGAAGTCCATTATGAGATGGTTTTCATGACACCAGATGATAATTCTGAACACAGCTGCAATCGAATACTAAGTAATACTAATAAAATGGAACAAAAGACTTTTGCTCAAGTAATATCCTCAACCTTGATTAGATTGTATATAGACAATCCATAAAAACCAGCACAAGGTCTCTTGAGAAGCCACATGTATAGAAGATACTTTGAATGGTTTAATGAGCCATTCTGTAGCTGCAAGCATCGTGGCTCCTCTTTTTATTTCTCTCATTTAATTCCATGAGGTTGCGTCTTTATTTATTAGCAGTTATTTAACATGGGCTCAACAAGCATCATAGTTTTCCTTAAGCTGCAACTGTGCAGTGAGTGTGAATTAATTTCACAATAATATAACGCCTCCAGCAGCAAGAGGCAATAGTAAGGAGTGCAGCTCGAGCATTTGCGCTGGGCGTTCCAGCAGCTGCTGATGAAGTCATGCATTGAATACGGCAGTTGGAGCAGTTGAATGGGCCCTTCCTGGAGGAATAGGTGTCTTCGGGGGATGGAGGGCTTATGTTAGGAGGATCAGACAGGTGAAGGACTTCCTCGGTAAAATGTAAACCACAGAAATAACTCTACGTAAATACTGTGCTATCCACGTTTAAACTTAATATCACTTCTGTTCATATTGAGCTGATGCCAGTGTAACTAAAAACCCTTTACATGACCTTTCGGACATCGATGTGTTCAAATCTCACGTTATATTCCAATAAAATCACCTTGGATTCAGTCTGAAGCACATTATTAAGAGGTCAAGGTTCTTTCTTAATTTATAACACTTTTACCTTGGTGCATCCTCTGTTTTGATTTGTAATAACAGATTTCCATGCATTTGTGCTTTGCTTTCAGGACAATTTGCTAGAAATTGGCCAAATAAGCACAGAAGATTATTGCATTAAGTTCAGGTCAGATTCAGTTTCTGCATTCTTGTGTGCTAATTGAAATAACATCACACCAGAGGCTGTCTGGTACAGCAATGGCAGGAACGTCGGGGAAATATGGAGAGAATGAAAAATCAATAATCTTGATGTCAAGGAAAAGTTTTGTGATTTCCCCCTAAACGCACTGTTGAATTTCACTGTTGAATCATGACTACCTTATTTCCATGTACTTGTAACTTATTAGTATCCTAATTCCTCTTATTTATTTGTTACTTCTAATTCTGTTCTTCCCTGAGAAATGAGACAGTTCAAATTCCTGACATGCAAGTCAGAGTGAGTGCCTGGTGGCTGCAACTTACCAGTTACCTATTCCTCCATCATCCAACTCTTTCTTCAGCACAATGACCCTGAATGCTCCAATGGCTGCCAGTCTCCTTTGTCTACATAAGTAGGCATTGGCCAATCACCAGGCTCAACACGTGATCATACGTGTTCTCAGACATGCCTTTAACACTGTTCTTTGGAGCTCAGCGGCTGCTAGGCTTGCATGCTTCCACCAACTTGGAATGCACACAGAGACGCACATACCTCTCATGCATCCATACAGAATGCATTTTATGACTCTTGGCTTACTTTGTTAGAGCTCGCTCATTTTTCATTTACTTAGAGTCTGCAAGCTTCTGTCTACATCATATTGCTTTCTTAGCTCATACAGCTTCAGAAACAAAAACAGAAATTGCTGGAGAAATTTGCAGGTCTGGCAGCATCTGTGTAGAAAAAGCAGAGTTAATGTTTCACGTCCAGTTCTGAAGAAGGGTCACTAAACCTGAAATATTGACTCTGCCTTCTCTCCATGAATGCTGCCAGACCTGTGAGTTTCTCCAGAAATTTGTTTATCTGCTTCAGATTTCCAGCACCTGTAGTTCATTGTTTTTTGCTCACTGGCTTCAGTACTGACTGAAAGGCTGCTAGTCTTTGTGTGGATCATATTGCTTTCTGGCTCAGAGTGTCTTCAGTGTTAAGTTACAGGCTGCCAGCTTCTATGGCTTTTAATACTGAGGGAGAGACATGCGGTTTATCATACTGGGGAGCTCTGAACAGTTCATGGGCTTGGATATAATGCTGCATGACACTGTTTTACTTCAGCATCGCATCTGTATAATATGCCTGTGAATGCACTGGGTAATTCAAATTTTAATTTGGTCTGTGATTAGGGATAGGATAGTGTAATGTAGGTGAGGCAGAAGTGAGGACCAAAGAGGTAATGTTCAAGGAGCCTGAGGCCCTGCAATTGTCTAAAAGTTAAGAAGTTTTTGCAAGCAGTACGGACGAGAGTGGGGACCGAAGAGACTGAATGGACTTACCATTGGTAGTGTGGTACAGGGGCCCATTCGAGTAAGGAGAGGAAATGGGAACATGGTTGTGGCAGGAGACAATATATTAGGGGGACAGATACTGTTCTCTGCAGCTGTCAGTAGGTGTCCTGAAGTCTAGGTTGCCTGCCTGGTGCCAGGGTTAAGGACATCTCCTCAGGGATGGATAGAGACTTGGAATGGGAGAGAAGGGTTGTAGTTAGCCTGTTGTTTGTACCAACGCTGCTGATAGGATCAGAAAGGAGGTTCTGCAGGAAGAATTCGAACAGCTTGGAGATAAATTATAAAGCAGAATCTCCAAGCTACAATGAAAATAGGGTCCTTAGATAATGAGGCTGAGGAAATAATAATGGGGAACTGGGAAATGGCTGAGGAGTTAAATAAACACTTGGCATCAGTCTTCCCATTAAAAAACACTAATAATAATCCCAAAAATGTTATATAAACAAGGGTCAAAGGGAGGGCTAGGAAATAAGTACAATATCATGAAAAAAAACTCACTTCACAAGAAGAGAAAGCAACGCTCCAAGAGCTTGTGATTTCAAATAAACCTGGTGGACTATAACCTGGTGTTGTGTGACTTCTGAGAAAAAAGCATTAGGGAACTTGGAACTAAAGGCCATTTATGTTCCCTGAATCTGATGGATTGTATTCGAGGATGTTTAAAGATGTAACTATAGAGATAATGGATGCACTAGCAATAATCTTCTGAAAAAACCTTAAATCTCAAGGTCCCAGAGGATTGGAAATCTACCATTATAACAAGCCTCTTCAAAAAGGGAGGGAGACAAATAACAGGTAACTATAGGTCAGTTAGCATAACATTTGTTATTGGGGACATGTTACAGTCCATTGTAAAGAATGTAGTAGCAGACAATTTAGAAATACAAATTAATATAATCAAGCAGAATTGACATAGCATCATGACAACGAAATCATACCTGACACAGTTGTTAGCATTCTTGGAGGAGATATGAGCCATTTAGATAAAGGGAAACGAGCATATATAATATATTTTGATGTTTAAAAGATGTTTGTAGAAGAACAGCATGTCAGGTTACTTTAATAACAACCTATGGTGTCATGGGGCAATATATGTGGATGCATAGACGATTGGCTTTCTAAAAGATAACAGAGAGTTGGGATAAAGGGGTTATTTTCAGGATGGCAACTGGTAACTAGTGGAGTACCACAGGGATCAGTGACCACAATTATTTGCAATAATAGTTTGGATGACATAGGTTAATGTACATAGCCAAGTTTATGGATGACATAAAAATAGGTGAGAACGCAAATGATGAGGATGAGACAAAGGTGAGAGAGGGACAGAAACAGGTTAATGGAGTGGGCAAAAACTTATCAAATTGAATATAAAGTGGGAAAATGTGAAGTCATGCATTTTGGCAGGTAAAGTAGATGGGTTGGATATTATTAAAATTGAGAAAGACTGCACAGAAAGATTTGGGAATCTCCATAAATAAATCACAAAGAGATAGCATACAGATGCAGCAGATGAGATGGAAGGCAATTTGAATGGTGGCCTTTATTGCAAAGGGAATTGAGTATAAAAATGTATTTTTATAAAGGATACATTTAATATATTGCTAAATCTGTACAAGGTGCTCATTAGCCAATATCTAGATTGCTTTGAAAAGTTTTGGCCCCCTTGCTGAAGGATAGATACACTGGCATTGGAGACATTCCAGGGAACGTTCATGAGGCTGATTCCGGGAATAGAGGGAGTTTGTTATGAGGAGAGGTTGAATGGGTTGGACTTATAGTTATTGGAGTTTAGAAGAATGAGAGGTAACCTTATTGGAACATGGAAGATCCTTTGAGAACTTTACAGAGTAGATTCTTAGAGGCTGTTTCTCCTTGTGGGAGAGTCGAGGACTAGAGTAAACAATTGCCCCGTTAGGACAGAGATGAGGAAGAATTTCTTCTCTTGGATGGTAGTGAATCTGTTGAATTGTTAGCAGCAGAGGGCTGCCGAGGCTGGGTTGTTAGGTATATTCACGGCTGAGATATATGGATTTTTAATCTGTAAGAGAATCAAGGGTTACGGGCTAAAGGCGGGAAAGTGAAGGTGCGGGTTCAGCCATGATCTCATTGAATGACAAAGCAAACTCGATGGGCTGAATGGCTTACTTCTGTGCTTTCCTTTCACAGAAGAAAACTATATTTCTATATATTTTCTATAATTTCTACATTAACTATATATAGGTTTTGAATATAAAAGCTGGGATGTACTCCTGAGGCTTTATAAGGCTCTGGTCAGGCCGCATTTAGAATATTGTGCGCAGTTTTGGGCCCCATATCTCAGGAAGGATGTACTGGCCCTGGGGCAGGTTCAGAGAAGGTTCACAAGAATGGTCCCAGGAATCGAAAGCTTAACATATGAGGACTCTGGGACTATACTCATTGGAGTTTAGAAGGATGAGGGGGGGATATAATTGAAACTTACAGACTATTGAATGGCCTGGACAGAGTGGATGTTGGGAAGATGCTTCCATTGGTAGGAGAGACTAGGACCTGAGGGCACAGCCTTAGAGTAAAGGGAAGACCTTTTAGAATGGAGATAAGGAGAAACTTCTTCAGCCAGAGAGTGGTGAATCTATGGAATTCACTGCCACAGAAGGCTGTGGAGGCCAGGTCATTGAGTACTTTTAAGGCTGAGATTGATAAATTCTTGATTATCAAGGGGATCAAGGGTTAGGGGGAGAAAGCGGGAAAATGGAGTTGAGGAACGTATCAGCCTTGATTGAATGGTGGAGCCGATGCGATGGGCTGAATGGCCTAATTTCTGCTCCTATGTCTTATGGTCTTATGGTCTTAAGAAAAGGCAGCAAGGTGGCTCAGTGGTTAGTACTGCTACCTCAAAGCACTAGGGATCAGGGTTCAGTTCCACCATCAGGTGATAGTCTGTGTGGAATTTCTCTCTGCGTTTACATGGGCTTGCTCCAGTTTCCTCAAACTGTCTAAGGTACAGGCCTAGACCATGTAGCCTTTCCTTTTAAAGCAATCTACTCAATCTCAAACAACAAAAACAGAAGTTGCTGGAAAAGCTCAGCAGGTCTGGCAACATCTGTGAAGAAAAAATCAGAGTTAACGTTTTGAATCCAGCGACCCTTCCTCAGAACCCTCACTGGACCCAAAACATTAACTCTGATTTTTTCTTCTCAGATGCTGCCAGAACTGCTGAACCTTTCCAGCAATTTCTGTTTTTGTTCCTGATTTACAGCATCCATAGTTCTTTCGGTTTCTACTCAATCTCAATCTACGCATTAATGTAGTGAACTTTCCAAAGCATTAACACTCTTCTGTAAGTATAGTGATGGTTCTCTACACAATGCACCAGATGAGGCTTTCTGTTTGTTCAATGTTTTTCACTATCCATAGAGAACAAGTCAGGAGTATATTGGAACATTCTCCACTTCCCTGGGCAAGTGTAGCTTCATCAACACTCAAGAAGCTTGACATCTAATGCAAAGCAGTCCACTTGATTGTCGCTCCCACTACCTTCAACACCAATGTGTTGTGGTCGCAGTATATAGCTCCTTTGAAATGCACTGCAGAAACTGACCAAGGATCCTTCCACTGCACCTTCCAAACCTGCAACATTCACCATCTAGAACTTCAAGAACAACAGATACATGGGATCACCTCACAGACATTGAAGTCACACATCATCCTGACTTGTAACTGTGTCATTGTTTTTTCACTCTCGCTGGGTCAGAATCCTAGAATCCCTCCCTACCACAAGGACTGCAATAGTTCAAGAAGGCAGTTCACCACCACCTTCTCCAGGGCAATTTTGGCTGGTCAATAAATGCTGGCATAGTGAGCAATGCCCATATTTCATGAATGACTTTTTTTTTTAATGAATGACCTAAATGTAGGGACATAATTAAGTTTGCACAATACAAAAATTGGCTGTGCCATTCAGAATAAGGAAGAAGGCTGTAGACTGGAGACAGATTTTACTAAAATTGAATAAAACATTAGAAATACCCCTGTTAGCGTGTTGTGTATAGTTCCAGTCATAGGTTACATGATGAGATCTCACAAGAAAGCATACAGAAAAAAATTATAAACATGTTACCAGGAACAGAGCACTTTAATCATTAAGAAAGATGGATTGGCTGAGGTTATTTTCTTTAGAAAATAAGAAGCTGGGGAGAGATCCAATTGAGGTGTATAGTTCATTATGATTGGCCTAAATAAAATGAATAGGAAAATGCACATTTTCTTAGTATTAGGTCAGTATTCAATTAGGTATAAAGTAATAAGTGGAAGGATAGGTGGAGTTGAGAATTCCTTTTTATCCAAGGGGTGTTTTAAGGTCAGGTTCGCACTGAGAGAAGCAGGAAGTCACATTACCCCTATTGGATATGCCCTTGACATGCCTTAATGTGCAAGACAATGGACCAAGAGCTTGATATATGGGACTTAGTTTGATAAATATTTTCTGGCTGTTACAGGCACAATGGGTTGCTTTTGAGTCATAGTTTCTCTATGGTTCTAAGTGGCCAGAGAGTGTATTTTGGGAAGTCCTTATCAGTGGGGGAGGGAGTATAGAGAAGGTCTACATGTCCCTCAGATGCCTGGAGAAGCACCACTTTTTCTGCCAGGCCCCACAACAAAAACGATCAAATAAGGTCTGTCTTGTGTTTAGTTAGAACAGGAGCTTTAAAAACAGAACCTTCAGGAAGATGGCATCTGAATCTCATAGGCAATTTTAAATGCCATGTAGTCAAATCTGGCAGGATAAACCACCCCCCAATGCTCCCCCTCCAAACCCCCCCACCCACCGCCGCCTCCGCCTCCACCTCCCCCACCTTCCCATGCTGTGATAACATAGTATTTTGGTAGTACACAATCTGAATATCAATTACTCAAACCATTGCAGCCCATTTCCAGGTTATATTTTTTGTACTTGATCCTCACCAAGCACAAAATTTCATTACCAGTTTTCCCAAACCTCTTTACAAATAACTTGCAATAAATTTCTACTAGATAAAATTAGGAACAAACTTTCATTTGCATGTCATTTTGTGTGAAAAAGCAAGTCCAATTAGGAATCAGCACCAACACTTATTAGTGCTGTGAAGTTGAGCGACATGAACAAATGCTCCAGTAACATCTTACTTATTGAAGTCTTCTCACCTCTGCAAAAACAGATACATTTAATCGTCTCAAATATGGCAGCACGAGCAGAAATTCCAATTCATTTTAAAAGGGTACATTTCTGTGACAGTGAATGTCATCAACTACATTAACCTTGACGGCCACACAAAGATTTTGACAAGCTTTTTATCATGAGGAACCAAATCCTGAAACATCTGTAGGCAACTTCCCCCTATTTTAGGATCTTGATGTTGTGAAATTTTAAGGGAAACTTCAGTGTTCTTCAAAGATTTCTGGATACTGTGTAAAATACAAAACAGGGGTCAGAGGGAATAGGTTAACATGTTAGTGTGTAGCGCTGCAAGAAAATTTTCCTTCATAAATTTTACGAAAGAACAATATTGAGAAATAATACAGTTTGCTATCTGGAAATTGATTCTTGCTGCACACACTTCACAATTGTCTAATGAGGCAGCCAAACTTTGCGCATGCGTTCTGCGTCAGAAATGTCCAGCCCGCCAGATTTCACCAAATATAATTTCTCAGATCTTAGGCCTGACATTTATACACATTGTTAGCACAACGTTTGTTTCATACCTTTACCCAATATGGGGCTGTGTTTGTACACGGCATGTACTGTGCATGCCGCAGTCAATATATTCAGGTGCACAACAGCATGGAAAAGGTGCTGCTGTAGGCTGCAACCAGAGAGGTAATTCCAAGACTATATCCTTGGCTCCTTGCAATTTCTCGTCCACGTGCTACACCTTGTTGACATCTAAAAATATAGCATAGCTTTCTTTTACTATGGTAAAGGTACTACTTACAAGCAAATTGTCATTGTACCTTTCAGGTTGTTTTTAATGCATCCATTGTGGAGGTGGGAGTAGCAGGTTTGCTGTGGTTTCACATCAAAACGGAAGGCCACTGCCAACTGTCACTCACCACCATCCAGATTGTTTCCTTCTCACCACCAAAGGACTCACCTGAAAATATTGATTAGCATCCAAACTAGCAACCTTGCTTGTCCCCAGTGATGTAAAGGCTACCTCTAAGATCGTGAATCACAATGCACTGGTATTGCTTTGAAGCTGGCAGTATGCACCTACTGCAGTAACGTCATGTAATTTCACGTCAATTTAGTCACTGTCCGATTTCTAGACTCTCCATTACAAAATGGAAGATTGCCAAACTGACTGTAAAAGGGCTTCTTCTTTTTAATGGAAGGAATTAAAGGAGGAGGTGTTTTTTCTCGTAACACAACCAAACAGTTTTTCAATGCACCACGGCAGTGGCAGAGAAAGGCAGATCGCAGAGAAAAAGCAAGCAATCAGAAAGGTAGAAAGTTCAGCATAAATAGTCTTGGAATTGCGAATGGGTTCTGTTCTGGAGTTATTCCAAGTTAATTTGCATGCAAATCAGAACACAACGCAGGGAATGCAAAACAGCCGTTCGTAAGTCAGATAATGTTTGTACACCGGGCCTTTAAAATTACACCCCTGTATGAGATTGCAATTGTAAGTACGAGCTTTCCTAAGTCGGATGTTCATGAATCAAGGGCCCCTGTTGAGTCTCGTTTTAATTCTTGACAGATAACTTTGATGGCCAAAAAAAAAACTCTTTAATCACAATCTGATCATTTCTCACCTGGTAGTAGCCTGCCAATCATTTGTTGGATCAGTTAGATTTTCTCCAAAGTGCACAAGCAAGTTCAACATTAGTGAAAAGGGGTTCAAATTGTTTACGACTAGGATTAGTCATAAATCACATAGCTTTATTTGAGATTTATGCACAAGTGTTAACGAAAGCATTTAATCAGTTGCCAGAATATTTATACCAAGAATCTGGTACTTCAGGTGGCAGTAGACCACCTTCCTTCTAGCCAGATGGTCAGAATTTTGAATCTCAATGCTAGGAAGCACAGGAGAGCAACCAGAATCAATTTGACTTCCAAGTTCCTTGGCACTCCTGTGGTGAAGCATCTTGAATTTACTAAGCACTATCTTCAGATTATGAGCTAAAAGAAAAACTCTTTATATGATATTGCAACATAGATCAGAGCTCTGTCATCTCGCAATGGCTGATTTATCACTTTCTCAGTTCAAACAAAATAACAAAATTAAACCAGTCAAAGGCTAAAAATCAGCATCACAGAAAATTATTCATAAAATTGCAATAAATACTGTAAATGTGCTTCAGTAATGACAATTGGCATCTTATTGTATCTACAGTACCAAAACAGACTGCTTCGCCCATTGTGTAAGTCCACTCTCTGAAAAAGCTGCCAATAAATCGAGTCCCACATCCCCACAAACCTGGACACCTGTGAACATTTAACTGGTTCCCTTCCACAAATTGTGACAAACTATTTCCAGCACCAGCTCAGGCCGTGCATTCTAGGTCATACAGGTTTACTGAGAAAAAATATTTTCATCCTTACCTCTTGGCATTTTGTCAATTATTACTGTCACTATTAAATTGTCCCTTAACTTTTTCAGCTCGAAGGAACGCAATCTGAGCTTTTCTGTGTTGATCAGATAACTGAAATCTCTCATCCTTGATATCTTTCTTGTAAATCTCCTTTACATCCTCTCCAAGGCCTTGCTGTACTTTCCAAAACTTGATGCTCAGAAATTTTTCTTCTTTATTCATTCACGGGATGAGGGTGTCGCTGGCTAGGCAGCATTTAATGCCCATCCCTAATTGCCCAGAGGCCAGTTAGAGTTAACCACATAGCTGTGGATCCGGAGTCACAGGTAGGCCAGACCAGGTAAGGATGGCAGTTTCATTCCCTAAAGGACATCAGTGAACCAGATGGGTTTTTCTGACAATCGACAATGGATTCATGACCATCATTAGACTGTTATTTGCAGATATTTACTGAATTCAAATTCCACCATCTGCTGTGGCGAGATTCAAACCTGGGTCTCCAGAATGTTGCCTGGGTTTCTGGAATAACAGTCCAGTGATAATGCCACTAGGCCATTGCCTTCCCTTTTGGAATTGCATGTAATACTCCTGCTGGGGATTAACCAATAAGTTATAAAGATTTTGCATTGACCTTGTTTTTGCACTGTGTCCTTATATGACTTTTTATGGCCTTCTTAACCTGTTCAGAGACTTTTGAATGCACAGCCAAAGTTTTCTTTGCTCCTGAACCTTTCAAATTTGCACAATTTTCTACATGCTGTCTCTCATTATTTTTCCATTAAAAATGAATCACTTCACGTTTCTTTGCTAAATTTCATCTGTAAAATGTCTACCCATGTCACACAGCTGATGTCCTTGTGAAGTCTGTTGCAATCTTCCTTACCATTTACAACAATTCAAAGTTTTGTGTCACCCAATAATTTTGATATTCTGGCCCCTATACCTAGGCCCACATCAGTAACGTTTGAAAATGTGTAGTCTTCCTGATACTGACACTGGGGAACACAGCAATCGTCAGATCAGAACAAAACCTAATCACTATTACTCATGATTTTCTGTGTGTCAATCCTATCAAATTTGTATGCACACTGCCACTGACCTTTAAACTCACGAGCTTCAATTTTCCTCAATTCTGTTATATTGTACCGTATAAAATACCTTTCAAAATTCCACATACATATCATAACTGAACTGCGAGCAACAATGCTCTTTGCTACTTCCTCAAAGACCTCAATCTAGATAATCGTCACAAGAAAATGAATTGGCAAGATCTCCTACAGAGGAAATTCACCTTGACCAGTTTGAGTTACCACTTCATATACATTTCTAAATGAGGCCAAATAGCAATTCCAAATGCACAAGGTGAATTTCCTGCGTAAGATGCCTTGCCAATTACATCCTGAAGTAAGTTATATTGCCGAATTTATCATTAACTTTTTGTCCTGTTGCTTTTTTATTTTTAGTGCACTGCATAGCTAATTGTAACTCTCAATTACATTCAAAGGATTTGTCTGGTAGCACGGTAATCCTGTGAGAATATTGCAGCTGGTGTTTGCTAAGTGTTGAGGAGGGAGAGAATTAGAGAAGAAATTTGTGTTTAAACAAAGAAAAATGATTAATTTGTGTTATTATAACTGTGTGAACATAGATCAGATTAGATCATTTGCATAATGTATGAAAAATTCAATTTTTAATGTTTAATTCATAGAGCATATTTGTGCACAATGGTAGTAGCAGTACAAAAATCCGAAGCAAACGAGCCTGTTGTGAAATACAGACTTGTTGAGATTGTTTGATGAGAGTCATTATTTGAAGCACTTGAACAGGTCTTGAAACAGGAATAGGACTATGGAATTGAGAAAGATTATTTTTAATATTCCTTCAATACCAATCCGGAGAATAATAATGTCAATCATCAACATCTTATGTCGACAGTCAACTGTTCACATGTATTCTCTGACAAAATTCAGCTTGGGATTCTTATGAACTACTTTGAATGCTGAAGGCAAGTGTCTTAGAATCATAGAACCACAAAATTGATGTTCTACATTTAATCAACTATGTATGTCTGGTCCTGTGAGCAGATGATTTGCACCCTTGTAATTGAATGTGAGGTAAATGGTGGTGAGCCAGTGTAGATAGAGGTTTGTGGCTGAGTTTTTCTCTTATGTAGGTTTGAAATGCCAAATGTTTCTTAATTAACACGAAAGCTTGGCATCAGCCCATATAGCAATGTTACAGGAATAGCTGCCGTTTTCTTTTATTCCAATTTTCCACTCTGTAACTCTCATTCAGAAAAGAAAATAGATTTTGATTAGGTGGTGATGCTGAATCAGTGCACTAGGACAAGCCTTTTCAATCTTTAGTAACATTTTTCTCTCAACTTAATTTGGTGACCAAAAGTTGTCAATATCAATATCTCAGCCTCTATTGTCACAGAAGCATTACAACGATCTCTGATGGAGCTAATTGGAAAAATAAGTACAAACCTTCAGGCCAGTTTGAGCACAGAAGAATTCTCCAATGCTGAACGTGAGGCATGGTTATAAGAAGGGGGAGTTAATGAACACAGTTGAGAGATATTTTGGTGAATCTGGTTTTGTCTTCCTATTAAACAGAGCGCTTTGCAATTTTATGGATTCCCAGAATATGTTATTCCATCAACACAGAATGTTACAAAAAATTCCTGAAAATATTCCAATCACATTTTTTACACTGTTCAATTTCAACGCTTACATATCTGTAACTCACCCCCTTCTCTGTGACAGTAACAAAAGGATCTACTTATTTAACCAACATGACAAAAGTTGGCAAAATGTTAAATCTCAGAATGTCATTTTGCACCCAAATTGAACACGAGATAAGACTACCAAATAAAGTAGTTGTTGCTTAGCTGAGAACATACTGTCTATATCGCTATTAATGAAAACAGTTACACAAACCAGGATTGTATCACCTCATGACCACAGTTTTGCACAAGTGCTTTAAACCACAATTGAAATGCATCAACCTAATGTTTCAAATACATGCTATAACTGACATTGACATATGCAGGAATTAATAGACAGAGAGCAAGATGATACTGAGCGCTGATGAAAGAATGATCTCTGCTTCATTCATCAAATGCCAATTTAGGGACTTGCATTGCCTAACTGAAGATAATAATGAGTGTCAATCAGGCTATCATTCAGTAATTCCTATTTCTTGGTGTTGCTAGCCAATTTGGGTGATTGTTCAAAACAGAATTCGAATATTGTTGAAATTGAAGCACTTTGTGCAACGTGCTGCATATTTTCACTGCAGTTTGTTCGTTCCTCCACCGCCAGCCCCACTGGTTTAATCGCTGCCAAGACTAAATATAGATTTTTAAGCCTCTGAAGAGCTTATTACTGAGATTTTCAGTCATGGCCACCCAGTGGTTTACTCGTTTGCTTGAATGATGGATTGAGTGTCAGCTCAGTCCATCTGCTCCACAATTTAAGAATTCTACGTTAGCTGACATGGGGATCCATGACCTCACAAGGACACTGGCACCAATCAAAACCTTGCAGAAAGGCCTAGATTTTCAGTGCATGCATGAACACTGCTTTTAGACCAAAAGCTAAATTTTAAATAACTAGTCAATAGAATTAGAAACACAATCTCAAACCTATTTTAGGTTAATATATACAGACTATAAAACTATATGATGTAGGGATAGAAGTAAGCCATTCAGCCCATCAAGTCTGTTCCACCATTCAATGACATCATCGTTGATCTGTTAATACTCAATGTCAATTTCCTGCTTTATTCCCATAACTCTTGATTTCCTGAGATAACAAAGTGTAGAGCTGGATGAACACAGCAGGCCAAGCAGCATCAGAGGAGCATAGAACATAGAACATTACAGCTCAGTACAGGCCCTTCGGCCCTCGATGTTGCGCCGACCTGTGAAACCAATCTGAAGCCCATCTAACCTACACTATTCCATTATCATCCATATGTTTATCCAATGACCATTTAAATGCCCTTAAAGTTGGCGAGTCTACTACTGTTGCAGGCAGGGCATTCTATGCTCTTACTACCCTCAGAGTAAAGGGCGTGGAATGCCCTGCCTGCAACAGTAGTAGACTCGCCAACTTTAAGGGCATTTAAATGGTCATTAGAGGAGGTGTTGGAAGTATTATAATGTAGGACGGTGGATAAATCTCCTGATCCTGATCCAATATATCCAAGAACCTTGCAAGAGGCTAGACAAGAAATTGCGGTGGCCCTGGCTGATATATTTGCATCATGGTTAGCCATGTGTGAGGTCCCAGAAGACTGGAGGGGCGATTGGTGTGCCATTACCTAAGAAGGGCTTCAAAGAAAAACCTGGGGATTATGGACCAGTAAGTTGTGGTAGGTAAGTTACTTGAGAAGAGTCTGAGGGAGGAGACATAGAGGCATTTAGAAAGACGAGTTTGATTAAGAGTCATCAGCATGGCTTTGTATGTGGGAGAGCATGCCTCACAAATTTGTTAGAGTTCTTTGATGAAGTGACCAGGAAGGTTGACGGGGGTGGGGCAGTACACTAGTTTATATGGATTTGAATAAGGCCTTGATAAGGTTCCCCATGGTAGGCTGCTCTGCAAGGTTAGATTGCATGGAATCCAGGAAGAGTTGAAAATTGAATACACAATTGGCTTGATGGTAGGAAGCAGGGAGTAATAGTGGAAGGATGTTTTTCAGACTGGAGGCCTGTGACTAGTGGTGTGCCTCAGGGGTCAGTGCTGAGCCCTTTGCTGTTAGTTATCTATATCAATGATTTGGATGAGAATGTACAAGGCATGATTAGTAAGTTTGCGGATGACACTAAAATAGGCAGTATCATGGACAGTGAGGAAGGATATCAGAAATTGCAGCAGGATCTTGATCAGCTGGGCAAGTGGACCAAGAAACAGCAAATTGAGTTTAACATAGATAAGTGTGAGGTGTTGCATTTTGGAAAGTCAAATCTAGGTAGAAGTTACATGGTGAATGGTAGGGCCTTTAGGAGCGTAGTGGAACAGAGGCACCTTGGAGTTCAGGTGCCGGGTTCTCTGAAAGTGGAGTCACAGGTAGACAGGGCAGCGAAGAAGGCTTTTGGCAACTGGTCTTCATTAGTCAGGACAATGAGTATAGAAGTTGAGAAGTTATGTTGCAGTTGTACAGGACATTGATGAGGCCGCTCTTGGAGCATTGTATTCAGTTTGGGTCATCTTGCTATAGGAAGGATGTTATTAAAATGGAAAGAGTGCAGAAGAAATTTACAAGGATGTTGCCAGGACTCAAGGGACTGAGTTATAGGAAGAGATTGGACAAGCTCGGACTTTTCCCTTTGGAGTGTAGGAGACTGAGGGGTGATGTTATAGAAGTGTATAAGATCATGAGAGGCATGGATAGGCACTCAATATTTTTCCTAGGATTGGGAATCAAGGACTAGAGGGAATCAGTTTAAGGTAAGAGGGGAAAGAATACATGGGAACCAGAGAGACAACTTTATTATACAGAGGGTGGTACACATATGGAAAAAGCTGCCAGCAGAAGTGGTTGAGGCAGGCACTTTAACAACACTTAAAAGACATTTGGACAAATACATGGATAGGAAAGGTTTAGAAGGATATGGGCCAAGTGCAGGGAAATGGGGTTGGCGTGGATGGACATTCTCGACCTGTTTAGGCCGAAGGGCCTGCCTCTGTGCTGTAGGACTCTATCACATTCATTGAAATCATTAGGTTATAATATATATGCACTTAAAGTTAGCCCAAAATCAGTGTGAAAACTCAATAACAAAAACACTAGTCAATTTTTCATTTCCAATAGACAATACAGTGTGGAGCCGGAGGAACATAGCAGGTCAGGCAACATCAGAGGAGCAGGAAATCGACATTTCAGGTTGGGAGGTTACAGACCCGAACCACCAATTGTCCTGCTCCTCTGATGCCGCCTGGCCTGCTGTGTTCCTCCAGCTCCACACTGTGTTATCTCTGACTCCAGTATCTGCAGTTCTTGCCACCCCTGAAGATTTTCATGTATATGGTTGGTGATAGGTTGAGAGGAAGTCAAGTGACTGGCTTTGAGGAAATGGCTTGAGTGGGATCTAAAGGACACAAGTTAGGATAAAACTCTCCAGGCCTCTTCAAAAGCAAAGCCAAAGAACTGGTCCATTCTTGAAGATTTTTCATAATGCACTAACCAACCATATACAAATAAAACCAACATTAAATGCATTCAATTAACAATGTTTTAAAATTGTAGTTAATTTACATAACGTTTACTTTATCAATTGCTTCCTGAGCAGGATTTGAGAAATGGCACATGTCAAGATATTTAAAAAGAGCAGCATTAAGATTGCGCACATGGACATGCAATTTTGCAAAGGCTTACAAAATAAATCGTTGAAAAATACAGAAGTAAGACAATTACAAATACTTAATCTACTATTTTAAATTTTTTTAAAAAAAGCATTTTTCTGTCGATGAGTGTGTAGCTTCTAGAAAAGAGACCGGTTCACTGTGAGACTTGCTACTCGCTCTCTTACAGTGTAACGGCCCCCTCTCCAAAAACTTGTACAGTTTCCAAAGAAGCTGCCTCTTCAAGATCAATGGCTATCAGCTCCCATCTTCTATCATACACCTTGCAGAGGTTATATATATATATATATAAAATATATGTACAAAAAAAACTTGGGTATCAAACTAAATAATATCACACCCTTGAACAATGAAGTGTAAATCGTGATATTGAATACTTATGCTGCCACAAATAGCAACATTTGAACTATTAATATCTTTGAGGATGTGTGAAAGATATTCTTAGACCACAAACTGTGTTTATATTGTACTGTACGTTAATATTATGTTAACTGTGTTGTTAAACTTAAAGAAAAACAAGTGGAGGACATTGATTAAGTACCTTGAAAATATCCAGAAGGGGCTGCTAGAATACAGGGGTCTTGGCAGGCAGGTCGTAGAGATGTTTGATGCTGCATCCTGTAATCTCTAATAAGGAAGTATTGGTATCTGTGATCTCACCAGCTGATTGGCGTCTGTTTGATACTCGAGGACCAAATAAAGGTGGGACGAGAAAAAAAATTGACCACCAAGTATGACAGCCAGGATTCGTGTCTCCATTTTCATCCTCGGCCATTTTCACAAGGATGCAGAAGAATCAGACATAGCACTCACCTATCCTAATTAATGAGGCAACTAGCAGTATTGAGGCGCAATGGGAGCTGGTGCAGGTATATTTCTTAATGTTCATGGAATCAGCTAGACCTTAACAGTTTGTAAATTTTACACCAGATGCTTGGGGAGGTGGCGTGAGCTATTGATTAACAGCAATAAGAGTTTAAAGGTAAATAAAACAGTTTTGCCTCCATTACAATTATTAGTAAATTTTGCAGTAGGAGTTGTAACTGTGTTCCTTAAGGTGATTTATGGAATTGTGGCGATTAGCAGATGTAACTAACTTTAAGGCAATGTGCTTGTCAGTTCATTAGAGCTCTCAAGTAAAAAATTATAAACCTGGGAGGTCTTCAGATGGGTTAGAAATTGTTAATCTGATGTTAATGAGGTAAAGTACATTTCACATCGCAGAAAAAGGTATCTTCAAATGATAGCAATGAGTAAATGTTGAAGAACTTCCCATTGATACAATGTATTGAATTTAAAAATCCATCAAGATAGCAGTTTTTAAATCTGTTTATTTATTCAAAAAGTTGTATCTGTTCTTGACTGCAATCCAGTTACATCCTCATTTTCGAAGAGCTTGCGATTGTGTAGAAAAATCTCTTTAAACAAAAAAGCAGAAACTGCTGGTGATACTCGGCAATTCTCAGAGAGAAAACAAAGTTAACACCTCCAGAATCTGTAGCCCTTTGTTTTATATTGTGGAAAAGTCTCCTTGTTTACCTGAAGTAGTGTAGATCTTTCATTCTAGAATTGGACTGCCCCATTTTTGAGATTGTACATGCTTTTCCCCTGGAAAATTCTGGCTTCTGGCAGTTGCAAGAAAATGGCAGGATTGTAACAGTAGGACTTGTCCCATGTCTTGAATCTAATTCTAATATGCAACTTTCATCTCTGGTGTTCAAAGCCCCTGATTGAAATTTTTTTTATCCAAGAGCATATTTAAGTTTTGTTCCTTAGAAATTTACTTAAGCAAATATTTTAAGTTATCAATTCTAAATGCCAGGCCATGTTTTTCAGGAATTGAATTGATGACACCCTAAACTGGACACAGACACGTCATTTTGAATCAGAAATTCTTTATGGAAGTTTAATTACTGCGGAACATCATCGTCCAACCTGATGTCATAGAGCTGATAATACTGATAGTTGTGAACGTCACCCACAAGTATTTCTAAATCAATGAAGTGTTTTCTGATGACATTTCTTTTGTTTACATTTAAATGGATAAGTTCAGAGTCTGTATACAGATTTTGTAATTCTCGCTGAATCGTGGAAGGGTGGATAGATTCTTGGTCAGCAAGGGAGTACAAGGTATTTGGGAGTGGACGGGAATGTAGAATGTAGGTTACAGTCAGCTCATTCATGATCTTATTAAATGAAGGAGAAGTCTCAAGGGCCAAATGGCCAATTCCTGCTATAAACTTGTATGTTCATATGTATGGATGTAACTCTGATGATGTCCAGACACAGTGCAAAACAGAATTCTCCTACTAAAAAGCACACGGGGAATGTTTGTTGGCATTTACTATTTCAATTATCTTATTCACTGTATTTTATAAGTTAACTTGGTTTATTTTCAAAAATATTGGCTATTCATTACATCTTGTCAAATCCCTGATCTATGATTTTCACTTGCTCAAACAGTCTAAAGATGCCATGGGAATTCTATATTATTGTGGTATTATTGCTGTAAGTTCAATCATCATTAATCTCCAGGTTCATGTATTCTGCTAGGACTGCACCTAAAAAATGTCACAGATTTCCAATTGTAAGAGCAAAGTCCCCCTTATAGAAACCGACAACACAAAATGGTGCATAACCAACCAAAATGTGTAATACAGGCACATGAACCGGAATTACAAAGAATTGAAATGAAAAAGAAGGAATGCGGACTGGAGTTGAAGCTCAAAGAAAACACTGCTTGATTTTGATACATCATTCAATCTAAAGTGTAGCTGTAGGGACCACTTATTTAAATATGTCCGCAACACCTTCATCGAGCATGGGGCTGCATGAACACAGCAGGTCAAGCAGCATCATAGGAGCAGGAAAACTTGACGTTT
>JAHRHZ010000077.1:20096258-20118019 GCA_024137785.1 Ginglymostoma cirratum | reverse complement strand
CATCATAGGAGCAGGAAAACTTGACGTTTC
Organism: Ginglymostoma cirratum; assembly: GCA_024137785.1. NCBI lineage: Eukaryota > Metazoa > Chordata > Chondrichthyes > Orectolobiformes > Ginglymostomatidae > Ginglymostoma > Ginglymostoma cirratum. The sequence goes on along the minus strand of JAHRHZ010000077.1, from coordinate 20,117,989 downwards.
GGTAGGCCCGAAACGTCAAGTTTTCCTGCTCCTATGATGCTGCTTGACCTGCTGTGTTCATGCAGCCCCATGCTCGTTAACTCGGATTCTCCAGCATTTGCAGTACCTTTTATCTCACCTTCATCGAGCATGTGGCAATGAAGGCCAAATCCATTTGTCCCTGTTTCCACTGGCTCCAAATTAAAATTTAGACACAGACTCGAGTTTAGATTTGCAATTTCTCTTGGGGAAATCAATCAATACAGATGAAATGTCATACCTGTCTGTTGTGTGGTCTGTGGTATATGCTGACTTCGCTGTGCATTGTATTGAACAGAAGCAACAGGTCTGAACTGTTGGGCTGTTGAGGTAGGGTACTGGCCAGATGGATAGTAATACACTGGCAACTGAAAGAGAGTCACAGAAAAAAATCCCCAGCTTCAATCCTTTAGTGTATACATTTCTAATTACTTAGCAAAATATTCAAGAATTTACGTGTGATTGGAACAAATTTCATTAGCTCACAACATAGTAAAACAAACAGAAGCATTCATGGAAAAGCAGAACATTTAACAGTGTAAAAATACATTTGTCCAACTTTGTTATTCTATTCATAAATTATTTGGTCCTTTGGATTTCTTCAAGCAATCCCGTTTCAAATACAGTATGTTGCCATCAATCTCATTACCACTGTGGAACCGTAAATCAGGATACCAACTGCCGTGTTTTACTTCAGCCTAATTCCCAATACAATTAGTTCAGGCTCCAGGGAGCCACAGTTAGTAGCACTGTTACATAGCAAAATATAAGATAATATTTAGATGCTTGTAGATAAACAACACTGTCTTGATTGTGTTTTTCTTTGTACTTAATGATCTGGAAAAGCAGTCTATTCCAGTCAGTTCTATACAGATCAAATGAAGAAATATGTAAAATTTACAAATATTCTCAAATGAATGCAGATCATAGAAAATGATTTTTTTTTAACTGCAGCAATGAGGCAGATGCACAGATGTTTCAGTTTCCTGGTTGTGCTTTGGCAAAAAAGGAGGACTGCTTGGTCATGAAATTTCAAATGTTTCTGCTCGGATCTAGTTGTAACTAATTGTTATAGGGTAAACAAAGCAATTGTTCACACAGTTGGCAATGTTTTTAAAAACATGTCAATCAGTAATTGCATTCAAATTTATAGCTCAGAGTACCTGGATAAATATACAGAAAATAATAATATTCAGCTTTGAGTATTGTAAGAGGTTTTATTTCCAGGAAAGTATTGGTAAGGCAGTGTGGAACGCAATCAGCCTTTATAAAGGCAGAAAATCACTGACACTGCATGTCCAACTCAATTAAGTATGATTAATGGAAGCTTATAACTTCCTTGTGGACCTTCCCTAGATATAGCAAAAGGAATTAGTAGCTGCTTACTTAATAATATCCTTCAGTAGTGATGCCGATTATTAATCATTTAGGAACTAGTGTACTGATTAAATGAATGACTGCAAAGCATCCAGAAGGGGAGGATGAGCACCAGTGGGGATGGTCCACAGTGATACCAACGACATAGACAGAAAGTGGGACGTGATCCTGCAGTTAGAATATAGGGAGGTGGTAGGAAAGAAGCAAGCAAGACCCCAAAAGCAGTAATCTCCAAATTCTTCCTGGCACCAGGCTAGGAGGATAAAGCAGGTGAATATGTTGTTCGAAAAATGTTGCAGAAAGGTTGGTTTTACATTCCTAGCACACTGGGACCAGTTTACGGGAATAGAACCTGAATGTGCCAGATGAACTGCATTTAAAAAGACTATTTACTTGCTAGGCAATTTATTAGTGCTGCTGGAGAAGGTTTAAGTTTAACTTGACAGGGAATGTAACGTAGTTTAAGCAGAGAGATATGCAGCTGGGCATTATACGTTATTAGGTGGGTACAGAGTAAAGGAGAAAGTGCTAATGTCAAAAACGAGATGCACTGCACATCTGTTTATGGTGTGGTAAATATGTTTGGTAAGTTACAGTGCAGATTACCATATGGAATTATGACATTCTGGTGATAAACAGAGACTTGCTTCAAAAAGGGAAAACTGGGTGTTAAATATTCCTGTGTATTAAGTCTCCAGAACAGACAAGCGAGAAAGGAAAGGGGAGGGTTGGCAATTTTGTTTAAGGAGAACATTGTGTTGCTGGAGAAAGAGGATGTTCCAGAGGGCCCAGGACACATCTATTTGGCTAGAACCAACAAATCAAAACACAATTAAATTGCTTAGTGTCTTTGGACACCAACGTCTGTCTTTGGTGTCTTTGGACACCAACGAGTGGGAAAAGTGTAGAGAAACAAATTTGTAAGGAAATTACAGATATGCAAAACTGGTAGAATAGCCATAACAGGGGTCTTCAATTATCTGAATACAAATAAGGATAGTAGTAGTGTAAAGGGCAGAGAGATGCGAGCTTCCACAGTGTGTCCAGGATTTTTTTTTCTGCAGCAATATCCAATGAGAAAAGAAAAGCACTGCTACACTTGATTCTTGGGAATGAGATGTGCCAAGTAGATTTTGTGGACAGTGAGTTTTGTATCACAAGATTTAAGTTGGCTTTGGAAAAGGACAAGAAAAAATGCAGAGTGAAATTGATTCATTAGAGGGTAGCAGGGTGAAAATAATTCTTTAGAGGATAGCCAATTTCAAAATGGTGAAGATGAATGTGACTCAAATCAATAGGAGCCCAATGTTGCAGTCAAAATGCACAGCAATCCTGATTTAGACTTCATAACTTCCTCTCTTTCTCTGAACCCATATAGGATTCCTAAGGGGCTTAAAAGTGTACACGCAGAGAGGTTGTTTCCAATGTGGAAGAGTCAAGGATCAGAGGGTGCATTCCCAGAATATGGGAGTACCCAATTAACACAGAGATGAAATGGAATTTCAAATGAAGTGTGAGTCTACGGAGTTTTTTTTACTGAAGAGGGCTGATGAGACTCAGTCATCAAGAATGTTCAGGGCTGATAGAGACAGATTTTTAATCAGTAAGGGAATAGAGGGGTATAGGGAAAAGGCAGGAAAGCAGAGTTAAAGATTATTAGATCAGCCATAATCTCATTGAACAGCAGAGTGGATTTGATGGGCTGAATGGCCTACTTTTGCTTCTACTGTTTATGGTCTTCCAGTAACTGAACAATGGCATGTCTTTAAAGGGGAAAGGGGTTGGGAAAAGTCATGAAACTTAGGTCAAACCACGTCAAAATTCCCTGGATAACAAAAGACAAAGGGATTAAGATGAAAAAGGAAAAACATGCTCTTGATATATAACCAAGAATCTAGATAAAATAGAAGGTCCAAAGGTGAGTTTAAAAGGCAAATAAGAGAAGCACTGGTTATGTATGAAAGGAGACAGCTAGCTATCATAAAAAGCAAACCCATGAGTCTGTTATAGTCCCATAAATGAAAATGGAATCAGACTGTTTTCAGACCAAAAAAAAATCAATCTACATACGGAGGAACAGAACATGACTGAGGTATTGTATGAATACTTTGCAAATGTCTTTGCCAAAGAATAAAATATTGCACAGGACATGGTAAAATCGGAAGTAATTGAGATGCCAGAAAGGTTTAAAATTTATGAATTGGTGATGTTGGGTAGGCTGTTTGTAGGGTAATAAAAATATCCAGTATGCAGGGAAGCGAAATTCAAACATGCAGAGATACTGAGCATAACTGTCCAGCCTTCCTTAGCCTCTGGTGGTGCCAGAGAACTGGGAAATTGCAAGTGTTACATTCTTGTTCAGAAAAAAGGTGTAAACGCTCAGCAACTACAGATCAGACACTTTAACCTCAGTGATGGGGAGCTTCTAGAAACAATTAAACAGGACAGAATTAATAGTCAATTGTCAAATGTGGGTTAATTAAGAAAAGCCTGTATGATGGATTTATTGTGGGCAAATCTTGTTTATCTAATTTGATTGAGTTTTCTTCAGGTAATATTGTTGATGTGGTGTACATGGATTTCCAAAAGGCATTTGATAAATTGCTGCACAAAAGACATATACTGAAAGTTAAGTGTTCATGGAGTAAATGGATCAGTGCCAACATGGATACAAAATTGTTTGAATGACAGCAAAACAAAATAGTGGATATCGGATGTTTTTGGATCGGAGAAAGGTTTATAGCATAGGTTTTCAGGGGTCAGTGTTAAGCCCCTGTTGTTCCTGAAATATATTAGTGGTCTAGACCTCAATATGCAGAGAATAGCTTCAAACTTAGCAGTGATCAAAATTTGGCAGCACAGTATTGTGAACTGAACAGGAGGATATAGAACTTTAAAATGAAATAGACAGGTTGTGGAATTGACAGACAGTTGGCAGATGAAATTTAATGCAGATAAATGTGAAGTGATTCATTCTCAGTAGGAAGAATGCAGACTGACAATGGCTCAGATTTTCTGCAATGTAGTAATCATCGTCAGATTGCACCACTACTCAATCATTCTGTGCCTAGGTGTTTTGAAAATCTTGCGAGATCTTCTGAACCTGGCTGCATTTCTCAAAGAGCACAATTGCAATGCTACAGCTGCCATAAGGCAATCTCAAATATCCGGTGTAAATGAGAATATGGGCACGGTGGGTGAGGTGTCAGGAGATTGAGTCTAGTCGGGATGTAATGCAGTCTAGTCAGGGTGGGAGCTTCATGAGAGTGGGGGTTAGCATGGTCAGGTCAGGAAGGGTAAATCAAGGAGGGTTCGTCAAAGGGGCTAAGGAGGGGTAAGAAGCATTTTTGGGCTTAATTTGGGGTTACTGAGTGATTAGGGGGTCAGTTTTGTCTCCATCCAGGAATTACACTCGGTTTTGATGTATGTAGCATTTTCTAGGTAAGTGTCCAGGTAAGAAGCATCTGAAGTTCGACACTTCTGTGGAGGATTCCAGGGAGAAAGGGAATTGCCCATCAAAAGGTCAAAACTTCTCATAGAAGTCAATGTATCAGGACATTAGTCAAGTCCTGACATGCACCTTGAGTCCAGTCACAGACAACCGAGAAGATCTGAGCCAAAATAAAACAAAGGATAGAGTTTGAAAGAGCTGCAGGAACAGAAGACCCAGTGAGGTGTCACAATGCAGCAGCAATTGTGGCATATAATCCAGTGGGAAGAAGCAAAGACCAACAGATAAGATGGTTCAGACTCATCCTTGGGAGTGATGAATGAATGAAGCAGTGGGGAAAACAAAGGAGCCCTCTACCCTGAGGGTGCCAGTCAGCCTTGTCAAGCAGGAGTAGCTGCGATCTGCTGAGGCTGTCAGCACCCAAACTAGGGTCCAGGTCCACAAAAAAGTTCAGTGACCTCATGAAGTCCAACAAGGTATGTGCCCAGCATCTCAAAGGGGAGGTGGTAGCAGAGTGGTAATGTCACTGGGCTGGTAATGCAGGTTAATATCTGGGGACACAAGTTAAAATCACACCATCTAATGACTCCAATCTGCCTCTATCACACACTTAGGCATCAAATTCCAGACCCAAATGTAAGGCGGGGCAAAAATCCCCATCAATTTTTGACATACTCTAGACTTAAAAACCCTCTGAAGGCAGAAGTTGTGGACATCCAGCTCCACACCTTGCTATCTAGTTGTGGAAATTACATTGGATTAAATTCACTGGGACTCCAGAAGCCTTGGGCTGCAACTGAGCCAGGAAGAGGCTGGCTGGGACAAACTGGGAAATATACAAGCCCAGGGACGGATGTATGGGACAGGGGTTACCTAACTGAAACTAAAGGAAGACCCCCATTCATGCCCCAGCTAAAATCATTGCAAGCTAGTCTGCAGGAAACAAACAACTTCAGACCCTTTGGAGCCTACAGAGGTATAAAACCATTCAATTCCAAATCAGTGCTCAGGCACAAAATTACTGAACATTCCACACCATAGCGCTACATGCAAACCAGTTTTCACCTTGGATGTAAAAAAACCCATTCACACGACTATGCAAACTAAATGGATATCCATCCATGGTAAATGTCAGACATTTCAAAGCCATCAAAACCATTCACCTCAATAGAAAAACCTACTCCAGTGCTCAGGAAGCTCATTCAGCCCTGAGAGGAGGAACAGTAGCTCAACCTATTTGGTGGGAGATAAGGAGGTGGGGGGGACCTGCAGTTGGGTATAACTGGAGACCCCGAGCCCAGCACAGCAGTGAAGGAGAGAGAAGCAAGTGAAGGAGAGAGAAGTGAGTGAAACAGGAAGAGAAGGAAGAGGGGGGGAGAGAGAGAGCCATCCCTGCAGCTACTAACAGAAGAGGGATCCCAGATAGCTACTCTCTCCGAGAACTATCTGCACAGCTATCTCCCTGAAACCTCCTGACACAGGGCTGTTCCGTACCAGGGGAACCAACGGCAACCGACCACGACCAGCAGATCTGACGACAGACGACCTCAGAAAACCACCGACATGACTGACAAGGCCTCAGACACATCCTGAGGTGAAAACCGGCTCATAAAGCCACCACAGAGTAAGAAAACCCAAGTTGTCAAACCAGACTGAACACCGTCCGAAGTCTCCGGTGAAGCACCGGCTACAGCAAGCGGGAATAAATTAGCAATGAATTTCACATCTTCCATTTTACCAAAATGTAGCGTAATTGATAGAATGTTTTTGTTAACTATAAAAATTAGAATATGTTTCAACCATTTGGAAATCTACTTCAATGTGAGACTGATCACACATTTGTTTCAGGCGCAAATTATGGGGCTGGGATGTTGGTAATTATTTTAATCAAACTGTCTGGACATTTTATGACATGTCTCCAGGACAGATAACTCAGAGGTTTTACGGCACGGAAACAGCTCATTTGACCCTTTATTTCTGTGCCAGTCATCTAACATCAATCTATCTTAACCACATTTTCCAGCACTTGGCCCATAGGCTTGCATGCTATATTTCAAGTATTCATCTAAATAATTCTTAAATGTCTTAAGGTTTCCTGCTTCTACCATCTTTTAAACAATGAGTTCCAGATATCCACAACCCTCTGGGTGAAAAGATTTTTCCGCAAATCTCCACTCAGCCTTGTTTTTCAAGGACTGCAATTTCCCTTCCACAGTGGTTGAAAACGCCCTCGACTGCATCTCTCATGTTTCCCGCAACTCATTCCTCACACCCCCTCCTCACAATAACAACAAAAACAGAATCCCCCTCGTCCCCATGTACCACCCCACTAACCTCCAGATTCAACGCATCATCCTCTGCCACTTCCACCACCTGCAATCTGACCCCACTACCGAGGACATTTTTCCCTCCCCACCCTTATCTGCCTTCCGGAGGGACCGCTCTCTCCGTGACTCCCTTGTCCGCTCCACACTCCCCACTAGCCGCACCACCCATGGCACTGTTCCCTGCAACCGCAGGAAGTGCTACATCTGCCCCTACACCACACCCCTCAACCCCATCCCAGGCCCCAAGAAAATCTTCCACATTAAACAGAAGTTCACCTGCACATCTGCTAATGTGGTATACTGTATCCGTTGTTTGCGTTGTGGCCTCCTCTACATCAGCAGAGGCTTGGAGACTGCTTTGCGGAACACCTACGCTTGGTTCGCACTAAACAACTGCACCTCCCAGTCGCAAACCACTTCAACTCCCCCTCTCACTCCTTGGATGACGTGTCCATCCCGGGCTTCCTACAGTGCCACGATGACGCCACCCAAAAGTTGCAGGAACAGCACCTCATATTTCGCTTGGGAACCCTGCAGCCCAATGGTATCAATGTGGACTTCACAAGCTTCAAAGTCTCCCCGCCCCTGACCGCATCCCAAAACCAGCCCAGCTCGTCTCCACCTCCCTGACCTGTCCATCTTTTCTCCCATCTATCCGGTCCTCCTACCTCAACCCCCAACCCCACCTCCTACCTACCAGCCTCATCGCCGCCTCCTTGACCTGTTCATCTTCCCTTGACTGACCAACCCCAACCCTAACTCCCCACCTACACTCACCTTTACTGGCTCCATCCCTGCCTCCCTGACCTGTCCATCTCCTTTCCACCTATCTGCTCTTTTGTCCATCTTCCATCCACCTCCCCCTCTCTCTCTATTTATTTCAGAATCCCCTTCCCCTCCCCCATTTCTGAAGTAGGGTCCAGACCCGAAACGTCAGCTTTCCTGCTCCTATGATGCTGCTTGGCCTGCTGTGTTCCTCCAGCTCGACACCTTGTTAACTCCACTCAGCCTTCCTGCTCCTTAACTTAAAATGAATTCCTTGGTGCCTAATCAAGGGGAACAGGTTGATCAAAGGAACTCAAGGATATAGTCTAACACGTGGTACCTTATCAAATCGCTTCTGAAAATCCAAATACATTACATCAACTACTTCCCCTTTATCTATCATGCTTATTGCCTCCTCAAAGAATTCTATTAAATTTATCAGGCATGATTTCCCCTCCATGAAGCCATGCTGACTCTGCCTGATCATGTTATATATTTCTAAATGCTCTGTCATTACATCCTTTATGTTAAAATCTAAAATCCTCCCAATATTAGATGTTAAGCTAACTGGCCTATAAGAACCTGTTTTTTGACTCCTTCTGCTTTTGAATGAGGCTATACTTTAGAATCTTTCAAATGTTTTGGGAAAATAGTTTTTCAGACTCCAAGGATTCCTGGAAGATTACTATCAGTGTATCCACTATCTCTGTAGCCACTTACTTTAATATATTTGGAAGCAGCCCATCGTGGTCACTGTCTTTATCCCATCAGTTTCTCTAGTATTTTTTCTCCAGCGATAGTTATTATATACATTCCCCGCCTGCTCTTTCTCCTTGATTAGTTAGTAATTTTGGAATGTTGTTCATGTTTTTAACTGTGAATAATGATGCAACGTATTTAATCAACTTCTCTTCTATTTCCTGGTTCAGCATTGTTATTTCCCAGTCTAATGCTTTACAAAGCCTAAGTTAACTTTGATGTCTCTCTTTCTTTTTATTTTATTTAAAGAAGCTTTTGCTATTCATTTTGATATTACTTGCAAATTTACCCCCAAAGTCCATTTTCTTTCTATTATTTATTTGGTCATATTCTGATGGTTTTTAAACTTCTCCAATTGCCCGGCTTACCACCAATCTTTGTCGCATTGTATCTTTTTTCTTTAAATTTGACACTACGCTTAACTTTTCTAGGTCAAGAGATAGAGGAAAGGTTTAAAAGTCTCCTGACTATGGGGATAACAGAGAGTCGAGCTCTATAGCAAGCTCAGAACAGTGCATGGGAAAAGTTGTGTGCGGCTTTCAAAGCAAAACTGAACCTCTTTGAGGTATATCGTTATTGGGTTTGTGTGATCCACTTTTGCACAGCCCGTACAGGGGAACAAACGAAGATTGTCCCATTGAATTAGATTCAAATACAGACATGACCTGAGTCAACAATAAACTAAAATTGTGATAGTTATGAATGTGGAAAATGATTTGGCTCACATGAAATCATCCACCTGGAGGTACCCTAAAGTAACTCATTTTTTTCGGCTTAAATTATTCATGAGAATTTTTGCCTCTTATTCCATTTCTCAACTCACATATTCACTTCCTCCTTAAGATTTGTATTCCTCCCCAGGACATGATAAGGTGAACCTTACGTTAATTCCTTTGTTGCTCGTGTATGATTTTAAAACAAAGGCAATTGTAATCAGGGAGCATTAGCTCCGATTGGTCAACTCATTGCTCTGAGAATCAGTAAGTGAATGGCTATCTCCCACTTTGCTGCATTGAAACAGGTGCATTACATGTATATGTTCTTTCTATCTACAAAGAACAGGGCCCTACGTATTGTTATAAATGGTATCCAATACACACAAGTGTGCCACACTGCAGGCTTGACTATATTCCTAAATTGATTGTCGCACACTCAGGATTATCCAGTAAATGTTGTCAAACTGCTATTTCACCACAAATGTTGGACACTGTGTTCTGAGTTTTGCAAGTGTGGCTGGTTGGATACAAAACCCTTGAATTGCTACTTCTGTGAATTGTCCAATGAGTGCAAGCTGAAAATCTTTGAGAAAATGTCTTTTTTTCGGTTATACTACTTTCAGAAGATTGGATAAAATACTATTTAAAGGAGAATAAAACAAAGTTAGTGGCATGTTGGAGTTTGGTCAGGCTCTGTACTATCAAATAGAAATATTATAAATGGTGGTTACATTATATCTACATTTGGGATCAGATGAAATATTTGGAATTGCATTTGGGATTCAGCACTCCTTTGCCATCATTAAAGTAGGCTTTTCCAGTCCCATTTAATTTGCATACCTGTGCAGGTGGCTGCTGTACATATCCTTGTGGTGGCTGTACCACTTGCTGAGATATGGGCTGTCCAGATCCTGTAAAACCTCCAGGGGGTAGCTGTTGACTCGGTGATGCCATGACATAGCTAGTTTGTTGGGGTGGCTGAGGCAAGATCGGTGATGGATATACAGAACCAGACGGCTGCTCCGGCGCGTCTCCTGATGATTGTCGACTTAAGCTTATCTGGTTAAACTGGGAAGCCAGGTCTTCACGCTAAAATGCAGGGATAAAAAATGAATACTGGCATCGCTGAGCAATATATCTGGGTGTAATAATGAAGGAAAAATTTTGATGACAATCTACATGCCACATGAGCATCACTACAAAGGCACCACAGGACAGAAAACACATTCAATAAACCATGCACTGTTTGGCTCCATGTCAAGATTAGTGACCAACATTAGAATATCACAATAAAAGGAGTTCTGAATTTAGTAGCAATCTTCCAAGCCTAAATGTGCCTTGACTTGAAGTTTATACACTCTCGTCTATTAGTGTTTGATGGATAAATTAATACAGGAGCCTCGACTGATTTGCGCTCTTTAATCTGGGAACACAAAGGTCGCTTTCAAAAGTCTTAGCTTTGCCTCAACTGCAATTAACTAGATCAGTGCAGAAATTTTAACTGTGTATAAATAGTCTTTGCATTGGATAAACCTACAAAGTTAGACCTTGGCTTTGTATAATTATGTAAAAAGTGATTGCGGATCAGCAGCTGATTTTCATTTCGATTGAAGTCAATGGAAGTATAGATAGAAAGTAATTTATAATGTGTTATTCTTTTCCAATGCCTCTTTTTACACTATTAGAGCAAGTCAAAACTTAGAGCATTTTGGGAAGTACACATCTAATTTCTAAACACAATGTTAAGGCCACTTCATTGAAATTCTTTTTCATATAGTTGATAGGCGAACAAGGAAAAAGAGCAGGTCCTTCTACGCATATTTAGTTGCCTAAAAAATTAAAATGCTGCAACTGTCCTTTTTCTGGCATCACAAGAGTATAACGTACAACAATTCCTTGAAAATAACTGTGTAGAATTGTGAAACAAGATGTAAATTATGGGCGTGTATATCTTGTAAGTGAGCACTGTTGTAAATGCCACTTTTCTGCCTCAGCCTCAACATGGAGTCAAATACATTTCTCACTTACACTGTACAAATATTTCAGCAAGTAATACAGATTTACCGTCAGCCATGAACTGCCAACTATAGTTAATGCAGTGAACACTCACCACTGAAAGTGAAGCAAAGCACACAAAAACATACTGCAGTTATGTTCATACACATGTTGCAAATGTTAGAATTGCTGTGTGAAAGGGATAGAATGAAACTAAGTAAGTACCACAGGAAACTGCTGCGTCGGTGAAACTGGTAGGAGATGCTGAGGAGGGTAAGAAACCGTTGGATACTGGACAGACTGGGAAGAAGGCTGAATAGCTTGCACTGGCTGAGAAGAGATTTAATCACCAGTATCAGATATTGGAGATACAATTCAGTGATACACAAAGAACAGAAAATCAAAGGAAACAAACGAATAGTAAGGGCCAGTGTTAGCATATTCCAAAAAAAGCTCTTTGAAATGATTAATCTGTATTATCATATGTGCCACATATTCCAACAACCATAAAACATCCTGGTCACTGGTTAACGACAGAGCAAAATTACAGATTGATTTAAAGCATGAAGCCTAAAGAGACCTGATGAAGAGAACAATGAATAAGCTAAACCCGCAATCAAATATTAAAATATATTTGAAATTGATTCAGATGGAGTTCGTAGTAAACAAATGGGCCCTGAGCCATCACTAACAATTAATTAAATGTAATCCCAGTGTGCATAAGAGATCTGAGTCAGACACTCAGCTTGGAGACAGTAGCAAAAAGCTGCAGCAATAGGCCTGCTGCCTGGACCGGCCTGCAGAACCTGACTGTACCTTCTGGAATTCTATCCGTGGAATCTGCCCATCGTGGGGGCACCAGGAATATGGTGAGCAGCTCGAGAAGGTGCAGGAAGGGGAAGAGGAGGAAGGAGTTAAGCAAAAACCGAAAGAACTGCAGATGCTGTAAATCAGGAGCAAAAACAGACGTTGCTGGAAAAGCTCAGCAGGTCTGGCAGCATCTGCGGAGAAAAAAATCAGAGTTAACATTTCGGGGCCGGTGACCCTTCCTCGGAACGTTAACTGATTTTTTTCTTCACAGATGCTGCCTGACCTGCTGAGCTTTTCCAGCAACTTTGTCGAAGAATTTGAACAGTTGGAATCAACACAGCCACTGTCAGACTGGAGATAGTAGGAACTGCAGATGCTGGAGAATGTGAGATAACAAGGTGTCGAGCTGGAGGAACACAGCAGGCCAAGCAGCATCAGAGGAGCAGGAAAGCTGACGTTTCGGGTCTGGACCCTTTTTTCGGAAAGAAGGGTCCAGACCCGAGGCGTCAGCCTTCCTGCTTCTCAGATGCTGCTTGGCCTGCTGTGTTCGTCCAGCTCGACACCTTGTTATCTCACTGTCAGACTGGGCTGTGCACGCTTATCTCATCAGACTTAGTTGTATACGTTTAAATTGGCAGGCAGCACAAAGCTGACATGTTTTCACCCCAACCTGATATATTTTCCCATGATTGTAACCATATTGTTACTCTGCACATGAAATACCTGCCAAGATAAGTAAGCTGGTGTTGGGGGGTGGTGGTGAATGTGGAGGGGTTGGTTTAGTAGGTATATACAGTGTCTGACTCACCTGTGGCACGAGATGACTGGGCATCTGCTGCTGCTGTTGTGATGCAGCCTGCTGCTGTGCTTGCCCAGGAAGCTGAGATCTAATCGACTGTGGGCCACCAGGAGGATTGTAAATGGCAGGTGTGCCATCGGGATTCACAAAGGGTTGACCTACAAAAGACCACAATGGACCCGATGAATCCAACATAGAGAATTTATCTACCTGAAATCTTTTCTTTGAAATTACCTACAATAAAATATATGCAGATTTAGATGCACAGTATAGATTTAACATTACATGTGTGTGTACTTGGCTACAAAAACATGACATGGGAAGAGGGAGTCCCACAGAGAATAATCTCCTTTCGCTTTCCTCTGATCTTGTGACCCTCCAGTCCATTATCTGTTGCATGAGACTCTTGTGAATCATAGGTCTCTGGTGGGTGTATTACTGGCAGCAGGCAATATCCTGGAGGTCCTTTATTCTAGGGAAGACCTGATGCTGACCAGCTAAGCACCTGATGGGCATTCAATTTTGATGGGCCTTTCTAATCAGGGACAATAGCTGGCTACCATCAGTTATCCAGTTAGCAGGTCATATCATATCACCAACTTTAAATTGTATCAAGTTTACGACAGAAGACTACATGACGAGGGAACACACATTTCAATTTAATTATAAAAAATATCCGAATAACCAATATTAAGATATGCTCCTGATCTCCTAATAGAGAGCTATGATTGACGTTAAGCAAGGTATAGAGGTAGTGCCGGTGTTTTAAAGTGAATTTCTGATCTTTGAGTGCAGTTCTTCACTGTCGTTTATAACCCTGTACTCGTTCAATATGTGGCTCACCATCTTATTCAATTCTCAAACTTCCAGCTGGTTTCAGTGCTGACATGATTGTCTATCCTGCTGTATTCTCCGTTTTTTTTCCGTTGCACCATATCTCTGTCAGCCTTTCCTGCCCTGTAGCCCCACCAAAATGTGTCTGAAAAGCAGTTACTTCCATTGTGAAATTATATGGTGAGAGACACAAGAAGATTCAATCTACCATGTGCACACATTTTCAAACAACAACATTTATTTCGGAGGGGTCGTAGTCTTCAAAAACAACTGTGACCGTGGAACTTTCATCACAGGAAGGGGCCTGGCAGCCTCAAAACCCCCTGTCCTTTACTTACCTGCTATTATAGCCTGCTGCTTCTTACAGGTGAAAGGCCAACTGACCCTCCACCTGAGAAAGCTAGATAGCCGCTCTTAATTAGGCAATTAGCGAGGGGCCCTTCAGCGGCACAGTGGTCGTGTCACTAACCCTTAACCAGGAGGCTCTGGTTCAAGCCCCACCTGCTCCTGAGGTGTGTGATAACATCTCTGAACATTAGAAAAATAGGTAGACACAAACCTGCCCTCAGGCAGTGATGTGGCCACCCCAGGGAAAAGCACTTTGTGTGACCACTTCCTATATACTGTGGGCTTTTGAGCCTTTCAGTCTGACAGGAGTGTTCAGACAGCCACAAGGAAATTCTTGCCCATACATTCTATCTTCTTTTATATAATACTTCGATGTTTTTGTATTGCTAAATTGGAAAACATCAGAAAATTAGGCAGGTAGAGCTGGTTCTCTGCGGTACAGTCTGATGGGGTGGAAGATGTAAATCCAGCTCTTGCTGGTGAGACAGTCTAATCACAACATAACTGGTTTGCATAGGAAGCTTCTATTATAAATATGCATATAGGAAGCAATAATAGGTGACCCTGAAAACATCAGTAGACCAGATTTTGTGGGCAAGGGAAGTGCACAAATAGAAGACTTTTATATATTCTGGAACATTGACGATTGTTCGGGAACTGATGCTGACAGCTCTGAGGTCAGTGGAAAAGGATTACACATTCTCAAAGATAATGGGTCTCGACTCCATTTTCTCCCCCTTGGTCCAGCAACTCCCCACCTACGTCCATGACACCACCCACGCCCTCCACCTCCTCCAAAACTTCCAATTCACCAGTCCCCAACAACTCATCTTTACCATGGACGTCCAGTCCCTAGACACCTGCATTCCCCATGCAGATGGCCTAAAGGCCCTCCGCTTCTTCCTGTCCCGCAGGCCCAACCAGTCCCCCTCCACTGACACCCTCATCTGCTTAGCCGAACTCGTCCTCACCCTCAACAAATTCTCTGTCAATTCCTCCCACTTCCTACAGACAAAGGGAGTGGCCATGGGTACCCGCATGGGCCCAAGCTATGCCTGCCTCTTTGTAGGTTACATGGAACAATCTCTTGTCCATAGCTACACTGGCCCAATCCCCCACCTCTTCCTCCGTTACATTGATGACTGTATCGGCACCGCCTCATGCTCCCACGAGGAGCTCGAACAGTTCATCCACTTCACCAACACCTTCCACCCCAACCTTAAGTTCACCTGGACCATCTCCCATACCTCTCTCTCCTTCCTGGACCTCTCTGTTTCCATCTCTGGTAACCACCTGGAAACCGATACCCATTTCAAACTACCGACTTCCACAGCGACCTAGAATACACCTCCTCTCACCCACCTTCCTGCAAAAATGCCATCCCCTATTCCCAATTCCTTCGCCTCTGCCGCATCTGCTCCCAGGATGAGGCATTCCACTCCTGGACATCTCAGATGTCCTCGTTTTTCAAGGATCGCAACCTCCCCCCCTCAGTGGTCGAGAACGGCCTCGACCGTGTCTCCCGCATTTCCCGAAACTCATCCCTCACACCCCAACCCTGCAATAACAACCAAAACAGAATCCCCCTCGTCCTCACGTACCACCCCACCAACCTCCAGATCCAACACATCATCCTCCGACACATCATCCTCCGACACTTCCTCCATCTGCAATCCGGCCCCACTACCAAAGACATTTTTCCCTCCCCACCCTTGTCTGCCTTTTGGAGGGACCACTCTTTCCGTGACTCCCTTGTCCGCTCCTCACTCCCCTCCAGCCCCACCACACCCGGCACTTTTCCCTGCAACCGCAGGAAGTGCTACACCTGCCCCTATACCTCCCCCATCACCCCCATCCCAGGCCCCAAGGAGACCTTCCACATCAAGCAGATGTTTACCTGCACATTTGCTAATGTGGTATACTGTATCCGCTGTTCCCGATGTGGCCTCTTCTACATCGGGGAAACCAAGCGGAGGCTTGGGGACCGCTTTGCGGAACACCTGCGCTCGGTTTGCAACAAACAACTGCACCTCCCAGTCGCGAGACATTTCAACTCCCCTTCCCATTCCTCAGACAACACATCCAGCCTGGGCCTCCTGCAGTGCCACAACGATGCTATCCGAATGTTGCAGGAACAGCATCTCATATTTCGCTTGGGAACCCTGCAGCCCAATGGTATCAATCTGGACTTGACAAGCTTCAAAATCTCCCCTCCCCCAACCACATCCCAAAACGAGCCCAGCTTGTCCCCGCCTCCCTAACCTGTCCTTCCTAACACCTATACCCTCCTCCCACCTCAAGCCCCACCCCCATCTCCTACCTACGAGCCTCATCCCGCCTCCTTGACCTGTCCGTCCTCCCTGGACTGACCTATTCCCTCTCTAACTCCCCATCCACACTCACCTTTACTGGCTCCACCCCCGCCTCTTTGACCTGCCTGTCTCCTCTCCACCTATCTTCTCCTTTATCCATCTTCTATCCACCTCCCCCTCTCTCCCTATTTATTTCAGAATCCCCTTCCCCTCCCCCATTTCTGAAGAAGAGTCGAGGCCTGAAACGTCAGCTCTCCTGCTCCTCTGATGCTACTTGGCCTGCTGTGTTCATCCAGCTCTACACCTTGTTATCTCTTACACTTTCTCAAAGTTCAGATCTCCTTTTAGACTTTGATGGTAAGATTCCCTCTCTATTTCCATCTTTTAGCTATTGAGAAGCAAGGAGCAAAAGGAAAGAATTGTGTTGAATACTGGCTGATCTCTGCCTACTTGTGCAATTATATTGATAATCACTTCTGTGAGACATACACTCCCAAATATGACTGAGTGGGTGTATTTAAATAAAGCAGAAACTATGATTTGATAGTGTAGGCCAGAATGAAGCAGGATGTATTTCAATCTGTCCTTAACATATAGCCAGCATTGCTTCAGATTTCAAATGGAAAAGAACATTTAAGTAGGCAAAGGAGGAACTTAATTGAATAATGGGCCAGTTGGTGGCTAGTTTTAATTGTGTTGTTCGAGAATCTTCTTTGGATTTTTTGTTTGTTTGGGAGGTTAGAACCTTTGAGTTCTGTGGGTGTTGGGTTTCAGCTGCAGTATGTAATTCCCCTTTCCTTTATCCTTCTCTCCATTCCCACCCAATTAAAAGGTAAGGTCAGAGATACTGCAAAAAACTTGACTCTAATATAATACATATCAGGGAGCATCCATAGCTATGATGTTTTATCACTGAGATTGTATTTAATACATACATATGCACATGCATAAAACATATTTTTTTAAAAAAAACAGGTTTTTTAATCAGTTAATAAGCAGATTGTTATTCTTTACATGTTTATGAAAGAAGGATAACTATGGATGGTCACAACTATTGCTTAGGTTTTTATTTGTCTTTAGATATAGTAACAGTTGCACTAACCTGTGTGTGGGTTTAACAGAATACTGCCAGGTGGTATACCTGTAGCTTCCAAAGGAAGCAAAATGTAGCTGGTGTTGGTAGGTGTCACCTGTCCAGCCATCCCATTGTCTGGGTAGGAGACTGATCCTGTAGAGCTGACTGGTGCTGGGACAACAGTTGCACTCTGTAGTGGCTGATGGTTCCGTGACAATGAACCTGAGGAGCCTGCGCTACTGGAAGACTCGGAACCTGGAGAATGCAAAACAATTGTCAAAATGTACTTGGTGGAAATACAACCTGCTGTGCACATATTACTTGCTTCATAGCAACGCCACAAATGGTCCCAAACTGAATGACATATCTTTTCTCTCTGGTACATTTTCTAATGCTTCAGGTGACTTTTCCTTCACAGGGACAGGAGTAGGTCACTTAACCCTTCAAATCATGAATGGCCTGCATGCATTCGCTCTTGACCCAAACCCTTTAAAACTTTGGATGACAAAAAGCAATCTGAGCTTTAGAAATAACAACTGATGTTTGTAAACAAGAATTACAAACTTTTGTATCACTCTTTGTGTGGAAAGATTTCACAATTTCACTCCTGTCACAAACTTTTAGCCCATGCCCCATAATCTTAGAGTCCCCAAATATCAGTGTAATTTCTCTCGGTGTATCTTATCTGTTTCCTTAACATCTTGGGAAACTTGAATCAAGGTACGTTAGCCTCCTAAATTACAGAGAATACTACTATGTGTAATCACTCTTCAAAATTCAACCCTGGTGTTCAGATAGCTCATAAATCTAGAATAAACTCCCTCTGAGGCCAGAATATATTTATTTAGTTACCGTTACCAGGACTGCTCACTGTTCCAGGTATGGTCCAACTAGGGCCTATTTTACACTGGAAGCCTGACCTTTACTCATGTGTATTCTATTCCTCAAGATATAAAGGACAACATTCATTAGCTGTTTGATTTTTTTTTATATAGTTGTTCATGACATTTCACAATGTATGCACCTGGATTCCCAAGTCTGTTCAGACTTTCACTGTTTCTATTATTTCTTCATTTAGAAAGCATTATTGTGTATCATTTTAACTCCAGAGTAGGTGATCACATAGTTGTCTATATTGACAACTATTTGCCAACATTTTTTTCAATATTTATTTAATCTACTATTATCTTTTTGTAAATGCTATGCTTCCATCTGCACGACTTACCATTGGCATCCATTTGTTTCATTGAAAAATTCTGTTCCAAATTATTAAGAAGTACATGAATAATTGGGCCCCCAACACAAAACTGTGCTAGCCACCACAAGTCATAGCCTAAGAATTGGAGTAGCTGCCCATTAGCCCTAAACGGACTCTTCCATTCAGCCAATTTTCTATCCAGAGCAATAATTTGCCTTGAATTCCTTGACATTAATCTTTAGCTAACAATCTTTTACAAAAGATTCTATCATACATCTTTTGGACGTTCATAGCAACCATATCCACAGACACTACTTCAGTCACCTCATCAAAACAAAGTCAATCGAGTTAGGTACTCTCTACCCTATAAAATCCATTCTGGTTCTCACCTGACATTTTCAAGATATTCAATTACTCTGTACTGAACGATAAACTACAGTCATTATCTGACAACAGGCATTGGGCTATAATTTTCTGGTTTTCTTTTGTCATCTTTCTTAAATAGTGGAAAGACAGGCCAACTTTCAATCGAGAGAATGGTTCCCAAATCAATTGCACTTTGTCTATAGTATTCTTACCCAATTCCGGACTATTGCGTGCAGTTCTGGTCGCCTTGTTATAGGAAACTGGACAGGGTTCAGAAAAGATTTGGCAGGACGTTGCTGGGAATGGAGGTTTTGAATGATAAGGATAGGTTGGGACTTCTTTCACCAGAGCGTAGCAGATTGAGTGAGGGGTGACCTTACAAAGATTTATAAAATCTTGAGGGGCATACATAAGGTGAACAGCAAAGGTATTTTCCCTAGGGTGGGAGAGTTCAAAAATAGGAGGCATATTTTTAAGGTGAGAGGAGAAAGAATTTAAAAGGACATGAGGGGCAACTTTCTTTACACAGAGAGTGGTTAATGCATGGAATGAACGGCCGGGAGAAAGGTGGATGCAGATACACTTAACATGTTTAAAAGACGTTTGGATAAGTACAGAATAGGAAAGGTTTGGAGGGATATGGGCCAAACATAGGTAGGTGGGACTAGTTTAGTTTAAGAATGTGTTTGGTGTGGACTAGTTGGTCGAAACAGTCTGTTTCCATGCTGTATGACTCGAAGCCTATATGACTCTACTCCTTTTAAATTCCTGGCTCAGAAACTATTTGGCTCTTCAGACTATTCAGTCTTTACTACCACTGTTTTCATCATTTTTTTTTCTTTGTTTGTGTCAATTTCAGTCCATCCCAGTCCCTGATTAAATATTTGTTTTCTTGGGACGTTGCGCATCCTGATCTCTTCCCTGAATGAAATACTGATACAAAGTAATTATTCAGATATTTGCCATCTCCTTGCTTGCATTGATGATATCATCATCATCAGTTTTTTCTGCTAACAATTTTAAAAATTTCCGTGTTCATTATGATATCCCTTAAAAATCACTATTCATTCTACTTTTTTTATATTGTTTTTACTTGCCGTTTTGTAACCTACTGTTGTTCTTTGTACCTTTCTCTGTACCAGATGTGACCTTGCTTTCAAATTCATTTTCATGTTTTATGTGGGCTCTTAGTCATCCATAGCTGATTTATTTTTCGAAGTAAAGTTCCAGAAATGTAGGAGTTTAAATTGATTCTGGATCACGTAATTTTGTTTTTGAATCCCTCCCACTGATCTATCATTTTACCTATTAACACATTTACTCTCTTAGCTTTGAACAGTCCCAGTTTCACTGCATTGAAGCCTTGCCTAAATCTAGAATCTGGGTAGCTGTTTCATGCTCTTCCCTTCCATACAATGCACATAGTATATAATTACATAGGATACATAGCAAAAGATAAATCATTGTATCCAAACAATGCATGCTAGTGTTTATACTCCACTTGAGCTTCTTTCCATCTTTTTCCACTTAAATCTTCCATCATAACCAAATATTCCTCCTGCATCAATTTAGTTTTCTCTGTCATGCATCTACATTATTTGCTTTGGGTGAAGAAGTTTCTTCTGAATTCCCTACTGGATTTCTAGATAGCTAACTTATTTTGAACATCTCTAGGTAAGCTCTTCCCTAATTAACAAGATGTCCTTTTTGTTATCCCTCTGCCACTAAGTTCCATAATTTTTACAGACATCTATTAAATCAATCCCCAAGCTTCTTTTCTTCAAGAGAAAAGAGACGTAGCCTGTCTATCCTTTCTTGATATGTATACCCATGCATTTTTGGCATGATTCTTGCAAATCTTTTCTGGATCCTCCCCACTGCCTTTATATCCCTTCTGTATTATGGTGACCATACAGTGTGTAGAAGGCTAAGAGTGTCCAAAGGTTTGTCATAGGTTTAGCACAACTTACTTTCAATCCTATCCCTTTAAAATTAAAACTCACTGCTTGGTTTGTTTTTGTTTTTGTGGGCTTGCTAACCTGGGCAGTTTTTAGCATTTGCAGTATTTATACTTGGCGATCCCTTTGCTCCTCTGCCTGCCCTAGATTTCCAAATCTTTCAAATATTAAGTGACTTTCCTATTTTAACTAACAATATGTGCTACTTCGCATTTACTCATGTTAGGTTTTTATTAATTTCAGTTATTTCCCCATTTTGCAAGTTTAATAACGTCTTGGAATTTGTGGCGCTCATCATGATCATAATAGACGTTTTTTGTTGTTTTTATAGTACCACAAAATTCCAAGATGTTAATAAACTTACAAAATGGGGAAATAACTGAAATAATGAAAATTAACACAGATAACTGTGAGGTAATATATATTGTTAGGAAAAAAAAACTATTCTAACGTACGGAAGAAATTCTCTACCTTTGTAAAATAGGTTAAAATTTGTGTTTGAGAGATAAAAGGTACTGCAGATGCTGGAGAATCCGAGATAACAAGCGTGGGGCTGGATGAACACAGCAGGTCAAGCAGCATCATAGGAGCAGGAAAACTCGACGTTTCGGGCCTAAACCATT
>JAHRHZ010000077.1:20052139-20091258 GCA_024137785.1 Ginglymostoma cirratum | reverse complement strand
GCTTGTTATCTCTAAAATTTGTGTTTGACTCTTTATGAAAGTTAAATCCTCCCATTAACCTCATGTGTCTTTTCTACGCGCTTATCTACATCAGCATTTATAAAACCTACCACTTCTGAGCTGCTACCTGGATACTTATATGTTCCTCCCATTGTAGTCTTCTTTTCTATTTCTTATATCTAACCATAAAGTTGCAATTGCCTGCATACCTCATGATATCCTCTCAAATTTTCTTTTATGTATCGTGAAGCACTAAAATCACATCTATCCACTTTGATTTCCCTCTTTTCCTTGTGCATTTTATAACCTAGTACATGTGGCTCCTGACCACCTTGCAGCCTTGTGTCAGCGACGACAACTGTGTCATGCTAAGACAAGTTTCAATCTGCACCTATCTCATTATTCCCTATACATTTACACACTTACTTGAACCACATACGATAACCTAACCTTCCACTCTCATATTTTATTCATTTTCTCAACATTCTCTTTCCAGATAATAACTGCTTCAATTTTTTTCAGTTTTCCCTTTAACTGCAGTGCTTAAAGCACAATTTCACTCCCTTCCTTTCTGGGATTTCCGCTCCACTTAGGATGCAGTCGTGGAAACATTGCTTATTCGTTCATTTAGGATCTCCATCCAAGTTTTGCGGATTGGGAGAAGGCACGAAGAATTTTGCCTCTTGGAAATACAAACATATTCTGTCAATGCTGTCATTTAGATGACTTTGCTGTATGTTCTGTATTCTTTAATAGACAGCAAAGACATCTTAACAGTTTTAAAATAGTGAACAATATTACAGCATTGATCTCCAATTGCAGCAACAGTCACTCAATGATATGAACCATTCATTGTTACATTTGACAAGCCTTGTACAACAATTCTATTTGGTATCTCTGTTGAAAAACACACCAGTTGTTCAAGAAACACAAGCACTGTAAGTGTGAAACTTATTTACTATTTTAACGAGAGATACAATGAACATATTTCCTTATTGATTTAATTGAAGTTTGAGATTGGAAGAGCTGATAACCAGATGATATATGCCATCAAGTCCAGAAACTTCCAGAGTAACAAATTAAAACAAAAACATAACAAGAACTTAAGTGGCTTGCAATTTTGGATGAAATGGGGCCAGTGCAGGTTGGTATCAACCAAGCCTTTGGAAAACTGCGAAGATAGGGAGAGAGAAAAAAAATTGGAAGAATACACAATTCATGCATACACTGTTGTGCCAGTCCTACATCAGGCATCAGGTAGAATTGCCCCAAAATCATACTTATATGCTCCAGCAACCAGGAAATGCAGCGTGGGGAGAATCGAATCTAAAATTACAACAGGGAGATATAAAATGGTATCCCTCACTTTTATCAAGATCTGTTCTGAAGATACAAACACGATAAATGCTGGAGAAACGCAGCAGGTTTTGCAGCCTCTGTGGCGTGAGAAACAGAGTTAACATTTCGAGTCTGTTCTGACTCTTCAGAACAATTGTTGAGTTTTTCCAGTATTTTCAATGTTCATTTCAGATTTCCATATCTACAATTTTTTTGCTTTTATTTTTCTTTGACGATGCTTTGTTAAAGTGTCAGCAGCATTACCACTAACAGACAAAAGCTATAATGCCACCACAACATTATTACTGCTGAAGCATTGAATTAGCTATGTTAGGCTGCGATGGTAATTTCTCAATTGCTGTCATGAAATGCAATGAAGCAAGACTCTGCTACCAAATCTATCGAGTACCAGCTACCTGTTTTAGAGAGTTTGCCTGTGCTCCTGTTACTGTTTGTACTGTCGCCACGTGTTAATACAGTGATGCCACCAATACTTGCTGTCTTCGTCACAGGGGGTTTCAAGTTTCGATTTGAGCTGTCTGAATCAGTGCTGCTCCACGGTCGCTGGTCTGTCCACTTCACATCCAACTCTGTACTGCTCTGCCGACTACCTGATGTCTTTCCTGTTCCGTCTCTATTACTCCTAAAACAAGAAAAGGACAAAAGGCACCATTGACACCAGTCTTGCTGCTGAATTGGTTGAAATCTCATCTTTATTTGCATCATAACAAACCTAAATAGCTGCCTCTTCTTCTGTGTGTCACTGAAAGTATTGATATCCTCTAGAATGTAGCTGGGAAAACAAAACATTAAAAAAATTCTTAATCAAGCACAATATACATCTTTCAAGTTGTCAATAAACAACCCACAGAGCAAGTTTCCATGTGTAGCCATGGCAATTGTAGAACATGACACTTGGCCATAGCAGGGCAAGAAACATCAGAGATTTTCCCCAATAGGTGTCAGCGTGTAAATCAATCCAGATTGTTCTCGTGTGACACTTTGTACATAGGTGAAGAATTTGGGTACCATTAACATAAAGTTATCCAAAACAGAATGATAACTGCTGTGCAATTGACTGGGAAATATGGAATGACAAGAAATATATTTAAGGAGGCAGTACAAGTAAGAATATGTCTTCCCATTGCAGTCTGAACTCAGTCCTGACCTCATACAGTGGATTATTGTGTCACTACTCCATTCCAAGGCAGAGGAGTGCCAACTGAGCAGGATTGGGAACCAACTTATTAATTACAACATTTGTTGAATAGAGTAACATACTGACAAGGACTGGGCATATTAAATTTACAATTTAAATTGAAAAGGAAAGAATGTGGAGGCTCCTTTTATATAATGGCATGTAGTGCGAGCAAAAGAATAAAAGATGTAAACCAATGAAAACATTGTTATTGTCTTTGTAAACTTTGCAACTGATTGAATCGAATTAACTTTAAAAAAGCATATTTTCACACTTCAGTATTGGCAGTGGATTTCAAGTGTTGCATGTACTCAGCATCCTGTTCTATATGTCTATAAGGCATTCTTCAAAAGCAAAGTGTGAATGATTGTGGATAGATGGACAAGAAGAAGAAAGGGGAAACTAAGAGAGCAGGGGAACAGCATTAGTATTGTAGCACGTTTCAATCTATTTGAGAGTCTTGAAGTCCAATGATTTTTGCTACCAAAGCAGGTTGGTTGAGTCAGGAAATCTGCTGACTATGAATCTGAGTATGAAGTTGTCATTGAAAGCTTTGGGCAAAATCAGAAAAAAGTTTCTGTCAATGATGACATTCTGATTTTTTTTCCATTCTCTTTGTATTTTCCCAACTTTCTCACCATTGTCCGTGCCACATCATAGAGGGTAGAATTCCACCAAGTCTTTAATAACCAACCTATGCCTTAATGTTCACTATTCAAACATATTCAAATCATTGCTTACCTGTTTTCCACATATAGGCTGTCCTGGGAGCATGTGGACTGTAAAGAAAAATGGGACATTTCAACATATTGCTGTATATTCTTGCATTCCAGAAAGTAGCTCAGTTGCATTTTGTAGTCCTTGCAATCTGGTAACTCTAGTGATCTAAGTTAAGTATGGTAATTAACTGCAGTGCACAAAAGACCATAGGTTACCTCTCGCTGTTAAAGAGAGACAATTAGCTATATAACCTGAAGGCCATCACTGCACATCAATAACAAGCTAAGGAGGCAGGCCTCCGTGAACTACCTCAGCCGGCGTGGGAGTTGACCCCTGCAATTGGAGGTATGCTGCACCACACTCCTACCATTCAGCACACTGAGCGAGCTGTTCACAGAATTCAAATTTATAAACCACATGGATTCAATTCTTAACCTCAGTAACTATTAATTTGTTTGTATTATTTTATGGTAAATCACACCTTATCTCATCAACAGACTGGACATGTGGACTGGACTATTGAATCGTACCAGTGTGATAGATAATAGGTATTTGTGAGTTATCTCGTCCAGAACAACTTGCCTTTTCACATAAGGAAGAACACAACAGTGGTCATTGGAAAAGGAAAGATTTACTACAAAGGCAGTTCTCAACAAACCTTAGAGGAAAAGAAAAGCGTTTTTTTCCTTGTTATCTGAACTATTTTATTTAATCAGATAATGCACATGGCTGCAATAACAAGCTGGCTTTTGAGGTCATGATGCGTAACAGGCATACATAGTTGACTGCAAAGCACCCGGTGTAATGATGAGATTTATCAAGATTTATTTAAACCCATATAGCTGAGTTCAAAATCTCTTCACAGTGAGTATTCATCATAATTTCATCACCTCTCATTTTAAACAAAAATATGTTGAAATCAGTTGATCATAGGGATTTTGACAATCATAAATTTTGAAAAAAGTGGCAATGGTACCAATTAAGTCATAAATATTACAACAATACAAACTGCTGAATTAAATAAAGGCTAAAGTAAAAAGAGAAATTGTTGGAAATTTCTGATAATTTCAAGCAGTGTTTGTGGAGAGAGAAACAGAGTTAATGATGCTCAAGGCTATCGATCTGAAATATTAACTCTTTCTCTCCAGCGATGTTACTTGAGCTGTTGATAATTCAACATTTTCTCCTGCTATTTCAGATTTTCAAATCCAGCACTATTTTGCTTTCAATAAAATGAAATGTTATACTGATTCAGAAAGGTAAATTTTGCAAGGCTCTACTCCTGACATAGTACCTCACTCAATGGGAGTGGAGATCAGAGAATTAGGATCGGTAGTCAATATGCCTGATAGCTTGTGCTCCCAATTTCTCAGTCAATAAAATGAATGCCAAGAAAAACAGTGAAGAATACATTCATCTCTGCATCACACCTCTCTATCGGGAGACTTGCCAGGCAAAATTTACTGTTACAACATAAAAGCCATGCCAAAGGAGTTCAGAAGGCAGACCCAAATATATTTCAAGTTAACTACACTTCTTCAATAAATTCATGGTGCCATCCTTAAACAGGAACAAACAGACGTCTGGCTACACATAGTGATGTCTACAACTTGCATAAATCATATAGGCAATCCAGCGATACACTGCAGAAAAGCTTTTCTGCATCTAGTGACAACAGATTACAACCATGACAAAGCAAGAGTAATAGGAGTAAAGGGAGGAAGAAGAACAAATGCAGTGGGAACATCTTTAAGCTAATCTCTGCAACAATATAAACCAAAATAATGCAGCAATACAATTGAAATAAAGAAATTAAGATTCACATCATAAACATTATATACCTAGCTGTACAGTTATTGAATTTTAACTGCAATGCACTATTTCTACATATTATTAGTACAACACAGTTTAGTTCTTGGGGTTATAGGCATAATTGTTAATGTTCAAGGTACATGGTCAAATGTGTCCAATACTGAATCAATAAACGTAATGAATGACTAAACCATACAGACCAGAACTTCTGGTTTGATTTCTGATCTGCGTTCAGTCAGCCGTCATTCAGTAATGACAGAAAAGGCACTATGATTAGTCTCAGCAGCCTTGGTTAAGGGGGAGGAAATCAGCCAGAATTCCTACCCCTGGTTAGACCCTTGCTATAAGACACCTGAATGGAGGGCAGAATCAAACTCGGACATGATGATAAAGACAGAAAGTGCTAAAGAAACTCAACAGGTCTGGCAGCATCTGTGGAGAGACGAACAGAGGTAATGTTTCAAGTCCAATATGCGTCTGTCTTTCGAAGAAAAGTCATATAGGACTCGAAACATTACTTCTATTTGCCTTTCTAGAAATGCTGTCAGAGCTGCTGAACTTCTCCAGAACATTATGTTTTTATTTCCAGTCTCTAGCAACTACAGTAATTTACTTTTATTTGGATATGATGATGTTCCTCATGGTCCAGTGTCCTGCCAACACTTCCTATCAACCTCACATGATGAACTACTACTTGAGCAAGGTCCTCTGCAATCTTACCCCAGGAGAAACCAGTACAATGAGAAGAGGCTGATGCAAAAATCACTTTAATAAATAGATCAGTTATCTTTAATCTCCAAAATAATGAACCGCCCATTTTGGTTGCCAGGTAACCAACAGGGATAAGAAAGGAAAAACTTAATTACTCTGAAAAATTCCCGAAATCATTGCAAGATTATCAGCATCTGAACATGGGAAAGGTTGGCAACTGGTTTAAGATTGAGATTCTTTGCAACATTGAATGGTTCGAGCTTAAGATATTTATCTTTCTTTTATCTTTACATATTGACAGATCTTCTGCATATGAGCAAATCTTCCATCTTCAATTTAAATCTGCATTCTTTACTCCTCAATTTTATGACCAACTTAAGTATACTTGCTACTTATACAACAGAATGTTAAGGCACACAGTATGAGATAGAAAGGTAGGGAATATACTATTCAAATAAGCTCCATTTTTCTGATAAGAGTGATTTTTTAAATAGTAGCTCTTTGGCTGATGTCCCCATTCAAAGTGCTGCACTGATTTATGGTTAAATAAATTTTCTGTGTTGATTTATTTTCCATCTATTTAATGTTTGTTAATTGTTCCATATGTTAAAACATATTAGCTGATAAAGATGCACAGTGTTTACACGTGGTTAAAAACATTTTTACACGGTAGGTGATTTTTTAAAATCGTGACAGTGAAGTGCAATTTATTTCTGTTCTCCACATTAGAATAGCACAAATTTAAAACTGAGTTAAAGTTGAACACAACAATATAGCTTCTAATCCCCACTACTTAGTAAATACGCTTTTTATAATGTGTTAAGAATTTTGAATTTTATAACACAGAAACATGACATTTCATAAAACAGAATGTAGTTATGACCTATTTCTTTAGGATATTGACCTTAACTATATCACCTAATTATGACTTTAGCCATTCTACAGCCCCGTTTACACTACAGCCGTAAATGTGAAATCATTTTGAATTTACAGCTGTTTTGGCTCTACAATTGAATGACACTGAATTATCTACCCTGATATGAAATCTCTCACCCTCCAACACTGGTTTAAATTCATCCACAAGCAGACGATCTGAATAAGTCTGGTATGAACAGTCTGATTCAAATCTCTGCTGAAGTTTTGTTCTGCCCAATTAACAGCACATCCCTCAGACAGGTAATTTAGTTTAATCCTGTTCAGACACATGTATGGGTTCAGGGTAGACGTTGGTGCACGCTAGGGAGGCCAAATTCAGTTCAGATAAATGCATCCGAACTCAATTTGATATCCCCGTGTAAATGGGGTACGAGGCTAGCAGAGAAATTACTTACATCTTGTGCAAAAATTCTCTCTCTTACTCGTTGATATTCCTCTTCTCTCTCCTCAATTGATTTACTTCTTCTATCATCTCTAAATGGATGAATCCTATTTTGCTGCAAGATAAACATTTCCTGAAAGGATATGAAATACTGTTCGTTTACACATAAACCTATTTAAAATCCCATCCAACTGAATTGAGGTTTGAGTAGATTCGTTAAAGTATACACATTACTGCTGTCATATGTATGTATAGTAGGTTAACTGGCTGAGTGGATTAAAAATTGAACAGCTTTTGCTGCTGCATATTCTCAGGAAAAGTTTTATTCTCAAGCTTCACACAGTGCTACGTACCTGATTGTCGTCTTTATCCATACTAGAATTATCTCTTTTTAAAATAAATCTTTTCTGGGACTCATCATTTTTCTCATCTTTTATGTGTTCGCAGAACCTTTGCTCTGGTCTGTTGACATATATACACACGAAGAAATACAATCAAACCAGTTTTCTGAAAATGTGATTCAAGTCATTTTACTGTCCACTATTACTGATCTGTTCTGGGACTTACAAAGCTGTAATGGGCATTGAGCCTGTGACTAGTGCACAGCCTGCAGCAGGAAGGGACAAGCTTTACATAGACAATTGTGCTGGACTAGATGTGGTACAATTACACATACAAATAAACAATAAAAATGTTTTACTCATTGCAGAAAATCATTTCTGAAAGACAATCAACATTAAGGACAGGCAATACTTACATTCTAGTACTGCTAGTTTTATTGATTATAACAGACTTTCCAGTTTGATCTACATTGTGATCCATTCCAAAATAAGCTGCTACTCTGTGCACCAACATCCGATGATACGATGACATTGGAGGGAATTTCTTATAGTGGTTGCTAGAAGTTGGAAACCAAATAAAGTCAATATATTCCCCATGAAGGTAATCCTTCCTGTTGTGATACTACACATAAACTTACTTGAAAATAACAAATGTCAATGCAAAGGCTGGGTTGAGACAAGTCTTTCAGATTGAAAAATGGATATAGTTTTGGGTTCCACATCTACGGAAGGACGCGCCGGCCTTGGAGGGGTCCTGAGGAGGTTTACAAGAATGATCCCTGGGATGAAGGGCTTGTCACATGAGGAGCAGTTGAGGATGCTGGGTCTGTACGTGATGGAGTTTAGAAGGATGAGGGGGGATCTCTGTGAAGCTTACAGAATACTGAGAAGCCTGGATAGAGTGGATGTGGAGAAGATGTGTCCATTAGAAAGAGAGACTAAGACCTGAGGGCACAGCCTCAGGGTGAGGCATGCCCTTTAGAAATGAGATGAGGAATTTCTTCGGCCACAGAGCAGTGATTCTGTAAACATGTTGCACAGAAGGCTCTGGAGGCCAAGTCATTGAGTGGATTTAAGACAGAAACACATTGGTTTTTCATTACACTGAGTAGAATGGGCCTGAGAAACATATTAGTCATGATAAAATGGCGGAGCAGACACAATGGGCTGAATGGCCTAATTCTGCTTCAATGTCATATAGTCTTATAGGTCATAGGTGAAGAAGCAAAGCAGCTGGGTGAACAGTGTAATATTGGCTAGATCCATTGGACCAAAACAGAAGATGACATTCTTCACACAACCTTCAACCTCCTGCTCAGGGGCTGCACCAGCCTTTGTAAAACAACTCCCTCAGCAATGTAATTGAGGACATGCAGGAAAAGCTCAGCAGAAACTCACTCCTGCTATTTTTTACTGTAATAGGCATTTTAGATGTCGCACAAGTATTCATAGTTTCCTTCATAAAAATATTTGCAGGTCTCTAAACAATGAGTCTGACTGGTTTAATACACTTAGCCTCTTATGACTAGGAGGAGAATGGGAATTAACACAAGAATGAGATTTATCAGTAAAACCTTGCAGCTTCTATGAACTCTCTGTTAAAGGTTTTAAAAAAAAGCCATCGTATTCATATATTCCGGATAATAAGTATGGTGGTATTCAGTGGACTCAGAGGGAGTTCCTGTGCAGAATAATACCGGTAGATTTGACAGATTTGAGCCAGCCAATTCTTTAAGTGTCTTGCTTCAGGATAGGTTGAATAACATATACTCTGGGAAAGCCCATGAGCTCCAATCCCAGGCATCTGAAAGAGAATTTGACCTCTGGCAGGAAGCATTAATCGCATTATGTGGTTATGCCATTGGAACCCAGAATCTGAGAGCTCAGGCACACAGCACAAATTATGTAAGGAAATTCAATAATGCACCTGTCAACTAGAATTCCAGAAGAAATTGTGAAGCTACTGGATCATTGTAAATCCGTCCATGTTGAATAATGGCCTTGAGTGAGAGCAATCTGCTATCACCATTTGATTTGACCTGGACTTCAACTCACACTTTGCTGTTTATGCTTAGTAACTACATAACATCCAATCTGCTGTAAATAAATTGCTATCAAACAAAGTATTGGTGGACCTATCACCAAAGCTCCAGGTGCTATAGCAGAATAAGACTCAGGGAATCACAATAACATTAACACAGCAAAGATTTTTAATACGTGGGGTCCCACACTGAAATGAAAGGAAGTCCAACAGATCTGTGAGGTTCTAAAGTGACAATCATCTTCACCGTAGCATAATCATCGGCCAATATGCTGAAGTTGTTTATTACCATCCATGGGCAGGTTCTGTCCCATGAGAAGTGAGAGGACAGGAGTATGGAAATGTGTCTTGAAAGGGATTCACTCAGCGACATAGGCAAGAGCCAGGTAACCAAAAGAGAAGATTAACAATCTCTCTGCTGCAGCTCCCCGCAACCCCCCCCACCCCACCCAACTTACAGTTAGCAGGATTGGCCATTGAAGGCAGAGAAATAATTTTGGTGTCCCAGCCCAGTTCAGAATTTTACCTTGCCAGGCGAGAAGGCTAACAGAATGGCACAGTAGTATATCAGAGGGGGTTTCTGACATCTTTCTGCTGCTCTATGTCATTTACCCAGTGACGGGGAAACTAGTAGCTGTGCTAGCCACCAAGAATCCAATTGAGTCAATCAAAGGGCCTCTTCTAGCATTTGTCTGATTGGGGGAGCCAGCCATTACCTATAGAGACCACCCAGTGAAACTCAAAGGCCTTCCAGCACACTCTGGGGTGGCTCCTATTAGAGCATTCTGTGGCCTACATAGGGTACCTCCACCCTCTGCCTTTAGTGACCACCTCATGCCATGTGTTTTCACTATGGTCTGCCTGTCTGACCCTGGCTTCCCCAGACATTGCTTCCTACTCTTCATGGGCTCATGACCTTTCACATGGCCCTCACCAAGCAGATGCAAGCTCACAAAATGGCCTCTGCTGGCAGTGGTGCTATTGAGGCTGTCAGCCCTTTGGTTGGTTGGATAGACCCCTTGGATGCCAGCTGCCCTTTTTAATAGGGATGGTGCCCAATGGAGTGGCCAACTAATATACCTTTCTAATTTCTGCCTCTGGTCATGCCCCTCCTACCTAATTTCAGCCCATCTGTGGAACCTCTGAAGTGGTTCTGAAGGCCTCGAAAGATATGTGATAACTAGCTTCCATGTGCTATTTTTCCATGGTTCCTGCCACAATAAGATAAGAACAGAGAAACTAGAAGCAGGAAAAGGCAATTCAGTCTCTCGAACCTGCTAAGCCATTTAATACGATCGTAGCTGATCTCATCTCAGCCTCAAAACCACTTTCCTGCCTGCTCCCCATAACCATTTATCACAACGCTGATTAAAAATCTTACTATCTTCTCTGTTACTTTATTCAGTGTTGAGAATGGCAAATAATGGGGCATTTTGGCACTGGAATTGCCATTGTATTTCCTGTCATACCAGCAATCAGGTTTTGGGTGGTTAATGAACAATCAGTTAAGGGCCTGAACCCATCTACCTTCACAGCAGCAGGAAACACAGCTGCTTTCCCCACAGGGAAGCCAAGATGATCTGATCAGCAGGTTAAGGGAATGGAGGGCATCCATTTTTCCATTATCTGGGGAAACTGGGTGCACGGATTGGGGACAGAACACTTGATCAGTTCTCTTGTCTCTGATCTCTGACCCCTGACCCCTGACCCTTCTCTCCCCACAACACACACTCTGTGATTGGCCAACAGCTATAGGCAGACTGCACCTTCACTAATGAGACACTGTACAGGCAGAGAAATATACCTGACAGCAATCAAGAGCATTTCATTGAATCAGACCCTTTGGCCCAACAAGTTCACATTGACCCTCAGAGCATCCCTCTATAACCCACCTAATCTACACATCCCTGCACACTATGAGCAATTTAGCATGGCCAATCCACCTAATGTGCACGTCTTTGGACTGTGGGATGAAACCGGAGCAAACCCACCCAGACACAGGGAGAACGTGCAAACTCTACGCAGACTGTCACCTGAGGGTGGAATCGAACCCGGGTCCCTGGTGCTGTGAGGCAGCAGTGCTAACCACTGTGCCACCGTGCCGCATTTGTTCTGTTGGATTTCCTCGCTGGCAGTGGGAGGTTAATCGCCATTGAAGCCCCAGTCCTGTGCGAAAGAGACTAAAAACGAAATATGCTGAATACATTTACTATATGTTCATTTGTGTTTCTCTGTATCTAACGTGAATGCTTGTGGACATGTGTGTGTATATCTGTGTGTACGTGGGTCTCTGTGTGCATGCATGAGTGCAATGAATCTGGCAAATACAAGCCAGTCAACCTTATGAAAATGGTAGAAGAGAAGTTTGGTACAATTATCCAAGACCAAGTTAATTGTTATTTGGAAATTATAGATTAATCAATGACAGGTCAGCATGGATTTATTCACAGCAGTTTGCATGTGATTATTGTTGATAAAGTAATGGAGAGTTTTGGTGTATTCACTGTAAGTAATGTGTATATGGACTTTGAAAAGGCATTTCATAAAGTGCTAATAACAGACTTGTTTTGCAAAAGTGATGTCTGTGGCCTTGGATGGACATTGGCAGCGTGAATGGCTAAAGGTCAGAAAGCAGAAAGTAGTCTAAACACTTGTTCTTTAGAGTGGATGGCATTAGATTTGTAGAGTCCCCTAGGTTTTAGTATTCTTTTAAACCACACTTGGATATTTAGGGAATAATTTCAAAGTTATAGATAATACAAAACTCAAAGTGAACAATTGAACAGGAGTGTAAATGATTTCAGCATAATAAGGAATTTCATTTTGGATAAAATGTGTTCTATCAGAATAAAACCATGGTATTTTGTTTTTCCCTCTTCCGCATGTGTCCTCTAATACTCATTGTTATTGAAATCTGAAAAACTATAAGTGCCCGAAATTGATGATTTCAAATACAAAATTCACTTAAAAACTTCAAGCATTTAAACATTATCTGAAAAAAAAGTAAATTGCATGATTTTGTATGACTAGTGAAT
Source organism: Ginglymostoma cirratum (assembly GCA_024137785.1). Taxonomy (NCBI): domain Eukaryota; kingdom Metazoa; phylum Chordata; class Chondrichthyes; order Orectolobiformes; family Ginglymostomatidae; genus Ginglymostoma; species Ginglymostoma cirratum. Next base: position 20,078,744 of record JAHRHZ010000077.1, on the reverse strand, counting down.
AAAAATAACATCTAAAGTAAAATAAACCTAATTTAAAATGCATCTGTTTAAGGTAACAAATACCAATATAGCTACTTACTTGTTATCATTGATAAAATCTATTAGTTCCTGTTCCATTTTTAAAAGCATCATTCTGTCCCTGTAAAATGATAACCATTAAATCATTATGAATATTAACATTAAGGCAAACATCAAATAAATCAATTCTTCTACTTCGATCTCACTTATTCTGTATGGTCTATCACATCTTTTCCCAACCAAGAAAATAAGAAAATCATTTACTTTCAGCACTTTGTCAATAACATTCTTAAATTAACTGCTGCAAGTGTGACTTATCCTCAGATTGTTGCCACCTTTCACAGTTAATACGGAACTAATGCATGGAGAAAAACCAAAAGATTTAGAATGAGTGCTTATCTCCTAACATAGAATGATCAGCTGCACCACCTCAGGCTACTGTCATTGAATGCATTTTAATGTGAATTTTTCATACCTGATTTGTAGGTTCTTGAAACTGTCTCCATTTTGCTCAACAAATCTAGTGCCAATAAGAGACAGTACTAAGGCCATACGAGTAGCTAAAGTCAGCCATTTGGCCGATCGCGTCTGCTCCAACATTCAATGAGATCATGGCTGATCACAGACTCTTCAACTCAGTTTTCTTGCTTTATCCATATAACCCTCAGTTCTCTTACTGATTTATAGTCTATCCATTTTGGCAATTAATAATCTTAATGGCTTAGCCTCTGTTGTAAGGAATTCCACAGATTCACTAGTCTCTAAGAGGAACAAAACCCTCATCTCTGTCTTAAATGGGCAACCCCTTACTCTGAGTAGGAAGGCAGAATACTAGGTCAATGGAAAGATTTTTGGTAGTGTGGATGTGCAGAGGGATCTTGGTGTCCAGGTACATAGATCCCTGAAAGTTGCCACCCAGGTTGATAGTGCTGTTAAGAAGGCATACGGTGTATTAGGTTTCATTGGTAGAGGGATTGTGTTCTGGAGCCGTGATGTCATGCTGCAACTGTACAAAACGCTAGTGCGGCCTCACTTGGAATATTGTGTACAGTTCTGGTCGTCCCATTACAGGAAGGACGTGGAAGCATTGGAAAAGGTGCAGAGGAGATTTACCAGGATGTTGCCTGGTCTGGAGCGAAGGTCTTATGAGGAAAGGCTGAGGGACTTGGGTCTGTTCTCATTGGAGAGAAGGCGGCTAAGAGGGGATTTAATAGAGACCTACAAAATGATCAGAGGATTAGATAGGGTGGACAGTGAGAGTCTTTTTCCTAGGATGATGACGTCAGCTAGTACGAGGGGGCATAGCTGCAAATTGAGGGGTGATAGATTTAAGACAGATGTCAGAGGCAGGTTCTTTACTCAGAGAGTGGTAAGGGCGTGGAATGCCCTGCCTGCCAATGTAGTTAACTCAGCCACATTAGGGGCATTTAAACAGTCCTTGGATAAGCATATGGATGATGATGGGATAGTGTGGGGGACGGGCTTAGATTAGTTCACGGGTCAGCGCAACATCGAGGGCCGAAGGGCCTGTTCTGCGCTGTATTGTTCTATGTTTTATGTTCTATGAGATTATGCCTAGTCTCTCTGTCAAAGCAAAACAAATTCCCTCATCTATCCTGTCAAATCCCTGGAGAATTTTATACATTTTAATAAGCTCATTTTTCATTCTACTAAACTCTAATGAGTACTGACCCAATTTACTCAAACTCTCCCCAGAGAAAAATCTCACCATACCCAGGATCAAAATGGTGATCCTTGACTGGACCCACCTCCAATGCCCCAGCATACCTTTGCCTAGATAAGAGGATCAAAACTGTGCACAATATTCCAGCTGTGAACTAATTAGTGCCTTGTACAGTTTTAGCAACCTCCCCTCCCCCCCCCCAACTTTTATATTCCATTCCTTTAGGGAAAAAAACACAACAATTCATTTGCTTTCCCTATTGTCCACTGTATGAATCAAAATCCTTCTGTGTTGCAACTTTCAGTTGTCGTTCTCCATTTAAATAATATTCAGCTCTTCTATGCTTCCTGCCAAAGCACATAACCTCACATTTTCCCAGATTATATCCCATCTGAGAAGTTACCTTACCAATTCACTTACCTGTATATATCCCTCTGTAGATTCTTTATAACATCTTCAATACTTGTCTAATTTTATTTTTGGGCCATCTGCAAACTTGGTGATAGCACCTTCACTCCCATCATAGTTTGCTAATCCTCTATTCATGCAAATATATTACTCCCAACGATGTAGCCACTTATTACATAGTCTTATGTGTGGTACCTTATTGAACACCTTTTGGAATCCAATATATCACATCTGCTGATTCTCCTTCATCTATCCTACTTGCTACCTCCTCAAAGAACTCTACTAAATTTGTCAGGCATAATTTCTCCTTAATGAAACCATCCTGACTCTGCTTGATCATATTATGTGTTTCCAAATGCTCCTCTATTACATCCTTTATTGTAGATTCTAACACTTTCTCAACAACAGATGTGAAGCTAACTGGCCTGTTGTTACCTTTTTGTTTTCTCTCCCTTTTAAGTAAAGGCATTTCAGCAGCACCTTTCTAGACTCAGAGTTTTCAAAAACTTAAGGATTCCCTCTTTAACAGCATTGTGTGCCTACATACACAAACGATCTGTAGCCGTTCAAGAAGGCAGCTCAATGTCACCTGACCAAGAGCAAAAATGAATGGACAATAAGGACTGGCCCAGCCAACGACACCCACGTCCAATGAATGAATAATAAAAAACTGAAGATGAAACTAATACATTTCATCATAATTATATTTAAGTATGAGCTTTTATAAAATTACTTCTTAAATTCACTTTTTGAACCAATTCTCTTCTCACTTTCCACCGCACACTTGGAATTACCCATCAGCTGTGCAACAAGGAGTTACGCAGAGTCATTTTCAATATTCTGAACTTACATTGTAGGGTCACGTTAGTCTTGTAAATTCTTCCCCTCTTCAGATTTCATTGATTTGAAACATTGGACATGGCAACATGTCCCAAAGGGCTTCACAAGAGTTTAGTTAAACAAAATTGACACAAAGCAACTGAAAGACTTGTGGTCACATGACGAAACCTGTATAAAAGTAACAGCTTTTAAGGGGAGCTCAAGGGTGAGACAGACCTCCACAAATTTAGGAATTATGGATATCTAGGTCTAGAGAGCTGAAAGCATGAAAACCAATGCAAAGTGATTAAAATCATGTTTGGATAGGGGGCAAAAAAATTGAGGAGCATACAGTTTTTAAAGGCTGATCAGACTCATAAACATTACAGAGATGGAAGTTACTCAGACATGGGAAAGTTGGAAAACAAGGTTAAGAATTTTATAACGAGGCTCTGCTGGATCAGCAGCCAACATAGGTCATTGAGCATTGGGGTTTGGGTACAAAGGCGATCGTGCAAGTTAAGATGTATGTAGATCGCTGGAATGAGCCATCACTTCTGTAGGGTGGACAATGAGAGGCTGACCAGGAGACCATTGAAATGACAAGATCTTAACAAAGGAATAGATTAGAATTTCAGCAGCTAATGAACTGAGGCAGAGTGGAAGCAGGCAGTGCTACAAAGATGAAATTAAGAAGTTTTGAAGGTGAAGTAGATAAGATGCTTCTAACTTACATTAAATTTTCAAATATGACACCAAGGTTAAATGCCATCTGGATCAGCTCAGACTACAGCTGAGCGGAGAGACAGAATTAATATTTAGTGAAAAAATAGTGACTACAGAGAATGGCTTCAATCTTCTCAATATGTAGTCGGAGGAGATTTCTGTTCCTCTGGTGTTTTTTGTCGATTAAGTATTGTGACAAATCAAAGACAGTGGATTTGGTAAAGGTAGTGATGAAGTAAATCTAAACATTGTCAGCATATTCATGGAACCAGAAGAGGTTTTGAATGAAGATGCCAAGAAATAGCTTGTAAATCAGAACAATATCCTTGAGAGGTCCAGAAGTGCTGGTGACGAGGAGCAAGTCATTGCATGTGGCAAGCAAGTTACTGCCAGATAGATAAGAATGGTCCCAGGAAAATGTCCGACAACCAGTTAGAAACAGAGAAAGGCATTGAAGAAAGGGTAGTATAGTCATCTGTTTGAGGGCCGATGACAGACTGAGAAGTACGTAAAAGATTAGCTCACCATGGTCACTATCATTTGGGTTATAATCATAAACATCTACAGGCATGTGAAGAGAAATCTATCGGTATGTGAAGAGAAAAAGATTAGTGAAGAAATTCACTCAGGATCCTTAGACAGCATCTCCCAAACCCATGACCACTACCATCTAGAAGGACAAGGGCAGGAGAAACAGTACCATCTGCAACTCACCATCCAGATTTCAAATATATTACTGTTCATTCAGTGTCACTGGGTCATAAACCGGGAACTCCCTCCTTAATAGAACTGTGGGTCTACCTGTACAAAATGGTCCGCAGCCATTCAAGAAGGCAGGTCAACATATAGATCCCTTGCAGTCAGAAACAGGGAAAGTTATCATTGGGAACAAAGGGACCAATGAAACATAAACTTTGGCTCTGTCTTCAGAAAGGGAGACAAATAACATCCTAAAATTGCTAGGAAACATAGGATTGAGTCAGAAGGAAGAACTGAAGAAATGCAATATTAATAGGGAAATGATGTTGATGAAATTATTAAAGGTCAAGTCATCCCCAGGGTTCAATAATTTACTTAACGGAGTACATAAGGAAATGATCCACAAAAAATGAATGCATTGGTGGTCATGTTTCAAGATTCTATAGACTCTGGAACAGCTCCTGTAATGGATTGGAGGGTAACTAATGTAAAGCCCATAAAAAAGGAGATTTTATTCATTCATGGGATGAGGGTGACGCTGGCCAAGCAGCATTTATAGCCCATCCCTAATTGCCCAGAGGTTAATTACGAGTCAATCACATTGCTGTGCGTCTGAAGTCGCATGTGGGCCAGACCAGGTAAGAGGTAGAGAGAAAACAGGGAACAATACGCTGGCTGGCCTAAAATCGGTCACAGGGAATATTCCAGACTCCGGAATGAAAGATTTAACAGCAGACCACTTGGAAAACAGGATTAGACAGGGTCAGCATGGATTTACAAAAGGAAAATCAAACACATCAAATGTAGTAGAATTTTTCAAGGGTGGAACTAATAGAGTTGATCAGGGGAGCCACTGCTTGTGGTTTACTTGAATTTTTAGAGAGCTATTAATAATGTCTCACAGCATGTAAAATTAAAGCACGTCGGATTGGAGGCAGTGTACTGACATGAAAGAGAAATGATTGGTAATCCAGAAATGAAGAGTAGGAATAAGCGTCTTTTTCCAAATGGCAGGTGGTGACTAGTGGGATACTGCAGCATTCAGTGCTCGGGCCTCAGCTATTCACAACATATATTAAAGATTCAGTCGAGAGAACTAAACATAATGTCTCCAAGTTTGCTGATGACACAAAGCTGTGTGGAAGGGTAAGCTGTAATGAGGATGCAGAGATGCTTCAGTGTAATTTGGACAAGTTCAGTGAGTGGGCAAATGCACGATGGATGAAATATCATGGGGATAAATGTAAGGTTAGCAAAAACAGGGAGGCGGATTATTACCTGAATAGTAATAGTTTGGGAAAGCAGGAGGTGCAGTGAAACCAGGGTGTCCTTGCACAGCATTCGCTGAAAGTAAGTATGCAGTGCAACAAGTGGTGAAGAAGGCATGTTGGCTTTTATAGTGAGAGATTTCAAGTACAGGAGCAGGAATGTCTTGTTGCAATTGTACAGGGCCTTGGTGAGACCAGTCCTGGGGCAATGTGTGCAGCTTGTTCTAGCTATGGAGAGAATGCAACAAAGGTTTACCGGGCTAATTCCTGGGATGGCAGGACTGATGTATAAAGAGAGACTGGATCTGTCAGGGCTATATTGACTGAAGTTTCACAGAATGAGGGACGATCTCACAGAAAGTTATAAAATTCTAACCTTTGGAGAGGCATGGGAGGTTCAGGACAGGCCCATAATTTGCAAGAACAGAGGATCATGGGTAGTATTGCTGCAGAGAGGGAATCATTAACAACATTACTTAACATGGGGGCCAGGAAGAGTAGTTGCATTGTCAGTAAACTTCTGGTTAGGTTCAAGCTAGAAAGAAGTGAGAAGATGCGTTTGAAGAGTACATGATGATGGATAGGAACCGAACAAGAAAAAGGTAGGATTACAGGCATAGGGCAGGGGAAACCTTTGGAGAAATGTTGCCCAATGTGCTAAGAGAGGGAAGCAGCTGAGGCACTCAAAGGTTGTTCTGATGGTTTTTGGAGGTAAGAGAGGAAGAGACAGGAAAGATGGTCTGTGATGGAGAACAGCAGAATCTGACAGTGCTTTATTGGTTCTGTACAATGTGGTGAAGATGGCGAAGCCGGTTGTTCACCATAGACACTAATGTCTGTGTCTGTTGGACTCTCCCCAAAGCCACAAGCATATCATTTGCTTATGTATGACCGTCAGCAATACACGTACAAAAACTAGCGAATCGTTTGAATGACAGTCATACAGAAAATCTTCGATATGACTTATTGACCACACCTTCGAATTTTAGTATGGAGCTGCCTGAAATAATAATACCTCATTTATTTTGAGTTCCATTGAAAATCTATATTTGGAAACAATCTTACTTGTTTTATCTGGGCTGCTTTCAGAGTCGGGTGAACTAGTCATTGATGATGACAGTAGGTTCTTTTAAATCAATGGGGAAGGTGATGGCCGTATTAGCACTAGACTGTTAATCCAGAGGCCCAGGTAAGTTCTGGGAACTCAGGTTCAAATTCTGCCATGACAGACTGAATTCAATTGAAAAAAAGTCTGGAATTAAGAGTCTAATGATAACCATGAAACCATTGTTGGTTGTTAGAAAAGTCCACCAGGTTCACTAATGTCCTTTAGGGAAGGAAACTGCCATCCTTACCTGGTCTGGCCTAGATGTGACTCCAGACCCACAGCCAATGTGGTTGACTCTTAACTGCCCTCTGGGCAATTAGGGATGGGCAATAAATGCTGCCTGGCCAGCTACACCCTCATCCCATAAATGAATAATAGAAAACTGCTGTAATTGTGCAGTTATTTCCTTCTAATAAAAATATATATTTACATGCGGCATTTCAATGTTATCACTGATGTCATAATCATGTAAAGTTATATAACTTGCAGCACCAGAATCAATGATATCACAGAAAATTGAACATTCAAGAAGATAACATTGTTCAATTCAATTGGTTTGTGAGCAAATGCTATACCCAATATAAGTTTTCTTTCTTAAAATTCTTTTATCTCTTTCTCTCCTGGGCTACAGCTGTCTACTCGGCTTTAAATATTTTACTTCTTCTTCTCTGCCAAAAGATGGACACTAATATTTGTTTTCTGCTCACTAATGAACCTGCTAAGTGTTTCAGCGTTTTGTATTCTGACAATAATTTAGTTTGCTGGAATTAAATTTTTGGTGCAACAGATGCGACATCAAACCCACAAACAATCCAATTTTTCCCAGTCTCTAATGTCACAGGATTTTGTTTCAATATTTTCAATACTAAACACACACTTTAGGAACCATTTTGATTTCTTTTTGAAAACAAGAGTGTTTTCTGATGATGTGCCTCCATCACAGCCAATCACATGCAATCAACCAATAGGCAGAGCATAGACCCATTTCTCAGCCTATCAGAGGGCTTTGCATTGACCTTTTAAATTTCCAGAATAGACCGGCAGCTTCTGGATCCTAAAGGCTGTTGGTACAGACCTACTCCAGCAGCAATAAGGAAAGCACTTTTAATCTTCTTGTGACAGGCTTGGGGTCATAGGGAGAGGAGTGTCAAGATGGTCAGAGGAAAAGGCAAGAGGTTGGCTTTCAGAGATTCCTCCTCTTGCCCCTCATCTGAGCCTCTGGTTACAGAAATTGGAGGCACCTCACCCACCAACTCTTAACCTGTCGGTAAATCTTTCTCGCCTGCTGGGCAGACAGATGATAATGGAATTGATAATGGACAACACAGTGTGGAACAGGAGGAGCACAGCAGGCCAGGCAGCATCAGAGGAGCAGGAAAGCTGAAGTTTCGGGAAGAAGGGTCCCGACTCAACGTCAACTTTTCTGTTCCTCTGATGCTGCCTGGCCTGCTGTGTTCATCCAGCTCCACACTGTGTTATCTCTGAGTTCAGCATCGGCAGTTCTTACTATCTCTGATAATGGACAAGGCAGGTTGAGGTCCTTACATGGACAATAATTGATTATTTAAGCCTTAATTTGTGGCAGGTCGAGAAAGTTAATGGAAGTGAAGTTGCCACGGATTCTCACCCAAAACTTAATCGGTAATGTGATGAGAAGGGAGTATCTCACCTGTGCCAACTCATGGAATTATTTCCCTTTTCACCACTTCTCTTACTATCTGCCCCTACTTCCTACAGTGAGAAAGATTGCAGACAGGTGATCACGGAGGCGAGCTGTTATTGTTTTAGGGTTTGATTGTGGGGCTGTGGGAAACCATCCTGTTTGTCCTGGCCCATAAGCAATGCTATAAGATGCATTTACCTGACCGATCTGAGACTTCTCTACCTCCTCTTACTAGATTTCCTGAGGCTTGTGTAACATGGACTATAGATTGAAAATAGACTGCCTGTAAAAATGGAAGCAAGTAACCTCCTTAAAATGTTCTCCATGACCAGCTGCATTGTGAAGGTCCATCAATTTGCCTTTCATTGACTGTCTTCCTGAAAACCACAGTGAGCAGTTTCTGCTAGGGTTGGATACTTTTAACATTTTAGCAAAACTCAACTGTTTTTTTTTGGGGGGGTGGGGTGGTATGGTTAAAGTCTAGCCCATTATTCCAGTTCCATGGCATACCCAAACATTAGTTAAACCTGCTGTTGCATCTCAGATATTTTGGCAAATATAACACAGTTTGAATTGGCAAATTATTAGTATATGGAGTACTCTAAAAATAAAGTTGAAATAAATGTTTACCAGGTTATCCCTTTAAATATGGAGGTACTAACCTGGGATTATTCTTTAATGTATTAATAAGAAATTCATGCAAATCTATCCCTGTAGAATCTGTGTACTCTTGACTGCAATCTGCAACAAAAGAACATACTTTTAACAACATTCATTATGTTTTCAGTCTAATTTCCCAAATTACAAAATAGATATTAATTGGTGTGGACCATTAAATTGAGATAGTGACCTTCACAGCTAAATCGGTAAACAAAGATGAAACATTATTACTCTAACTAGACTCTGAAGCAGCATGTGTTAATGTAAATCAGGTCTAATACACCTAAAACAGTCCCATGCAATTCAGTTTGGTATGACTGCCAGCCTAAGAGGAGGTGAAGGCCTTGAAACAAAAGGCTGACTAAATGGAGCAGCATATACAAGTCTTTATTCCCATTGGAACCACAATGACTCAAAATTGCTGGTATGTTATACCTTTTCCACATTTGACAGAGACATTACTTTAAAAGACTGCAGTGAATTTAATTTGCACACACAAGCAAATCCAGCAGTTTATGGCCAGTGAATATCAATAAAGAAGCTAAGGGTATACATCCATTCTTGCCAGGCTTTCAGCTGGGTGATGGAAATTGTCGCACAACACATAACGATTTGAAACTCACATGCCTTTTCTTTGCTGCAATCCACATTTTTTGAAAGCACTAATAGCAGCGCCATGAGCTCCTCATTATTTTTCCTGTAATCTTTGGCCAAACATCTCCATATTGTGAACTAATTTCCCTTGTTATTGTTTTTCCTGAAACTTAATTAACATAAGACAATCCTACTGAACTGATGCTCTGCTCATACATGTCGGAGTACATAAAATTACTTCAATCCTAACATTGTTTAAGAATGGTCATTATTTAGGTAAATTCAATGAATAAGCTTTCCTATATACGTTCGTTCACATTACAAAAATGGTTTTGTTTCTTGAAGGACTTAGAGTGGGAAAGAAGGTATTAAGTTCACTTTCACAAAAGACAAAGAAACCTGATAAGCACAGTAATAATTTACAAAATTTTTGGGTTTCAGAAATTATAAATTACAATATTAAGGTGATGAATGATACGTATGAAGTGGTTTTGTTAAGCTATATGTAGAGAACTTATAGGAATTACATAGTATAGATTCACACTCTCGATCCTCGACATGCCAAGTGACTGATGTTTTCCCCAACGCTCTGGAGAGAAATGATACGAAGATGTGACACTTTTCTGCAGTGAGGAAACACTAATGAGAGCATTAAGGGTCATCAGGGCCACACCCATCCAGTTTATCGCGGCTGATTTCATAATATAAATCAAAGTATACCCTTTGCCAAGAACATTGTTAGCCTCAGGTAAGGAAATGGCAAATGATACTTTTAAAGAGAGATTGTACTAAAAAATATCTTAAATGATGGGACATAACAACAAACATTTTCAGTATTTTTAAATAATTTAGAATATAGTGATTTGGAAACTTTGCAAAATAAGCAATGAATCAGTATATTTTACAAAGTTCAGGTAAACTATTATACAGTATATGTACCTCTCCAAATATACCAAGAGCAAACAAATCTCAAGAAATGCTTTGAATTATAAGCACACATTAAACAAGAGTCTAATTCCATTACAATTCAACCATTTAAGAATTCCAGCGCAGTGGTACAGAACTTTCTATGATCTCATATCAATTAATATAGGTGTAAAGTCAGCATACTCTATATGATTTTGACCGACTAGTCTGAAAACCAAGTTGACTTCAGTGTCAGAATTTCTGAAATGCAATCATGAAGTGTGAATCTCTGTGTGAGTACAATAATTCATGAATTTTACCACATTTTTCAGAAAAGACACACTATTACATAGGAAAACTCAAACAGTCTAAAAATAGCAGGGAATATGCTGAGAGTCAAAAATATTGATTACTTTTTATCATTAGATGTTTGTGCAATGGATTTCACAGAACACTAAATATCTAGGAACTTCACTTTGTTAGGTGCTGCTCGTAACTGTTTTTGAAGTAACAGGGTAGCAATCTAAGGAAAGAACAGCTAATAAAGATCAAAGTTCTGGAGTTCCCTACTTAACTGTCCAGTGCATGTGCCTGGAGTAAGAAGGCAACGCTTCACCATTGTCTCAAGAAATAGGCAAAAAATGTTGTTCTTGCCAGTGATGCCCTCATTCCAGGAATGAATTAATAAAAAAGAAATTGTGGCATTAACGTACTGAAAATTGGTTAAGTCTGACGTTTTTTATTCAGATTGTTTATATGTGATGGCAGAGGGTGGACCAATACAATTGATAGTCTCTAACTCTTAGAATTTATAGATGCAAATTGCTAGAATTTCATATTGTTCTTTTTTTTTAACCATTGAAGAAAACCAACCTTTGATAGAGTAAAAACTAATAAGGATTTTTCTTTATTCATTACCAACATGACAAAGTTATTGTCTATTTGACACCAGAACGGATTATGAGATTTGTAACAGTCATTCATTGGAGGTTGATCAAGGGGATATTTTGTTCTAGGAATATTTTACAGAAAATAACAAGACAAAAGATCAATGCAAATGATACTCCGAGGTAATTTTAGAATCATATCTGTGAATGTTATTGTAGTCAGTTTTTCATGATAATGTCAATTCATTACTTAACAATTACCTATCTTAACTAAACATTTGTATTTCCCCACTTGCTGTTCGACATATGTCCCAACTGGTAATGCCAACTGTTAGCAACCAACACCAACTTTGAATTGTGGAATGAAAACTAAGAAAATTTTGATCAGGAGAATCACATGGAATAATTAATCTTTTGCATGATATTGTATAATTTAACTCTGCCTGACTTCTTCCAGACCGCATTTCATCCTTTATTACAATGAGGCTTAGTTTTGAGAACTTTGTCACCATCAGCCAGTTACACTTTCCATCTGGTGAAAATGAAAGGCACTGATCATAATGTCCGTAACATATTGCAGAGGAAGCCAACATGTGTATTTGAGAAAAGAATATGCAGTTTAAAGAAAACGTAAACTCATTGTACATAGGCTTACAGCAGTTGTAACAAGTTTCAATCCCAAAGTAATATACTGGCATTTTGCTTTTCAAATAAATAGTTTGAAGATATTTTAGTTACTCAAAGCAAAAGAAAACCTAACTCCAGACTATGTCAATACAGTGAAGTCTGTGTCAATGATAAAAATTGTACATCAGAGGAGATGAGAATAAAAGAGCAATGAACCTAAAATTCAAGGAAACTAACCTTTCTTTTGTTCTTCGGATCAATTGATACTTTGAAAGCACCCAATGTTTGCATCTCTATTTACTCACTTGACATTTATTAGCCTTTGAGCACAAATATTCCATCTCATATTCATTTTATCTTTAATTTTCAATATCATTAAAGTGCTAGTCTAATCTCATTGTGCAGTGACACTCTTGCCACTCAGCCTGAAGGTCATGGTCCAAGACTCACTCCAGAAGAAAATCAAAGAAGTAAAAAGTTGACCACACTCAAAACAGCAAGATGAATTACTGGTAGCCTGACAGGAATCAGCAGTCAGGCAATTGTTCTCATGGTAAGAAAAGGAATACAAATCACTGGTCTCCACAAAACAAAGCTGAAAGTGAATGAAGCAAGATAAATCCATAGTGGAAAGAATTAGAGAAGAAATGGTGTTGGCCTAATATTGGGTGAAGAAATGAACATAATGTTCATCCTCATGTTATAAAGTTCTTTGAAGTTTGTAAGTGTAAGGTTGGTAGCATTTTTTTTTAGGTGAAGAAATCGATTGAAATAGCTTTTACGGACTGTCGCTAATCAAGCTTCAAGTCTCAAAAGAGATTAAACTACTCACATGGCAATACCAGATTTCTCAAAAGCCTTTCACAACATTCGTCATGACAAGTTCCTGTCCAAACTCCTGTGGAACTGGGGGGACATTATTAAATTGGACCCTTTATTTCCTCACCAACAGAAGAGAAAGGGTGGTGTATGATGGGGAATCATCCTCTCCTAGAGATGTCCTCTCTGGAGTGCCCCTTACCATTGTGTTGGGACCTTTAGTCTTCTTGAAACACATAAAGGACCTACACAACAAGTTAAAAACAGCATGTTTTCAGATGACTAGATGGAATATGCAAAAGGAATAAAACTAAAAATAATATCAATTCGTTGCAAGATCATTTTCTGGAATTGAAAAAAAATGCCAGGATGAAAAGGAGATGGCACACAATGCTAAAAAAAACTATGTCATGCACATTGCTGATGAAAAGGGTCCAATTACAGATAACTAAGTTCTGTAATCTAATTCTCCAAAAGGCAGTTGCACAACAATCCCTGGGGGTTTACCTTAAAAATAATCTTTGATGAGGATTCCACATTCAGCAAAAAACATCCAAGGCAAACAAGATTCTTGGATTTCAGAGGAAGGACCCTTGGGCATTGCAATGAAAATATCAATGTTATAGCTTACCAAACAAATGACTGCCCAATCCTGGAGAATGCAGGTTGTATGTAGGATCCTTTGAGAAATAATAATAAAACTGAAGTGATCCAAAACCATGCTGCACAATTCTCAGTACGGGAAATACACCAGTGTCACATCCGTGATTAAAGATTTGGTGTAGGGATCACTACGGCAAATGATGGAAAAAAATAGACCTACATGTTCTATAAGATATGGAACAGACTGGGGATTGACAGATATCAATATGTAGTGTCCTCAGGAAATGAAAAACGAAGTAGTCATCCACACAAGCTATAAAATTCAGATGTTTCCAAGACACTGCATCAATAATCTTTATTCACAAGAAAATTCCCTGGAACAGGTTACTAATAGGAATAGCTACAGCCCCAATACTGAATCTTCAAGACTCATTGTTAGATTCTTCCCATTTAACATTATCAGGTCATCACAGCAAGCCATCCTGATTTGGTTAGTTGTACCCACAAAAATGTTTGCAGAATACATATTATAAAGGCAGCACAACAAAACCAGAAGCAAACACAGTGAGCAGAATCAGTGACAAAATAATCCAAGTTATCAATTACAGCTGAAACGCAGAATACGATCAGTTGTTGTACATCACAGAGTAATTGCAGACTGGAGGAGAAAGAAGAAATCTGGCAGCAGATGAACGACACAGTTCAAACCATAGGCAGTAACAGGCCAGGGGAAATGGGTGATCTATTTAAAGTGGGAAGTATATGAAACTTGTGACAACAATTGTGCTTGTGCACAACGAAAGCTACGAAGTTATTCATGATGGATACAGTTTGAGGGAGCAAATGAAAGAAACAGCCAAGATCCTGGAGTTCGTTGTCGTGCTAACTGGTGATGATAAAAACAATGCAGTAGATTCCTCCTAAGCTACAACAGAGGTGACAGTGAAAGACGGCTGAACTACAGCATGGTTCGTACAGAACACGCGAAGGAATCAAAGAACTGCAGAAGTCTTTGCAAGCAGGACTGCTCAAAATAGACAGCTGGTAGCAGAGTTCTGTGCAAAGTAAACAAATCAGCAGAAGTCAAGAGGTAGACAGAACATCTGGTGGTGGCATTTCAAAAATTTGCAAGTGGAAGAAAAATTAAGACAGCAGATGGAGAGACAGCTAAGAGAAATAGAACTAAGTCATACAGACTCTGTGGAAGACTAGTAGAACTCAGTGGCAGATGTGATGAGAAAACCAAGCGCAGAAGTGTGAAAGGAGATCAGCAGACCAGAACAGGGCTGCTAAATAAACTTTGTAGTGTAACAAAATGACAGAAAGTGCATTAAAACTAAAGAAGGAACTTAGTAAAGAAGTGGAAACAGTTAGGTCTCTAGAAAATAAACAGCAGTACAAAAAGACGAAAAGGAGTGCAAAGAAAGTGATTGCAAGAGGAAGATTTCTGACCGTGGAAGGAATATTTGAAAGTCTTCATACTAAAGAAGAACAAAAAAATTGCAACAAGATAGATGAACAAGAGTTGTGAGAAATGATGGATGAAGAGAAATGAGTTGCTTCAAGTATCTGGTGTGGGTTGTAGGTGAAGATGAAAGAACTGAATGAAAACTAAACAGCAGATTAATGCTCGTTGGAGTAGTTGGAAGACAAGTAGTGAACTGTTGAATGATGGAAGGTTACTGCTGAACCTGCAAGGAAGACTCAACAAGACAGTTGTGAAACTAATAGAGATAAAAGGTACTGCAGATGCTGGAGAATCCGAGATAACAAGCATGGGGCTGGATGAACACAGCAGGTCAAGCAGCATCACAGGAGCAAGAACTTTGTTAGGTAGTCAGCAACATCAAGAAGAGAGGAACAATGACTGAACACAAATGAGAATTGGATGCCAAGATGGATATACAGAGTGAGGAAGGATGAGATTAGGAAGTAGTAAGATGGTTAATGAAGACTGTGGATGTTGAAATAAAGTAATCAGGGAGAGATTAAAAGACTACGCTTATAATTTACTGTGAGAGAGAGAGAAGATGCAGTGAATGATTGGTGGAAATGGAAGCAGAGTGTAGGAAGAAGGAGAAAAGGAAGGTGTAAAACCAGATGTAAGGAAGTAGTGATGAGATCATTAATTGAAGGAGGAGTGAGTTGCATTCTGGAGTCATGACCCCGGTGGTGAGTGGATACATTTTGCAACTCAGCAGCCATGCTCACTTTTCTTCTGGTTGTTCCAATGTTAATGGAAAAGTGGCTTGATACCAAACAAAGGTTTTATTACTGCTGCAAAGATACCAAGCAGTCACCTGGATAATGTGCTCCAATTGGGTCCACACCAACTGAGGGATCAGAACTCCTCCTGGATGTAGAAATTCTCAAATCTTACTTGTAGCATTTTCAAAGCAGGCTTTCAGTAGCCAATAGCTTCCTGCAGCATCTGCTTGTCTGGAGAAGTTGCATTCCTGTTCCACATGCTTCCCGTGGCAAGAGAAACTGAAATTCATTCATCTACCTTTATATACAGAACCTCCCGACTGCCCCCAGGCAATAGTGACTGGTGAACTGCGAAATGTTGGAAATATCACCTGCTTCAGCCTGGAAGGGGACTGACACAAAAAAATTCTCATAGTTGCATTCACCCTTGAAGCCACTGACAATGTTGTCCTCTCCCTGCTCTGGCACTACAGGGTTACCTGCAGCAGATGGCAGATTTCAATGAGCATCTCCTTCACTAAGTGAAGATTTTCCACTCACTGTTCCTCACTGAAGGTCATGTACAAGAAGTATTCCCTGAAGACCGGTAGGTGAATGTGACCCATCTTTCTTCCTCCCTTTTTAGGCCACTTCTCTCCTCTGTACCATTTCTGTTAAACCTCCCAATCACACTGTAGGCCAAGTGAAATAGAAACCAAAACACTCATGCCCAGGAGCAGGTGATCTGAGCAGACCTTTTGAAGTGAGAACCAAAATGTGTTGTGGCACTCTCTCCAGGACTTCAGCAACTTTACACAGCACTATAACCACCAAACACTTTGATGAACTTAACATGTAGAAATCAGTCAAAAATTAACCTGAAAGTAACTGATGATCCTTTTAAATAGAGCAGGACAAGAGGCTGAGGATGAGTTTGCAAAATTCCTCTTGTTGTTGCATGAACATAAGTGTTAGCTAGTGAATTCAGGCTGAACATGGCTCACTTGGTATCAAATCAGCATTATGTGCTGACAACATGATCTGCCAACTTTGCATGTCTCTGGCATGTTTGCCCCCACTAATGACCTACCCAAAATGGCTCCTGCCCTGAAACATGAGTGTAAAGGTCAACATCAATTCACCATAGTCTTACCAGATCATAGGGCTGTTCTCACATTGGACAGAGAGAGAGAGAGACAACTGATGGCGATTTAACCTCAGGGTCACCAAACCACAGGCAAAGGGAGAGGTTGAGAAGGAGAGTCCTTCATGGTAACTTCAGGAAGTGTGAGAATTGAAACCATGCTTTTGGTATCAAACTACACCACAAACCAGCCAACTGAGCTAACCGACCCCCAAGCATAAGTGTGCATTCAGACACCATTTTGGCAACATAGCACCACTTTGTAGTGACAAACATATAGGAGTGCTGTAACTGCATTTCATGGTACTACTTTTTTATGAGCAGTTGACATCCTATCAAAATGCACCTCACATCTATATTCAAATAATTTTCCATGTACATGCCCATCCTGCAAGTTTGTTCATGTTTGTCATGGTTCTTCTTAGTATTAACTGCATCCTCCTTGCTTAGTGACATCCACACATTTTGACATTACACTTCCTATTCCTGAGTTCACAATCAGCTATGGTTATTATTTTTCTAATCTTGCCCCACTCAATCAGTGTTATTTTGATGTCCATGTTATGATGGATCATTTTTATGAGTTGATTTGATCAAGCAAAAAAATGGATTCGTGAGCCTTTTGTATTACTGATTATGACCTCCGTTTTGCCTAGTAGCTTGATATGGATGTCTTCCATTTAATGTCTTAAAGTTTCTTTGTTTCTTCTATAATAAACAACCTTTGTATACTATGTTCATGGGACTGCAATATGACTTCCACAATCTATTGCATGACATGCCACAGCAACTGTTTTTTGAACAGTTTTGTGATTTCAAACATTGTTCTGATATTGTACCAGTCTTAGAGTTACTGTTTTTTAACTGTCTACTATTGAAGGGTGACTCAACATGGTTACCAGTTTTCTACTATAATTGTCAAGTAGAAAGTGTGTAAGTGCAGCGAAATAGAAATAAAGTTATGATTTATTTGCATATTTATTACTGGAATTCCTGTTCATGGAGAGTTTTCCATTCACCCTAACATTAAATCTATCAATATTCCAATTTATGGATAGGTTAATCTATTAAAGTAGTTCCTTTTACATTTCAAATGCCAATTTAATGATTTGAAACGTGAAAACTTAGATTTACATTGCATTTAGGAGTATGGATGGGACTAGTGTACTGAAATGAATCAATGGAATAAACTGCTCCAGTAAGTCATGGCAGTATGATGTGAACTTCATGTACAATACTGTGCATGCTTCCAAGAACAATTCCAAAGGAGTGCCAGCAGAAATATTTGTTTCTCCATAATCCTGTTTTCTGTTTAAAATCTAACATTGTTATGTTGCAGGTTCTGTATGAACTAAAGTCTAATAAAGTGCATCAACTTTCACATTTACTTAAAACCAACTTTTACCAATTATTGCATCAGCATTTGTCAGTCTTAACCATTAATTGAATACAACCATTTTAAGTCATTTTGCTCACATCATAGATTGGCAAGAGAGTAGAGGAGGTATAAGAACTGCACCCACTGCTTTTTTTTTAGTAATAAAGGGGGTTGATTTCAAATGCGTACCTTTTGACAACATTCTTATTTTAGGTTTTTCACTAGTTTTTTCTTTCTCTCTGTTTTTATCCTTGTCCTTTTCTTTCTCCAATTCCTCTTTATTAGTTTTATCATCATCTTGAAAACTTGGAGAACTGGTAAGCTGCAGCTGAATTGAATCCTGTAACACAAAAATTACTAAGAAATAATAATTCCTTTCATTTGTAAAATGACTGGTTATGTTGCTATCACTTACAATCACTCATCAATCTACAAATTTTCCACTTTATCATCTTGCAAAGAATGATAATTATGGCTGCTTTTGAAGAGCATTAAGCACCCTCCTCAGTAAAGAATAATCATGACAAATGAAATCGCGATTCAAAATAAATTTTATAACACAAGATTATCTTTCATAGAAGCAAGTGTTTGATCATAACACTTGCAATATCTGCTTGTTACAAATAATAATCAAATTACATCATCTCACCAACAGAAATGGGAATGAACGGGAGACAGCAGTATTGACAATATACTCCCTTAGTTCTTATATTTACTGAGATTGATGGCCAGTACAAAGAAAATTATTTCACATATCAATCAATACCAAGTCAAGAATCACAGAAGTTGTACAAGTGTTCACAATAAAAGCTAGCAAAATATTCTAAAATTCTTGGTCTTTGGAACAACAAAACACATTTTATCTCAAAACACTGATATCATAAACTGAGCACAAATTTCCTTCAAAATTTTTTGCATGTACAATAATCCAAACAATTGCAAATTCATTACTGATATAATGGAGACCCCGATTGAAAATGTCACCAATAATCCTCATTGTTACAAATGTTAACCTTACAACATAATGAGCGGACACTGGATTTCTGTAGGGTCGAAATGTTAACTCTACAGTTCAATGAAATATGTCCTGTGATTAAAAGCTGGTTGTAGCACGTTGCAATTGACTGATAAAATATCATGCATATGGTGAATTTTATTTTTTCAGCCTTGTTCTTCAATTTTGAGACAAAAATGTTCCCCATTGTTTCGCCCTTTTCCCCTCCCTCCCCCAGGAGGGTTTCATGGTTTTGATTACATCAGAGTCACTCCTGGCTCTGCTCCTAGCAGATATTGTGATGTACAGATCAGTCCTCCTCTTCCTTTAACCATGCACCTCAATCCACCTAAACTTTGGTAACAACATTGGCAATTTTCCCAGGTGTAAAGGCCAGTACAGTTGTGGTTTTAATGTAATTGTCCAGTCCTTGAACAGTGAATAAATATGCACTCCACCAAGTCAATGTATCCAGCTTCTTAAAAATAACAGAACTAGAATGTTGCATTTCGTCCCTCCTTTCCCTTCTCCTGTCCCCAAAACAGGTTTCACAATTAAGATTGCTTGACTTCTCGTTCCAGAATCCTTGGTCCATATAGATTTCAGAAACAATGTTCAGCCCATGGCAGTCTTAAGTTTATGTCCTCAAATGCTTACATTTGATGTGATAACGACATCTGGAAAGCACATGCATTACAGAATAGTTAAAGCTCTGCTGATACTAAGACAGTTTATTTAGTATCATAAGTCTATGAATTATAGGATGCATAGTTGCCTTTTTGTTCAGTACTCCTCTTAATTATCGAAAGTCTTCGTCATATAGCAGGAGTGCTTCTGAACTGGGGTTAATCTCAGCCTGCAATTGTTTCATCATTACTAATTCCCTCTTTTGAGGACTGAGGTGAAGAAAATCTTGCCGAGAAAAGCAGCAACGTCATAAGCAATCCTTCCTTTTGCTAGGCAGCCTCCTCCCTTACAGCTTTGCAGCATGTTTGATAAAATAGTACAGTGTGAAAGTGAGTTGAACATGCAGAAAATTACAGCTGCTTGGTTGCATAGCAACAGAGGACACATGTTTGATATATAACAGCAAATAACGTCACAGCACAAACTCAGTTTGCCAAATTTCAGTATGTTAATAATACATTGTATTCTTTGTGCATTCTGGGTTTAGAACTAAATTAATGAATTAAATCAAACTTCTGACAAATAAGTTCATAATGGCATAAAACTCCAATATAAAGAAGTTTTAATGCCAGTGAACAGTAAAAATGTTTTGAGGCATATTGTGCCTTAATACCCCTAATGTATGAGACTTTCAATGGACCTCTTGATAGATCTTGCCCTTAGGGAAATATAAAGTGACATGCATCCTCTGTCCCCATAGAAAGCTATAAAAATAATTTAGAGTCAAATGCAGCACTGATGAAATGCAGGAAATGTGCAGGACAGATAGGCTCATCTTCTTGCCGAAACTTAAGATTAACAAGTGCAACTGAAATAATAGCCCTAAAACAAGTTTTATATATACATATATGTTTAATGAGTAATGTAATGCTAGATTAAATTGAAGGAAATAATAACAATAACTAGACATTTTAATTATTATAATGAACTTAATGTGACAAGGTGGTTGCTTGTCTGCCAAAAGGTTCAACGCTAGATTTGTGCTTAGCATTTTAGAGCTTAACACAACAAGTCGCTGAGGCTGTGAGTAGAAAATATCACCTTTAGTTTTTGGAATGATTACATTTTCTTCTTTCAGATTATTGAGTACTGTTCCATTGCTAAATATTTTCATACTAGCATTGAAATCAACAAAGGCTTTCACATAATGGAGCAAAGAAGATCACCTAATCTTTGGACAACAATTTGAAATGGATAACGTTTGATCAGTCACCCATAAAAAAATCTTCCAATTCTCCTTTCCATTGGCGTCTTGAAAAGCAAAAATCAGGAGAGCCGTGGAATAGATAACTGATCCAATACCCCCAACTTCACAATAAACACGAGAGCTGTGGCAGTTCCAATATTGCCAGCAGTTCTAATCAGCCTGGGCTTTTGAACGATTTCATAGAAGAAAAAACACCTCCCAAATTGTAAGTACATTTCTAACATTATGTTAAAATTTTAACAAGTGGTCATCAGGATTTTCACCAAATGGCTAAGATAGGTAACAAGGTTTCAGATATTTGCAAGTGCATGTGCATCAATGCAATTTCTCCCAGATCTGTAACTTGTTACGGTAATCAGATGGTAACATTGGCTGCCACCACTAAATAAAATTAACTCCTTGCATACAGACATCCATACACAGTGGAGTTAAAGACTGCCATATTCATATTGAAGATACTGTCATCGGAAACAAGCAATGGCAATGAAGAACTGACATAGACTTTAGCTGATTACTACAAAAAAAAGACCGCTTCAGCTGGAGCTCATCTTGGAAGCAAGAATCACATTCAGAAATTTTCCTGATGTTACCATCCTGTCTCTACTCTGGCACAACCAGCAAGTTCGGACTGGAGGGTGGTTTGTTTGGAGTCAGGTCTTCTGACTAGACCAAAGGTCAAAGGGTCAAAGCTGAAGCAGTCAGTTTAAAAAGCCTGCTCCATTCACAAAAACACTGGCCTACTTCATTAGATCAATGCAAATTTGCCTTCACTCTCACTTCTTAATTTCACTATGTTCCTATTCTCTGCTTCTTTCACCTTCCCCATCAGCTTTGTCCCCACCCCACCCCTACCCCCTTCAACCACCTAGTCCACTCATCCTCTATTCCCAAATATCACCTATACCCTCACACAGTATTCATCTCATATTCGGAACTCATAAGTCCTACAATAACATTTGGATGTTTATGAAAAGACAGAAATCTCACAAAATAAACAAACTTTACTTGAATAGAATTTTAAAATTATCCACTTCGAAATACAATCCTATCAAACAAAACAAGAATCACTTGAATAGGTGCTTAAAAAGCATTATCTTCTTCAGAAGTTCATAAATCTGTTAAAACCCATCAAAACTTACATTCTCCCTATCACCTTTGTAAACAAACCCTGTACTGTAGAATTCGTTAATACCTTTTGAAGGCAGCCAAGCCACCTTGATGCATTTCCCTGGATAGCTTCCCAAAACAAACTCTTGAAGGCAGTCACGCATTCTTAAATTTGTTGTGGCTTTTAAACAGCCAAACGTACAGCACAGCACTTCTCCAAAGAATGAATGACAGCCAGAGAGAGGGTTTGAAAAATTAGCTATTGTGCTCATGTTGGGAAAACCTTTCAATATATTACAATGCAGAACAGCACTTTATCCAGAGGATAATATATGTCAATGCATCTGAAGACTTTTCAATTTTACAATATTGTTCTTCTTTTTGACACTTTCCTAGTTGCCAGACGTAACAATTTAGTTCACACATTATTTAATGACCACTTACCTTTCCAATTACATGCTATTATCAATCACTCTAACAAATCAAACTTGAGTGACAGTAGATCAAGTTGAAAAGTAAAGGAGACAGTATTATTGTTACTCAGCTTTACACTCGGCTTTTAATCCGTGGTTAATGCCTCAACTTGCAGAGCTGATTGAGGAAGACTTCCAAAACATAACCAGCCCACTCAAATCTGAAGAAATATGAAATGCCAACTTCTAGAATGGTCCCCACAACTTCCAAACAGCAGAGTGTGTCTACATACATTTAATGTAAAAGCATAAGCTTGTACAGTTAATTTACTATAATTGCTGTGAACAATATTGTCTGCAAAAATGAATGAGAGTTTTCAAATGACATACGGCCATGTGAGCATGAAATGAGCTGTAGGAAAATGGCACTGGAGATTGAGAGCCGGGACTGAGAAAATTTGGTGCAGTGAGGGATAAGTGTTGTTTATTTTAACAAATAAAGTTTTCCCATAGAGGAAACTGGAGACAGTGAGACTCAAGAACGGTGGCTCGGAAGGTATTAAATACATGTGCAGGTAAGTAATAGGTGAAAATTAAATGTTTACCTTCTAATTTGGGTAGTACTTTAAAGCAGCCATGGGTTGGTATAAATATAATTGAATTTATAGCATAACTCCGTAAACTCTATAATACAACAATGGATAATCAATAAGTGATAGTTAAACTTTAAACTAATTAAATAAATACAAAATAAAAATGACAGGCCGGGTGATGTGTTGTAGACTGTGGAAGTTATTGGACATCAGCATATCAATCATATTTTACTGTAGTGTCTGCAGTACAAAGAACTTTGGTTTAGAGCTCACAGGCTGAAGTCTGAACCTCAGACACTACAATGCATCAGGGAGGGAGAAAGTTACCTGGGCACTGTTCCAGGAAGCAATCAGACCCATAGGCTGACTGCTTCAGGCTTGGCTTATAGTTAGGGACAGGAGGATGTGGCCATAAGACAGGCAGTTATGGGATCTAGAAGGTGACAGTGGAAGACCCTCAACCCTTGCATTGAGCAAATTCACCACAGCACCAACGTACATAGGGGCCATTCAAGTTGAGGTAAAACAGAAAAAATGCTGTTATAATAGGGGACAATTTAGGGCCATAGAACCTGTTCTCTGTAACTAATACCACTGAGCACTATGTTGACTGCCCAGTGCATGGATTAAAGTAAATTTTTCAGGCTTTGAGAGGAGAGGTCCAGCTGTTTTGTTCCATGCAGGGACCAATGACATAGGTAGGAAGAATAAAGATGTTCTGCTGATCTTGAGCAGCTAGGGATGACATTTAAATACAGAACAACAAAGGTAATAATCTCTAGATAACTATGTGAGCCGTGAGCAAACCAGTATTGTGTAATCAATATCAAAAAGTTGAATCCATACCTTAAAGATTGATATTGGGAAAATGGGTTTCACTCCATGGGGCACAGGTACCAGTTTTTTGGGGAGATGTGCACTGTACTTGTCGGACAGCTTACACTTGAACTGTGCTGGAACTGGTGTACTGGTGATTTGTATTATCAGAGCTGGAGAAAGGGCTTGAAGTTAAATAGATGGGGAAGATGTTGCATGTGAGAGGGGGGATTTTGAAAGTGAAGGAGAAAGGAAATGCTTACAGCACAGGACAACATTGCATAACAGAATTTAATGGAACAGAATCCAGTATACAAATATAGAACTAAGCCAAAAAATAATGAAAGAGTAGGAAAAATGTTTTAAAAACAGAATTAAGGCCACAATAGAATATACAAAAGTTATCCCAAGAATGGTATAAAGCAGGATTCAAAGTGAAACAGTAACTGAAAGCAATCACTGTGACTGGAGAACAAAAAACAATGGGGAAAATAAATGAGACGAAAGATAAACAATTCCGTTAGATCTGATAGCCTGTGTAATAGGAACTTAAAGAAAGTAATTGCAGAGAAAATGGGCAAAATGTTTGTAAGCTTCCAAAACATTCTTGTTTTTGGACACATCCCAACAGATTAGGAAAATGGCTGATGTAACACCACTACCCAAAAAAAGGAGGGAGCTAGAAAGTGGATAACTATAACCCAGTTAGTCTAAAATCTGTCAATGAAAAAATACTAGAATCCATATTAAGGAGATTATACTTTGGTTTTTCAAGATGATTTTGTAAAAGGAAAATCGCGCTTGCCAAATTTGTGAGAATTCCTTAAGCATGTATCAAATAGTGTGGATAGAGGGAATCAGTAGATGTAGAATGCTTGGATTTCCAAAAGTTATTCAATAAAATGCCACATAAAAACTAACTGCACAAGAAACTAATGTATCAGGGGTGCTATACTAAGTTTAGAAGATTGAACAACTAACAGGAAGCAGGGATTCAGGATAAATAAATAATCTTCAAGCTGGCAAAATGTGACTCAGGGAGTGCAGCAGGGATCAGTTCTGGAACCCCAACTATTTAAAAGCTGCATTAATTGCTTGACCAAATGGAGCGACTATGCCGCAGCCAAATTTGTTGCTGGTACAACTACAGGTAGGAGATCACAAGCTCTGAGAATTGAGGGCACAAAGAGCCTCCAAAGGGATAAAGATAGGTTAAAGAGTGGGCAAAAAAATTGATATATAATGGGAAATTCTCTTAGAGGGTCATTATTCTTTGGAATTCTCTTTTAGGGAGTTTTTGAGACTCATCATTGAATACAATCACAGTTGAGTTAGACAAATTTTTGCATAACTAGGAAGTCAAGCGTTATGGGGAACACGCACAAAGTGCAGTTACGGCTAAAATCAGATTAGACACTATTTTATTGAATAAAAAAGTGGGGGTCAATAAGCCATATGAATCATTCTTGCTCCTAATTCTGGTGACTTTGGTAGACATAGCAGCTTGACTAACATGATTTAGTGCTAATTTATTTTTACAGGTTTAAGACATTTGCTAAGATTTCTGATTCAGGTACCACAGTGCTATCCATTATTTATGTTGAGGGAGGGGTTGAAGGTCATATTAAATTTAGGGGTGTATCCACTAAGCTGGATATCACTGCAGGGGTAGGGAGCTCAGCATCAGGACTTAGTGTGAATCTCTATCTATATTTGTTTTAAAGATGTCTGCCATGACAACTTTATGTGAGTCGGATTGATAATTGTCTGCCTCTGCATTTGCCACCCAATTAGGCATGGCAGGCAGACTTATGAGAATGGAAACTGAAAAATCTGTGGATGCTGTAAATCAGAACCAAAAACAGAAATTGCTGGAAAAGCTCAGCAGGTCTAGCAGCATCTGTGAAGAGAAAATCAGTTAACGCTTCAGGTCTGGAGACCCTTCCTCAGAAATGATGGTAGCTGGGAAAATGTCGTGTTATATGCAGAAGATAGGGTTGGCGAAGGGGGTAAGGAGTAAACGATAGGTGGGGTTAGAGCCCAAAGAGAGAGAAGAACAGTTGGACAGACAAAGGAGTGGATAATGATCTGTCTGGGAGGGTGAATAACTGTTAATGGGGACTGTTAGTGGGTAACGATAGGTAGTGTGTAATGGCAGACAATGTGACAACAAGGACTGGTGCGTGGGCTTAACAGCTATTCTCCCTCCCAGCCAGATTGTTATCCACTCCTTTGTCTGTCCAACAGTTCTTCTCTCTCTTTGGGCTCTATTCCCCACCTATCCTTTACTCCTGACCCCGTTCCCCCACTCTATCTTCTGCATATAAACCAATATTTTCCCAGCTGCCATCAGTTCTGAGGAAGGCTCACTGGACCCGAAACGTTAACTCTGATTTCTCATGAAAATGAAGTCCAATTACAGGGACAACAAGCATGGGGCTGGATGAACACAGCAGGTCAAGCAGCATCACAGGAGCAGGAAAACTTGACGTTTCGGGCCTAAACCCTTCATCAGAAATGGGGGAGGGGAAGAGGGTTCTGAAATAAATAGGGAGAGAGGGGGAGGCGGATAGAGGATGGATAGAGGAGA
>JAHRHZ010000077.1:19994474-20051739 GCA_024137785.1 Ginglymostoma cirratum | reverse complement strand
CAGATGCGGCGGAGGCGAAGGAATTGGGAATAGGGGATGGCATTTTTGCAGGAGGGTGGGTGGGAGGAGGTGTATTCCAGGTAGCTGTGGGAGTCAGTGGGCTTGAAATGGACATCTGTCTCTAGGTGGTTGCCCGAGATGGAGACAGAGAGGTCCAGGAAGGAGAGAGAAGTGTTAGAGATGGTCCAGGTGAACTTCAGGTTGGGGTGGAAAGTGTTGGTGAATTGGATGAACTGTTCGAGCTCCTCGTGGGAGCACGAGGCGGCGCCGATGCAGTCATCAATGTAACGGAGGAAGAGGTGGGGTTTAGGGCCAGTGTAGGTACGGAAGAGGGATTGTTCCACATAACCTACAAAGAGGCAGGCATAGCTTGGGCCCATGCGGGTACCCATGGCCACACCCTTTGTTTGTAGGAAGTGGGAGGAATTGAAAGAAAAGTTGTTGAGGGTGAGGACGAGTTCGGCTAGGCGGATGAGGGTGTCGGTGGAGGGGGATTGGTCCGTTCTGCGGGACAGGAAGAAGCGGAGGGCCTTTAGGCCATCGGCATGGGGAATACAGGTATATAGGGACTGGACGTCCATAGTGAAAATGAGGTGTTGGGGACCTGGGAATTGGAAGTTCTGGAGGAGGTGGAGGGCGTGGGTGGTGTCACGGACGTAGGTGTAGCTCTGGGCATTTAGCAGCTGCACAGGAGAGAGACAATTGAGAGGCACATAGGCAGCTCAAGAAGAAAGGACTGCAAGAGGGCTTTTGATAATTTGGAATTCAAAAGGCCCCACTATTATGTCAGGCCAACAGCGTGGAACTGGAAACACCACAACATGAAGAATTTTTGCTGTAACTGTGGGCTTTTAACTCTTGTAGTTCATTCATTAATGACAGAAAGTATTCCTGGTCCTTCAGTTTCCTGTTGGGACGGTACCTTTGAGTTTCTGGTGCCCTCTGGACAGACCTGAGTGCTAGTCTAAAGCTGGAAAACTGCTAGTGGGTTATGAAAATAGCCTCTATGTGGAAACTAGATTGGTTTAATTGTCTGTCTGCCTCTGAGGAACATGGTGCCTATTCCTGGGCTAGCCCACACGCAGGAAACTCGTCTGATGGTGGCCAGTACTGGGGAGCCAACTGTCCGTATTAGCGACATTGGGCAGATTAACGTGGAAACCATGGTTTCGGAGATTGGGTTTTTGTGACTGATCCCTGAATTGAAAAGAGGAACTGATCACGGAAAGTGCTCCATCCCAATTTCTCAGGAAACTAAGGCCAAAACTGAGTTTGGAAACCAAACCTTTGAAGTGACTGAAACTGGTTGAAACCATATAAAAGGTCACAGAACCATCGAAGTGGACATGCGATCCCAGTAGTGAAGTGCAGGCAGGCTGAAGAAGGTGGGGATGGGATAGTGGAGAAGAGGACAGTCCTTTTTCCTGTTGACCACCAAAGGAGATAATACCGTTATTCCCAGCTAGTCTGGACAATACTACAGCATGGGTCAGTGCTGCATTCCCGAGTCAAAGCGGATGCCCAGAAATGCCACAAGTCAATGATCTTCTGTGCTCTACAAGGGTATGTGCCATTAGGTTCTCTCTGCTACTTCACACTCACAGGGCCAGCACTCATTCTAACTCTGCCACTGTACATTCATCTCACCAAGGTTCATGGATTACAACCCTCACTTGTGCGTGTATTATGTCAGCTCAAGGGCTCACATCCATTTCATCCTCCCAAATTACTAACCCTTCCTGCCTTATGCTGCGTACTCACTCACAGGGAATACCTCACCATCCCTCCTGATACAGTATGACAACTAACTACTCTTCCACCCACACACATCACACTAAATCCTGAAAATTCTGAAGAAGGGTCATGAGACTCAAAGCACTAACTCTGCTTTCTCTTCACAGATGCTGCCAGACCAGCTGAGTTTCTCCAGCAATTTCTACTTCTTGTTTCATACTAAATCCACCCCCCTTTTGAAGAAAAATAACCAGGGTTACCCCGCCCCCTCCCGCCCCCACCCAGTCTAATGCCTCAACAGTATCCCAACTGATATACCTGTAAACCTTGTATCTGATCTGCAGGACTGACCATGATGAACTCCTTGAAGTGCCGTTGGACAAGCTATATGATTGACTGTAGCCCCTCTTCACCCCACTAAGGACTGCACCCTATTTTGTCACTTGTTTGAAGCGTGTTTGCCATGTGAGCTGCAGAATTTCAGATGTTGATGTAGCATGGTACCATACGGTGGCAAGTTCTCTTCCCTGTCTGACTGATTAAGAGTCTATTCACAGATCGCCATTGTCACAAGATACCC
The DNA here is from genome assembly GCA_024137785.1 of Ginglymostoma cirratum. Taxonomy (NCBI): domain Eukaryota; kingdom Metazoa; phylum Chordata; class Chondrichthyes; order Orectolobiformes; family Ginglymostomatidae; genus Ginglymostoma; species Ginglymostoma cirratum. The sequence goes on along the minus strand of JAHRHZ010000077.1, from coordinate 20,049,425 downwards.
TTCTGCACAAAATCGCATGCTAAGCCACAGAAGATCGGAGCTTGTAGCTGAGCACTCAAGATCTTATGTGCTGACATGTGACCAACTCAGAGGTTGACAGGCTATAACTCAATGCTAAAGTGAATGAGTGCTAAGAAACCAAGCTAAATGCCAAGAAGACACATCTGTCCAAATTGAAACAAAAACATGTTGTGCAGATGCACAAGGTGTATGTGTGTCCCTGTGTACAAAGTGACCAGGCACAGCCTGCAAATCATACATATTCATTGGGTCCAAAATGAAGGCCTGAAGTGGTGATTGAGTTGGTCCAAGAGCAGGCCTCGTGATGTGGTAAGGCTGGTGGTTTGCCAGCTGTGAGCGTGAAGGTCCGAGGAGAGTGGTCACAGTGGAGCATGCAGTGACATTGTGCAGAAGAAGCAGTTGCATGATGGCTGGGCCAGGCTTTACGAAGCTGCAGCCACAGGCATCCGCTCTGTTTCACCATTCGGCAATTTGTACCACTTAATTTCTCAGGAGATGAGAGGAGAATTGGAAATGGGATGTAAATTGGGTGAGCTGAGACTTTAATGAGACGTATGGAAATAAGAGAGGAACCACTCAAGATGAAGACTTTGAAGTTTCCATGAGGCTTTAGGGGAAAACCTGAATAAGTTTTCTCTATGTCAAAAATTTGATTTTTTTCATTCTCTTCTTGTTTTATCACCGTTTTCCCTTCTACTTTTACCACATCAGGAAGGGGCCAATTCCACCTACAACTTTTAAGAGGGCCTCAGTGTGTTCTGTACAGTATACGGCATCAGGTTATTGGGTACAGAGTGTTTGTTAAGTTTGCAAAGTTCTTCACTGCTTACTAATCAGGTTACACCTTAAAATCAAAGGTATTGAGGGATATGGGCCAAAGGCAGGTACATGGAGTTAGGCCAAGATCACATACGATCTCATTAAACAGTAGAAAAGATGCAAAAAGCTGAATGGTCTTCTCTTATGTATCCACAAACAATCTTTTTCAGTTAATCAAATCTTCCAAAGTGCTATATGTGATCTGATTGTTTTTACATATTAGAGTTTGTTAACAAAATCAATGGAATAGGCTCATGTTGATTTAAATTTGATTTAATAAATTACATATTCAGTACAATCATGTAGGTATACTGAATGCCATTCTTTTACTAAGTGTACCTATTTCGCCATTGCATTTATCATCCTGATTTGCACGTTATTTTATATTCTAGGGCAGTTAGCAATGATCGCAAATATGTCAGCTTGGCTGAGCAGTAACACTCTCGGCTCCATGTCAGAAAGCCATGAGTTTAAGCCTCACTTCAAGACTTGACTATGTAATCTAGGGAGATAATACTGAAAGACTTTTTGCCTATCAGAAGACTTTCCATCAGATGAGATGAAAAATCAAGGTCTTGCCTACATGTACTGGTGAATGTGAAACATCCATGGCACAAGTGAAACAGATGTAAGGCAATTCTCCATTGTCCCAATCAACATTGGCCCTCAATTACCATTGTGATCTGGCTAATTTATCTTGTTGCTGTCTGTGGGATCTAATTAGCTGTCATCATCAGTAACTACACTTTAGAAATAAATAATATAAAAAGCAGTTTGTATATTAAATGACTCACACTACTATTTATTGCTAGTGATTGCACACCCCTCTTCCATCCTGAGGCATTGTCAGGTATCTATTACAACAGGAAACTATGCTGCGTTTCCGGTGACTTATTTGACAAATTCTAACAAAGATTTCCATTTTCTTTTTGCCAGTTGATCTTGCTGCATCACAGAATTCTGAAGACAGGGAGGCTAAGTAGCATGTGGCACTGGGAGAAGGAGTGAGAAAGGGAACAAATTACTGGCCTCCCATTTTTAGCTTACTTTGCAGTGTGGCAAATGGGCAGCCACATTTTTCATGTCAGCAAAACCACCGGAGAAGAAACAAAAATAAATGGAATTGACACAACTCGATGGGAAAATCTTATTAAACAAATTAACCCATCAAACCACCAACCTATTCTAGTCTAGGCCAATTCGTGAAAAAAACCTCTGTAAAGATTCGTCTCCAAATGCAACAGCAAGCTGTAGGAGATTGGGTAACTACTCCTAATTGTGTATCTTCCTTCTGTATATATATGTTTATCACTCTAAAGAACTCATCAAGTTCTCTTTTCAAATTTTCACCTTATTCAAAGGTTGATAATTTACCAATAAAAAGTGCCACATGGCATCAATTCCAGTTTTTGGCTCAAACAGAAAAGTGGGCTGGGTAGAAAAGGATGTTAGGGAATGGAATTTAAAGTTTGAGGCACTGGGAAATGGAGATTACAAACTGGAATGCAGAGGAAAAGTCATGATGATAGGGGCAAGTGAAGCAAGAAAGGGCAAGAGCTGTGTATTCATGGTGGGGAATAAAATGTGCTAATTGGGTGCACTGGAAAGACAGAACAAACACATCAACTAATTAAAGGGAAGGAGATGTAAATGTGAGATTGAATATGGGGATCGGGATGGGAGTGGGATCAGGGGAAGAGCAAAAATATTGAGGGAAATTGAAGAAGGGCTTGAGGGGGTACCAGAGGAAAGCAGAAGGCTATCTACTCTCAAGGAAGAAAATTGTACCTTTACATCCATTATCTTTCTCTAAATCATGTTTCTAGTAATACCTCTCAGAGAATGCTCAGTGTATATTGGAGGATCCCAAGATCTGTTTGCATGTATTCCTGCAAACACAAGAAATGAAAGGAAATGAAACAGTAACTGAAAAAATATTATTGTAAGAGCAGTCAGTTAACAGCTTTGCACTGAAGATAAATACTCAGTGCAAAGGAAAATAAACATCAATATCTCAACCATGTCCTAACATTCATTAACCGATATCAAGAAGGTTCATTAGTGGTGGTGATGTTGGTGGTTATTCCACATTCAGTAATGAAGGAACATTCACTGACTTATGAACCTAACTTAAGGACGTGGGGATGAAACAATTCTGCAGGCTATAGATTCCAGGGTGATTCCAAACCCCTGTATTGCAGGGGATAATGAAGGCAAGTCAGGTTGAACTAATTGCTTGATGCATGGAAAGCAATATAAAGATCACAACCACAAAGGTTTTGCACATGGTGGCATTGGGAATGGGTAATAGGTCATGGATGATGCCCTCCACCACATAGAAGTGCTGTAGAGCGGCATTCTGCAAAGATTGAGAGACCTCAAAGAGGCCCAAAGGGTTTCTTGCCTATATTAAGATCTTATATGCAAAACAGGTATCTCATTCCTTAGATTTCTTCATAGATCAGTATATCTATGACAGACTTTTGACTAACTAAACCCCGGAGCAGTATTAGTTTTACTAAGATTAAGGAGGAGGAGGAAGAGAAGAAGTGAACAACCACAACAGAATCACAGACATAAGGCTTCGGGAGACGCAGCTGTGGGTGAGCAGTTCGCTAGAAAGAAGGGCCCAGGGTTTTCAGTGCTGTCAAACAGCAGAGATTATGTACCAAAGGCATACCTGCAAATGAGTGAAAGATACTGTGTGTGATGACTTTGCATGATGATGAATGCTGCCTCCTACAGGTGTGAAGCATAAGATGGAGCATATGGCCTGTGATGCTGAAGGTCACAGCTGCATTGAGCTTCCTGGCTCCTAGCTCCTTTCAAAACACAGCTGGAGACAGCTCCCAATTAGCAGCCCATGAGTGCATGTTTGAGTTCCCTGATGCCTTTTTCAGGAAAGCCATACACTCTTTCCAGTTCACCATGGACACCGCCATCAGATTTACAGCATTCACAGGGTTCGCTCAGGCACAAGGGGTCATTGACCTCACACACGTGGCAGTCAGAGTTTGTTGCCACCATTTAATCAGATTCCAAACGACAGCAGTGAATGAGAAATCCAGCTCCCTGTGCACTGCTGCACATATGATGCACATGTGAGTATCCAGGGTGATCCCTGCTCCTCAAGGTGGTCTACAAGGAAAATATACATAGATAAAAATCTTAACATATTGAAGGAGACAACAGAGCTGTCATACAACATGCTGTATTTGTTTCAAGTATAATGCTCTACAGAAGGTTGACACCTTTGCAACCAAAATGACTGCAATAATTCTTTTCCCTCTAGTGCATCTTGGTGCCACAACTGAGCTAAAGGAAAACCAATGAATGCTTTACCATGCCTCAGCTGATTTTGGCTGGGGTTTTCTGTTGGACCCTCAAGGGCTAAGCCTGTTCAGGCCTTCCTGCAGATTCAACCTCCTTAGCCTGATCTGAAGGGAGGTGGTGAGACAGACACATCTGTAGTGTCCTGGGTTGACATGCCCAGGGTGCCAATCAGTCATTCCTCCTTCCTTGCGATGTGCCATGGCTGCTCCTTCAGCCCTGGAGGGAATGTGGCACCTAGAGCTATGTCAAAATCCTTTGGTGCCTACTCTATTGCTTAAGTGATAGAATGAAAGCCTGAGCGGATATCCATCAGATACTGATTGGTCTGCTGAACCCAGCTCTACATAGCAGCTGCCACTTGGTCCAGTTTGTATGCCACAGCCATGACATCACACAGAATTTGGACAGAGTCCTCTGCCCTTTGTTTGAGTCTGTGCGTGAACTTTGGCACCTCTGCTGCTCAATCTGTTGCTTGTCTATGCATCTCCATTAACTCATTTGTAGCCTGGTCCAAGCTGAGTAAGGGCCTATTACCCAGCATTCCTCTGAGTGTCAAAACCTCAGATGTTTCTTCCTCTTCTAGCTCTGGTGCCTGTGTCGCTGCTGTGCTCACCAGAAATGATCCTGAGGCTACTCTGGATGGATGTGACCTGAGATTGGGGTCCAGAGAGGGTTGCACAGAAAAATGGAAAGATTTGATAGCATCATGAGCTGCTGTGAAAGATTTTATGAAGACCCAGTGCTTGCTTTGCAGCTGGAAGTATCTGCTGTAAGCCTCTCTCACTTTATGGCTGTAGATATGAAATCTTCAATTGAGCACAGGCACATACTCCTTGTTCATTTTCCAGCTCAGCACCCTACTCCTTGAAGGGTTGAGGAGCTTTACATCAGGAAAGCCCCCTCTCTCTGTGCAGATTCATGCAGGTAGAGCTTCTTTCTCCGAATGCAACCCATTTGTGATCTCCTCGGCCTCTCTCTCCCACTGCAACCTACTGGTGATGTCCTCTGCCGAAAGACCTTAGTGGATCTCTCTCCCACTGCAACCCACTGGTGATCTCCTCCTGAAAGATCACAGTGGACCTCTCTCCCACTACAACCCACCGGTGATCTCCTCTGCCTGAAAGACTTTCCTACAGATAGTGCATATTCTTCCCCTGTAAAGGAGCAGAGCATTTAAACCTAATAGCCTGGGTACACAAGTGCTTTGTGCATATTGACAGGTGCAATTGTCAATCCCAGAATTGTACCATCAGAAAACACTACCAGTAAGAGGAATGTGGTCTGGGAGTGCTTAAGAGTTAAGTGGCTTTGTTTGAAAGATAGTTTAGTGTCAATAAAGAGCTAGTGTTGATGCAAATCAACAAATCAATGCATGATATGTGTGCCTGATATACCTATGAGGCTTTAAATAAAGCCATTTTTTTGTGATCATGTCCTTGCAGATTGCAAAACTTTGGTTAAAAAGGCATCAGATGTACACGTTCTTTTCCAGCAAGGTCAGTGAGTTGGTGCTCTATCAGCTGCTGAGTGTTGTAGTGCCTTGCATGTTTTAAGTGTGAATCATGGGAGATGTGTAAGAGGCAGTAGCACTATGGTGTATGAAGTGCTATATAGATAGCTGTGATGAAGTGATAGACACTAGTTGCACAGGAGACATCTGATGGAGATGACCAGAGCCCAATCTTGTATACTGCCAAGATAGGGGCAGGAAGCATTGAGATGATCATGGTGCCTACTCTGACAAAGCGCAAATCATTTGTCCTTTAGTGGCATTACAGCCGGGTTATTTTGAAATGCACATTGACAGTGAACTCCTCAGCCATCTCTGCCAAGGCCAGCTTCATCAGTTGGAATGTCTTCTTGTTACCATCCCTGAGGAAAAGCACCTCCTGCCTCTCACTGGTCAGCTGTCAGGAGGAGCTCGAGGGAACCGCTGCTGAACCATGGTGCTGCTTTTTGCTCTTTGATATCTGCGGTGCTTATGGGTGCTGAACTGAGGTCGAATTATGTTCCTGGTTGCAGAGTGAAGTACTGATGTTGCCTTTAAATATGGCTGGTAGCCAGAAGGTCGAACTCCATCCATTTGCCCACAGATGTTGCTGTTCCACCCACACGTGCATATGTATAACAAACAAAAAGGGATGTAATCATGTGAGAAAACTCAATCTGCTCCCAAGATGAAGAGCCTCCCACTTTTAGGCATGCCTACACAATTAGTTTGCAAAAAAGATTCTGCTTAAAGACTCTTAAGCTAGATGTTTCTAAATACTCAGCATGTGAAAGCATCAAAGCTAGGCTTGGTATTCTCCAAGTCAGCTGATGGAGACAGCTTACAGAGAAAGACTGCAGCTTCTTTATTTTATGTTAAATTGCCTTTGCAATTGTGGAATAGAGATAGCAAATTGGCTTAAATCTCAGTATCAAAGTGTTTCATCATTGGGGGATCTAACATGAACAATGACGATTAATATATTGGATTAGGTTGTTAAACCTCTTCAGTTTGGTGTTGCTTAGGTGGATCAGAGTGTGCTGGGGTCAAAGGGGAAATCCTTTTAGTTCCCAATGGTGAAGCCATTGCATTCAATGCACAATGAATCCATTGGTGGAGGAGATTGGTGCTTACACAAACTGCAGAGACTTCCTTCTTTATCCTGTGGGTGTAATTGGTGATGTGCAGTGGTGGAGCACTAGTGACAGAGCGATTTAAAGGACTTGCTGGTACAGAATCAACAGGGGAGTCTAGGGGCATACCAAAATAGTGTTGAGGCCATAATAAGATCAGCCATGATCTACTAAATGATGGAGCAGGTTCAGTGGGCTGAATGGCAAATCCAGCTCCTATTTCTGATGACCTTATGATGTAACATTGTAATGCATTACTAACTCTTACAATTGCCTTGTATCATTAATAATGAACCTTCAATGGCTTGTGCACTATAGCCATGATAACACAATTGTTGTATTTCTGAATAAATGAGAATTTAATTTCAATTCAATAAATTTGGAAGAGAAAGCTAGAATTAGTAATGATGACCATGAAAGTATTTGATTATTTTTAAAATACAGTTGGCTCGTTGACATGCTTTGCAAAAAAAAATCTGCCATCTTCTCCCAGATTATGTGTGACTCCAGACTTGGAGAAATATGATTGATTCTTAACTCCCCTTTGAACCAGCAAGCCCTCAATTGTATTTAAGAAGATAGATCATAATAATTAGGATGATTAGTGACCTTTGCAGTAATCCGTTCACAGATTTTAAAGAAAGCTTCTTCTTCTGTTCAACAGTCTTCAGCATGCAATTCTCTATAACATTCAGAAACGTGATTTTTCCCATTTCCATTTGCATCTCCTACACTTAACTCCATTAAAGGCAACCTATCAGATACAGACACATTTCCTTATCGATTTGCTTTCAGTCAGTATTTTATAATCTATGGTCCTCTCCTCCTGCTCAAATTTTTGTTGTCTTTAAACGTGGATAATTTTACCAATGCTTTCATAAATGAAGAGCAACAGTTAGTGCTTGTGGAACTCCATTAATGATCAGTCACACAGAGCATCTAGAATAAATTATTATCTTCAAACTCCTTATCCTGCCTGACAATAGAACAAAGTCTCATCTCGTTTGGTAGCCTTTTATGCAGCACTTTGCCAAAAGCTAATTGGAAGGGTTGATTCATAATGTTGCCTGGGTTTCCAAAATGATTCAACTTTATAACTTCCTCAAAAAGTTCAACTAGGTTGTAAAACAGGATTTTCTTTGTTCAGGTTCCGTATTCCATTCATTTCTCAGATGTCAGAAGGTAACAGCAGTGTTGTCCGATAACTCAAGAGTGCGAGAAGATGGTGTGGTTCTTGGATAATCAAGGAGTGACATCAGAGGGTAGCGTATAGATAGATACATTTTACAGTCAGATTTTCAGTAGCTAGGGAAGAAGTTTCAAAGTGAACCCATAAGGTAGCAATATCTGCTGCATTCCCAGTGTCACACACTAGTAACAGCAGAAATAAGAAGATAAGAAAATTAATGTGTGGCTTAAGACATGGTGCAGGAGGGAAAGCTTCAGAACTTTAGGGCATTGGGACCAATTCTAAGGCAGGAAGCAACAATCAAAGCAGTCATGTTGTGCCTCAAGAAGATTGGGTATGTTCACACTGCTAGAGGTATCCTATGGGCCTGCAAATTGAAGGATCAAGATAGGGGACCTAATCCCCCTCAAAAATCACATCGATGAGTGTGAATTATATGGCTGAATTTTATGAGGCCTGCAGAAGCAGGATGGGAGACAGGCCATCCGAGAGGTGATGTGGTAATTGAGGGGGAGTTGGTGTCCACAGATAAATTGCAAGGGAAGTGCGCTTGCTTGTTTGACTGGCACAATGGTATTCTGTCTTTAGCAGGGAAGGTGAAGGTGGGTCCCTTACCCAAAGACAAATTCTGCAACTTAAGCGATCAATTAAGGATCTTTCTCAACCACATCTGGCCCATTGCATTTTGCTCAATGGGGAGGCAGCTAGGTGAATGCTCGTGGTCTCCCTTTGGGTTTGGAGTGCAGGGCCTTGCTAACTGGGTAGCCTGCGCTCTATGTAGCATCATCCCCACTAAGTAACACCCCAACGAATAATGGCTAACACCTTGACAACTCCTCACCCCCAACCCTCACCAACCCACTAGGGCCTTCCTGACAGGTCCCAGTCTTCCTGACCCTACTTCTGTTGTTCCAAGGGCTTGTCTACTTTGTTTGATAAGGCTGGGTCCAGTCCACTGCTCCCATTGACAATATCAGTAAATCAAAGGACCAGCAGCTCTTGCAGACAGAATCTCATTGTTTTAAGAGAAGGGAGCTCTGCTGGCAGATCATTAGCAGCCTGATTGCCACAGGATTTATGCAAGCTCCCTTAAACAGCCAACATTCTCAGCTTTCTAGACTGGTGCAGGAATGTTTCCACCCCAATAAGATCTTACCCCTACTGTAGTGATACTGGGGGACTTCAATTGCCCAAATTTCAATTGGGATAATGTAAAAGATAAGGATGGATAGGAAGTTCAGAAATATGTTCAAGAGAATCTCCTTGAACAGTGTGCTATTGGTCTAAGGAGGAAAGACGTACTGCTGGTTCTGCTACCTGGAATTGAGCTGGATTACATGCCTGTGAGAACACTTAGTTTAGAGATATCTTTGTATTTTAGGTTTAGAATAGTAAAGGACAAGAATGAGGAACAGTCTAAAGTAGAATTTCTAAATTGGATGAGGGCTATCTTCAATGAGATGAGACAGGGCCAAGCTGGTGTAAAATGGAAGCAAAGGCAGGCAGGAAAAAAAATTTAATGGAATATTATAATTGGGTTTTCTTTGAAGGAGGTGTTTCAGGTACAAGCTAAGCACATTCTAACAAAGTTGAGAAGTGTAGGAACCAATGATTGGACTTCTTGGATGTTGAAAGATAAAGAATATGATGAAATGAAAAAGGTAGGTTAATACATGTCAAGTAAATGAATTAAACAAGAACCAGGCCAAATATTTGTTGGGAAAGGAATTTTAGATGAAAATAAGATTGTCAAATAGAGTACATGTAATTAACACAAAGGGGAACTCAAAAATCTTTTATTGTCTGATATATTGTAAATGGGTAGCAAGAGGTGGTGAGAGGCTTATCAGGGACAAAGCCAATAATATATGTTTAGAGGCACAGGATAGGCCTAGAATACTTAATAAATACTTTTACAGCCTTTACTGAAAAACAATCTGCTGAAATAATATTGGTAGAAGTGGAAATGGTACAGGTAATGGATGGGGTGAAAATTACTTTGAAGAATTTACTGAAAAGATTGGCTATACCTAGTGGGTAATTGTATGGTCCAGTTTGCCAAGGAATGGGGGAGTGGAGATAATGGAAGTGCTTGCCATGATTTTCCAATATTCCCTAGCTATGGACGAGATTACAGAGGATCAGAGAGTGGGGGAAAAAAAACACCTTATTCAAGAACTCGGCATCTGGGCACTTGGATGGGAATTGAGTTAATTAAAGAGAATCAGCCCAAACTTCAAAAAGGCAGATTTTGCTTGACTTATCTAATTGAATTCTTTGATGAAGCCTGTCAAGAGAATATTGATTAAGTGGAAGACTCTTTATGGATTTACAAAACAACATAGAAATTATGGTTAACAATTTAGTTCATGAAACAGGATGGTCAGGGTTAGCTTCGAGAAAGAAATGCTGGCTTAAGAACAGGAAATAGCAAGTTGAGGGAAAGGGCACGAGAAATTATTAGAAGTGGAAACTGACAGATATCCATGTTCTGAGGGATTTCATTTTAGGGCCAAAAGAAGTGACTGCTGAAAAAGTAGCTGCACTATTTTTTTCCTCAATATTTCCCAAACATTCATGAGATTCTGGAAAGATACCATTATATTGGAAAGTGGTGAGTATGACTCTTTATTCTAGGAAGCTTGTGTTTTGGGTACGGGGCCAGGAGTGAGGTAACAGAAAGCAGGAAACTACAGGGCAGTTAACATAACATCTGTCATATGGAAAATACTGGAACCTTTTATTAAGAAAGGTACGGCAGGCACTTTGAAAACCTCAAATTTAGTCAGGCAGAATCAGTATGGTTTTGTGATTAATTTGTTGGAGTTTTTTGAAGAAGATGAAACATGGACAAAGTGGAATCTGTGGGTAAGCTGTAGTCAGGTTTGCAGAAGGCCCTTGGCAAGATGCTACATCAAAGGTTATCAAAATGGTGCAGGGGGCAACATAATAGTGTGGATAGAGGATCGATTAGTCAGCTGGAAGTAGGGATCGAGCATAAATGAGACATTTTCAGTTAATAGAATGTCACAGGGATCAGAGCTGGGGCTTCAACTATTTACAGACTTATCAGAGTATCGGATGCTGTCTCATTAGAGACAGAATGACTGGCAGTGGTTTAACCTGAGGGTCATTGTGCTTCAGGCCAGGGGACAGATTGAGAAGGAGAATCTTTCATAATAACCTGGGTGCAGGAATTGAATCCTCTTTGTAAACCAGCAATCCAGCCAACTGAACTAGCGATTCACACCTCAACTGCTTAACATTTATATCAATGACTTGGCTGAAGGAATCAAATATATGGTTGTTAAATTTGTTAATGACACAAAGATATTTAAACAAGTAATTTGTCAAGAGGACATAAGGAATCTGCAAAGGGAATAGGTGATGAAGTATAATGTAGGAAAATATGAAATTGTCCACTTTATTAGGAAAAATAGAAAAACAGCATATTGTTTAAATGGAGAGAGGCACAGAGGAATCCTAGTTTCCTGGTACATGAGGCATATAAAACTCATATGCAAGCACAGCAAGTTATTTGGGAAGCAACGGGAACATTCCTGTTTATTGCATAGGGGATGGAATACAAATGGTCTGCAACAGTTGTGCAGCTTACTAGAGAAACCATACCTGTAGTATTATATATCACTTTGGCCTCATCATTTAAGAAAGGATATATGTGCATTAGAAGCAAATTAGGGAATGTTTAACCAACTAATAAGCACCTGGTGGTGGTGCGGGGGAATAGAGAGGTGTGGGGTTATCTTAAGGGAAAGATTAGCCAGGCTTAACTTGCATTGTGCTTCAACTGGAGTTTCGAAGAAATATAAAAGATCCTGAGGGGACTTGATAAGGTGGACGCTGAAAGGGTAGACAGTTTTAAAAAAAAGGCTCTTCCACTTAAGATGGAGCCGAAGAGAATTTTTTTCTCCTAGAGAGTTGTGAGCCTTTAATGCTCCCTTTCTCAGAGACTGCTTGATACAGAGTCACTGAATAGTCTTAAGACAGAGATAGACATATTTTTAACTAACAAAGGAGTTCTCGTGGAGATTAAGGAGAAATTGGATAGAGATGTGTAAGACTATGATAGGTTCAGACAAGGTAAACAAAAAACAAAAGCTGTCGGTATTAGCTGATTGTAGAAGGACTATGGGTAGAGTTTTATTGTTTTGTGCAAGAGATGCTGGGAAGGCTGGTAGAAGTGGAGAAGGTAAACCATCTCAAAAGAAAATTGGATGGGGGACATGAAGAAGATAAACTTACAATCCTATGTGGAAGAAGAAGGGAATATCACTGGCTGGATTGCTTTTTAGAGAACAGACACTGGCTCCGTGGGTCAAATGGCCTCTTTCTATGCCATAATGATTCTATGATTCTATGACTCACTTCCAGTGATTTATCCAAGCAGCCTGCCAAACTCAAAGTAATGGGGGTGTAATTGCCTGGTTCTGACTTATCAGCCTTTTTAATCCTGGTGTCAGTTGGGTTTTTGTTCAGTCTACAGTAAAAATCCTAGACCCCTCTGACTGTTAAAAGTAAAAGCTGAGGCCTTGCATAGCGCATCCTCAGTTCATACAGACCCAGAGAACTGAAGACAATTAACATTTATGACACACAAGTGCCAGATATTGACCACCTCCAACAAGAAAAAAATCTAATCATCGTGCCTTGATATTCAGTGGTATTGCCGTTACTACAACACCCCATCAACATTCTGGGGGCTTACTATTTGCCAGATTCTGAACCAAACTAGCCATATAAATACTGTATCAACAAGTGCACGCTCAACGTTTGGAATCCTGCAGGGGTTACTCATTTCCTGACTTCCCCAAATCTTGTCCACTATATGCAAGGCACAAGTCAGGAGTGTAATGTAATACTTTGCAGTTGCTTGGATAGGTGCATCTTCAACAACACGCAAGCAGCTTGACACCATCCAGAACAAATCCTATGTGATTCACATCACATCCACAAACACTTACTGCCTCAATGACCATCACCCAGTAACAGCAGTGTGTATTCAAAAGGAGGTAATGCAGAAATTCACTAAGGATCCCTAGACAGCGTCTTCCAAATCCAGGACCACTACCATCTAGAAGGACAAGGGCAACAAATGAATGGAAATACCATCATCTGAAGCTTTTAAGGAAGCAGTTCACCACCATCTTGTCAAAGGCAAGTAGGGATGGGTAAAAAGTGTTGGCCCAGTCAGCAATGTTCACATCCCCTGAATAAAAAGAAAGATTATGGAAGGATTGTATAGTTAAGAAATAAGATATAAAAATGTGCCGTAAATAAGCAGAGGCATCATAGACCTGCAGAGAGATCTCCAAATTCTAACACTAAGAGATAACAGTATTATAAAGTAGGATTGGCGTAAAACAACAAGGACAATCTGCATTATATTCTTGCCCCTCTTACTTATCCCGCTATCATCACTGCTCTATCTTCAGTAAAAGGATATAAATAATTATTTTTTGATTTTCTCATTTAGATCTGTAAAGACTGTGGTTAGTAATTCAAGCCTTAAATCACCATTTGTTGAGGTTCTGAAGCATAAGTTCATGGACTCATCACAAAACTGAGCAGGAAGCAGCCACTATAACTGATATGTGTAGACAGCTTCTCACGTGATGAGGCACTTTAAGGCACTTCACAGGAGAATTAGAAAACAAAGCATGACACCAATTCATAAAATGCAATATTAGGTCAAGTGACCAAAAGCCTAATCCAATAGGTATGTTTTTAAGAAGTGACTTAAAGTAGAAAAGAGAGGAAAAGAGGTGGGGAGACGCTAGAAAGAAATTCACAAGCTTGCAGTCTGGCTATGTAAAGACACAGCAGCCAATGATGAAACAATAAACTGGAAATACTAAAAAGGCCTGAATTAGGGGAATGTAGGTATTTCAAACAGTGTGGGGCTGAAGTTGATGACAGAAGGGGAGATGGAAGGGGAGGGTCGTGGAGGGGATGCGAAAACAAAGACGAGAGATTAAAAGTCTAACTGTTGGTTGACTGGGTACCAATGCAAATCTGGGGTGATGGAAAAATGAGACTTACTGCAAGTTAAGACACAGACCACCGAGGTTTGGATGACATCAAGTTTAGAGAGAAATAGGACATGATAGACCTGCCAAGATTTTGTTGCAACAGTATGTTTAGAGGAAAAAAAGGAATGGATGTGGTGTTGGTAGTGTTGGGGGGGAGTGAGGGGGAATCAGTTTCAGCAGCAGATGAGCTGAGTAATGGGAGGTCCGTGATGATGCTACGGAGGTGGAAGTAAACAGTCTTATTGGTGGCACGAATATGAAGTGAGAAGCTTGTTGCGAGCAAATGTGACAGGAACATTGTGAACAGACTGAATATTAAACTGTTACTAGGAAAAGGGAATGGAATCAATAGCTAGGGAACGGAATTTGGAGTGGGGACCAGCTTTAATCTTCCATACTGTTTAATTGAAGAAAATTTCTCCTCATTCACTGTTGCGTGTCAGATTAGCTGCCTGATAATTTAACATTAGTGGAGGGGTCGAGAGAGCTGATGGTGAGGTAGAGCTGGTTACCATCAGCATACATGGGAAAACTAATGCTGAGCCTTGCATGGTGTTGCCAAGGGACAGCATGATAATGAGAAATTGGAGATCCCAGCAGTAGGTACTTGGTTGACAAAAGAAGTAATATTGCTGGAGCAGGAAGAGAAACCTTTGCCGCTGACTCCCTGGTTATGATTAATTCAATATGAATGGAACCACTTGAGACCAGTTGTACCCAGCTGGACAACACTGGAGAGGCATTGGAGGAAAATGGTGTGCTCAGCCATAGAAACAAGCAGACACTGCTGTCGTGCGGCTAAAGTAGCCCATCATTCTGAGATTATGGGATAAGCCTTGCCTTCAATACTAGCACAAAATGCAAGGAGCTTTTAGAGCAAAGGAGATCTGGTAGGTTGTAAATTCTGTTGTGGATCTACTATTTGTTGTTTTGCACTACTCCTGAAGTTGAATTTTACCTCCCGTGAAGCTGACGTCAGTGAATAAACCTAAGCAAACCTGAATTCAACCATAAAACATAGCTTTCACTGAAATTCTGATTAAGTACATCAAAGATTCATATACGGTCTGTTTTTGCCAAAGTTTAGAGTATTAAGTGGCTGAACATTGAAAACTGAACAACACAAAGCAAAAGTAAAACTGGTACATTTAACAGAAGTATGCAATAATTTTGAACATCTCCCAGGCAATCTTCATTAAAAAAAATTGCAAATCTTTGCCATGTCTTCCCAGACATATATCAAAGTATACTCCAATATCACCTAGGAACATCAGGATGATGATTAAAAAAATGCAGGGCTTTACACAGAGATAGCAAGAACTGCAGATGCTGACGTCAAAGATAACAAAGTGTGGAGCTGGAGGAACTCAGCAGGCCAGGCAGCATCAGAGGAGCAGGAAAGTGAAGGGTCCCAACCTGAAACAGGTTTTTACACAATCTTTTTAAATAATAAGAAATGATCATTTAAAAAGCCTCCTCAAAGCACTCCAATAGGCTGCATTCAGCAGATCCTTACAAACAAGGCTGCAAGCTGTTACAGCTGAGAGAGACTTATGTTGATTGCAGAAACTTGTGTCGACCCATTTGGTAACATTCACAAGATATTCAGCAGGAAACAATGCAAATTTGGCAGAACCATTCCAGGGCAGATGTAATTCGATGTAAAATGTAGCTAAATACATGTTTAGTCCCCAGATATTGGTGTAAGAGATTGTATAATTGTGTAAGGTCAATTCAACTGAAGATCCTTTGTGGATTATATAATCGAATGTACACAAAACAAGGATAAGTGGCACTCAAAACTGATATAAACGTTGGCATCATGGTTCAGAACTAATTGCCATTTTTGCCACATTACCTCAAAAACTTTCACAATTGGAAAGTAACTCAATCCAAAGTAGGTGTGATGACCATTTTCAAAATCTAAGGCTCAACACAAAGGTTTGTTTCAATTCATCAGCGGTGAAGAAACTCATAATTTTCCTGGGCCGCTATATCTTTGGGTAGTCATAGCCAAGGGAGAATGTGAACCTGGAGAGCTCTCATTTAACTTATGATAAAATTATAGAATTTAAAAAAAACATTAGAAGCAATCGTTAAATTAAGAAAGGATAACATGGTTATTTACAGCTGTGCATGTGTGTGTTTGGAGGTGGGGTAGGGAGAAGTGAGAGATTAAAATATTCAAGAGGCTGTAATTGCAAATAGAATTGTTTGGCTGCTATGCTGAGAAAATGGATAGTTGGTGAAAAGTTTTTTGGACCTAATTTTCTGGTCATAAAAATGGTAAAACTCATTTACCATAACATGAAAAAGCCCATAAATAGGCTTGGGAAGAACTGAACATAGAATTATAGGGATGGAGATGTGCTGTTAAGCAAGGTGACCCATCCCTTGAAGCATGCTAGTTATGGGCTGAGTCTGAATTCTCCTACCAGGATTGGATCAAAGATTTTACAGAAGGAAGAATGGAACTGTGTTGAAGATGACTTTGAACACTGATGTAGGATTGTTTACAATATCGTTGTTTTATTTTTGTTGATAATACAAAGGATCAGCAATTTTTAAGATCCCATTCTTTAAAAGCAAATAATGTCATCCTCATCATTATGTCCTTCAGCAGCAATACAACATCCCTCAAGAGAAAGCCAATTGTCAAACTTGAAAACCTGAGAGCATTTCAACCATTGAACAAACACTCCTCCAGCCTCTAAGATGTCACCAGTTATAGAGTGCCTGTCTGTCACTAAAGGTGAAACTAAAACATTGAACATCAATAAAATGATAACTTCACAGACACAATTACTGCAGTTTCCCAGTTTTGATAAGTGACCAAAACAAATTGATCAGATGAATCCCAAAATAAGTTCTAGCGGAATATAACAATTTATATTACAAAATGATATCACGACTTACAGATGCACAAATGGAATGCATCAATATTTCTCACATTTTCAAAAAATAAAGTAGAGTGATTAATGAGGAATCTGATTTGTAACATGATTACAAGAAACCATACAAAAGGATAAAACCACAGCACAGAGAGCTTTAACTTACAAAATATTAATGCCTGGAGCTCTGCATTTTCAGGTTTCCCAAGATTTCCCAATAGTTTCTCATTAATTATTTCCATATTGTTGAAAAAAGCCAAGGGGCAGTAAACTATCAATCATTATGAACTGGTGCATGGTTCACAGCAATGGCTCTACCTATTAGAGTCTACATGCGAACCAATCAGCTTTTTCCTCTTACGTAGCTAAAATGCTTGTTTTGTTTTTGAATTGGTATTCTTGCAAATTGTCCAGATAAGTACAAGACCACAAGTTTTGATAAAAAGTGTTTCTTTCAGCACAACTTGAGTTCTGTCATAAATGCAACTAATTATTTTTGAATGTTCAAAAGTAAGTAGAAATTTATCAAAAAATGTAATTCAGTAATAAGAAAAAGGATTAATTCTTCCAATAATGTGTGTATAAAACATAAAGTGCATTTGATTTTGGTTCCTTAACTGATCCCCTCTATTTGTCATTAAAATACACTAAACATCTGCCTTTACAATTAAGTTGCTAAGATAAGCTCTCTAATACTCCAGTTCCTTTCATGTTGCTATGAAAGAAAAAGAAATCAGAGGGGAAAATGTGTACAATTGCAAGTGATATGAACTTACAATCATATTTTCCCTTGGATCTTTGGTTTACTCATTTACTAACTGTTCTGGAAATGAGGCATGTTCGAGAATATACGTATAATTTCAGCAAAGTCAACCAACAAATGAAAATATTGGAAAGCAATCGGGCTACAATTTGGCACGTTGAACTGCAACTTGCTGTAGTTCCCATGTATAAATCCCATCTCCTAAGATTAACTATCCTATTGGAATGGTAAATTCATCACTGTTTTTCTTCATCCTCAAGAGGTCAAGACAGAATCGTCACTGGTATTGTTGCTTTCAGTATGAATGGCCGTTCTGTCAATATCAATGAGTGATGTCTCATTCCAAAAGAGTTTCTCAACAGGAACAACCTATGAATTCAACTTTTGAGCTATGGTGACTTCCCAATTCTCATGTAAAGTAAGTGAAATCTACAATAAAAATGATCTCCCTTTGGCTTCCTCTATGGATTTTAAGAGAAAAGTTGGGCATTGTTGCCATACTCCCAATTCTCATCTTTGGAATGCATCTAGGAATTCAATTTGAAAACCAAGGCCCAAAACCTTTCACGCTGTTGAAATCCTTAATTTTGGTGAGTGAGACTATCTGCTGCTTCTCCACATCAATATAATATTGACCCATTGGACTTCTAGCAGTTACAACTTAATGTGTTGCCAAACCTTAGCCACATTCCTTTCCAAAATCACTGTTTGTTGAATAATTTTAATGACTTTAAACATTCCTTATTTCTAGGACAGTCAGTAAATAAGATTCACACATTAGAAAAATAAAAGACTGAGAAATTATAGAATTGTTCAGTTCATGTCATTTATAACTATATACTTTCCCCCTTTGATTTCTACCTTTTCAAAAGGGATTGAATTTCAGAGAGCATATACCAGGGTAAAATATGTTCCATTAGGAAGTCCATTTTCTATTCAGATCTCTGGCTCTTCCCTACTTTTCTCTTTAGCTCTTTGAGAAAATCTTCAATCCGCTAAACTACCGGCTATGATAAACGTACACGACCCCAGTCCATGTGTGGGCAACTTAGACGGGAGAACAATAGAGATTAATCCTGAGATGTAGGATAGCTGCTGATTGAGGCTCCTTTTGAAGGGTGCTTGGCTTTTCACATCAGACTGTCCTAATCTGTCCAAACCTCAAAGCTAAATGGAAATAACTCTAGATCAGTCTTTGAGTGGAACATAAACAAAAATTGTTGGAGAAACTCAGCAGGTCTGGCAGCATCTCTGGGGAGAAAAACAGGGTTAATGTTTTGAGGCTGGAGTCTCTCCACCAGAAACTGGTTGGACATGGCTAAGGTTTGGTATTTCTGATGAAGAGTCATCAGCCTTGAAACGTTAACTCTGTTTTCTCCCCACAGATGCTGCCGGACCTGCTGAGTTTCTCCAGCAATTTCTGTTTTTGTTTCAGATCTCAAGCATCCACAGTTCTTTGTTTTAATCTTTCAGTTGAGTTTGCTGCATTTGCAATGGAGGAGTGCCCAGAGAAGGACAGGCATTGAATTTTATTTGTCACATATATCCTGTCTAGCACACCTTACTGAATATCACAACTTGTTATGGAATCAGACTGCAGCAATTTAAAATGCAGCTGTTAACCACCTCTGTAACAGATGATGGAAATGAAATATGTACACAAACCTCTCCTGCCACAGTAATTAAAAGGACAGAAAAAGATACACAGGAGAAGGATGATCCAAAGAATGCTAAGATTTATCAAACAGAATACTTAACACAAAATTGATTTTAATAAATGCTTTCCAATTACCAGACTGACATTTTTAGCCAGATATTTGGACTTTGGCCTGCTTGCATTATGAAGGATGTTTGTAATAATACAAAAATTCACCCTTCCTCTCCAACAGTGCTAAAGTTCCTAACTACAAAGTTACCTCTGTACCTTTGCATACTTACTGACCACTATGTGCCCCTGCCTGAGCTATTCCCCTTTAATTCAGTGGTCCTAGTTTCATGCACTTCCATGAATGGCTGCTCCACTGAACTGCAGCCTCTTATTTGGTAATAGAATCACAACCCTTTCTGGTCTCCAGGCCTGACAAAAGAAATCACAGACTGTACTTTAATTCATTGCTAATTGCTTCAAATGGGTTCTCGTGTGCTAAAGTGCCAGGATTAGTGAAGGTACAAGCAATGTAAGCCCTGATATCTGTTCACAGATCAATGGGGCACGGGGTTGCTCTGGAGAGTTCATGCACCATACCTTTTTCTGGTTTTGCACCTTGCTCAGAGCCTGGCTCCATCTCCTCTGAGGATCAAAAATCCAACCTAATACTTCAGCTTCAGTTTGCCAATGAGCTGTTCAGCTCCAGCAGTTGTACTGACAATGGTCTCACTGCTCTCCTTCACAGCCTGTGACAAAAAAGCTGCACTTCTCAACCTTCCTAAACTCAAAATGTCAATTTGACCACCGCTCCAGGAAAACATTCGTTGACTATAACTGTTCTGCAGTCAGTTTGAAGATAATATAAATTGCAGTTAAGTGCCTCTTCCTCCTTGATCTGTCTTCTACCTTAAGCAGATTTATTTTATGTTCCCAATTTGCTTTTGTTTTCATACAAGTCGGACGCTGAAGCCTTTTTCCATAATAGCTAGGAGCTGAACAAGAATTTGCACAGACTGCATACAAAGAAAAACTGAGAGGCCTTGGGTAATAGCGATCAGCATTTGGAGAAAATAATTCTACATTATTGATCAAGGAACGGGATAAGAAAAAGTAAAAAAAAACTCACTTGAAAGTTACAAGAATAACAAATATAGAGAAACAACACTCTCGGGTGTGAAGTGAGACAGTTAAAAACCAACAACACAAGAGTTCTATGAACAAGTGCATTAGAATGAGAACTGAACTTGATGCTGTGTCATTGAAGCCATACCTGATCCTCTGGAGTGGCTTCTGTTGGTAGAGGCAGATTAGACTCCTCACAAACGGCAAGACTCCTCACCAATTTACCTTTGGCTCCTGACTGGAAGGCACAGAATAAAAAAGAAAAAAGTTATCTTATGGTGGTAAGAAATTGTTGAGGGACATCAACATCAGTTATTTAACAATGATTTAAAACGCATGTGTAACAGAATGTAGTTATAGAGACAGTTGATATCTTGCAAAATTCCACAGTTTCTAGAAAGATTCCTGCAGATTGTTAGGCAGCAAACATCATCCCATTATCTAAGAAGTGACTGAGGGTCTAGGCCCGAAACATCAGCTTTCCTGCTCCTCAAATGTTGCTTAGCCTGATCTTGATTGGGCATAATGAGCTTGGACTTGTGAGTGTAAAATCATGTTTAACAAACTCGTTGGAGTGTTTTGAAGATGTTACAAAATCAATAAAGGAGAGCCAAAGGAAATTGTATAATTAGGGTTTCTGACTACTTTTGATAAAGTCCCCACAGGATGTTGGTTGGAAAGATTGAACCACGCGGGATTGGAGATAATGTCCTGGCATGGATTAATGATTGGCTAACAGGCAGAGAACACAGAATAGGCACACATAGATCATTCTCACATTGGCAGGCTGTGATTAGTGCAGTCCCACAAGGATCAATACTTTAGCCCCAGCTGTTCACAATATTTATCAATGGTTTGGAGCTGAGTACTGAATGTGATATTTGCAAATTCACAGATTATTCAAAGCTAATTAGGAATGCATGCTGTGAAAAGAATGTATACCAGCTTCAGCAGGATTGGGTCAGGCTTAGTGAATGGTCAAAGACATGACAGATGGAATATAATGTGGAAAAATGAGGTTATTCACTTTGGTAGGAGAAATAGATGTGCAGATTATATCTTAAATGGTAAGTGGTTGGAAACTATAGATGTACGAAGGGACTTTGGGTGTTCTTGTTGATAAATTACCGAGGATTAACAGGCAGGTGGAGCAAGCTATTAGGAAGGATAGTGGAATGTTAGCCTTTATTTCAAGAGAATTTGAGTAGAGGAATAATAAAGTCTTGCTTCACTCATAGAGAAACTTGTTTAGACTCCATCTGCATAGTGTATACAATTTTTCATTTAGATATTTCATAAGATATTGCATAAAGAGAGTTTAATAAAGGTTCAGCAGACTTATGCTGGAATGGTGGGGCTATCCTGTGAAGAGAGATTGGACAAACTGAATCAATGCTCTCTCAAGCTCCGAAGAATAGACAGGGTAGACGTAGGTTAGAGGTTTTCTTGGTTGAGGAATTTGAAACCAAGGAGCACAATTTAAAAATAAGGGGAATCCCACTTAGGTCTGAGATTAGAAGAATTCATTTGACTCAGGTTGTTGTGAATCTTTCTCTGCATCAAAGAGTTGTGGAGGCTTAGTCTTTAAGGTAGAGATTGATAGATTTCTGATTACCAGTGGTGTACTGGGTTATGAAGAAGGGATGTATAAGAGATATTGAAGTGCTAGATCAGCCAAGATTGAAATGAATGTCCTGACAGGCTTGATGGACTGAATTGGCTGCTCTGATTCCTATGTGCCTGATAGAGATTTGCCATGATATAAAGTTCTTTTTTTAACCTGTATCTAACATTTCCTGAATAAAGCATCGCTAAAGTTCTGAGCACAGTGCAACAAACTAATGGTATGTCATGTCGCTCCAATAAGACAAGGTTACCTCATTATATTTCTACTTCAGTAAAAGAACCAAATAATGCAAATGTAAAGGTTTTATTTTTGAATAAAAGTAAAATGAAGAAACACCTGACAAAATAATCAGGGTTCTAATCTTGCACGGAAAATTTATGGTCCACGGGTCTATTATTTAGATCACCAAAATTTCAATATATATAAATATGAACATGAATATAAAGAAAGTGACAGGCCCCAAGATCTGTGTTAAGAGACGAACAATAAATTTGGTTTCAAATGTTTACGGGAAAAGAGGATTTAAATTCACAATTACCTAACCCTTTTCAAATCGACATTCCAATAGTAAATGGTTAAGAGTTTACACTGAAAGCAGATAACCAAAACTAGTTGGAAGTTTTCATCCATTTGTGCCTATCCTAAAATTTGGGTATAGAAAGATCATTTCCTCTGGTTGGAGTATCCGCAAAGGATAATCAATTTAAATTTATTGTCGAGAGAGGTTAGAAGAATAACCACAAACGTTAGGTAAGACAGACACCACTGTATTTTTAAGCAAATGTTTGCGGCAGAAGACAGGATTATAGGCTGAAATGGAAGAGTTTTGATTTTAGTTTTCAGCGTCTTTAGCAAAGAGTAAGCATGGATGCAATAAGTTAAATAACCTGCATTAAACTTTTTGCTCGGTCTAGATGAGATCAGAGTCGGCATTGTTCAAGTGACAAAATGCAAGTTAATTCTTTAGAACTGTTTAGAAAGAGAGGTGGAAATGGGAGGGAGGTATATAATTAAAAAGATAGCAACGGAGAAAAAGAGACTTGCTTGTGAAGCCTTTGACCTTGTACTCAGCAAAACAGATGCAGTAGTATCAAATTTCAAAGTGAACAATGATTTGTACCATTTGAGTAAAAAAGAGATCTTGTTTGGTTGATAAATCAACTTTGATTGTTTGATGTGTTGCCACAAAGAATGCATGATGTAACATTTAAAACCCATTCTTCTGCTTAAATTCCAAAAAGGCAAGTTGAATCTGACATTGCAATGAGAAACGCATCAGAAAATAGTTGTCTCCAAGCTTTGAAAAGTAAATTGAAAAAGTGGCAATGCTTAGATACATCTTTCCCTTTGCAGATTAAAAGGCTTTTTTAAATAAACGAATGTAGCTTGTAGAAGTGTAAGCGACCCACATTGTGAAAATTTTAAATTCATGTATGGTGCATTTTCTTAACACACTTGGGATTATTCAGTTAGTGATGTTTAAACATGGAATCACACGTAACAATTTTCTACATGCTTGGGCAGATTTGACAGCATGTCTTTTTCTCATAAATTTTATGTTCTGTATTATCAAACCTATTTTAAGAACTTTAGCATTAGCAGATCAGTGGATGTGTCAAATTTTGAGATATCAGTTGAACAGTCACATATATACCAGATGAAGAAAAAAACAAAATAAGTGCATCATAACACAACAACAACTTACATAATTCAAACTTATTTTCTAAAAACGTATGTAGTGGAATTTAGCTTGTCTCCTGATACTTTAACTTGAGTTTCCAACAAATTAGCAATTCCCACAAGTAGACCAATGTCTGCTGTGAAAAGAAACTTGCTTTTTTATGTCCAACATGAATGAGATTTCAGCATTAACAATTACTCATATACTCTGCAATTTGCATTAGAAATTGTGCAGCTTGTCCCATGTTCTCCTCTCTATTCTGAGAGGGAAAATGTCATGTTGTCAAATCATATTGTTCAAGCTGAAGCTAATAGCTAGGGTTATGTACAAGAGTATAATTATGTAAAAGCAAATGAGTATAGACAATAACTGACAGTACAGAATGTCACTAACATTTAAGCTGCTCTGAAAGAAAACAATAATTCAAAATCTTGGTAGATCCATCCAGATTCTTTGAACTGAGTTCTGCTAAACATTTTATTAGTACTGAATGGCTCCCCATTCCCTGAATCAACATGGAAATAGGTTTGCAAGCCGGAAATTAGAGATAGCAGCAAAACAAAACCTCTTGCACAATTCAGAAGCAAGCTTTGACAATTCAGATTAAAGAAGCTCTTTAGTTAGGCAGGTTTTTTTTGTCAATTCTACAATTCAAATAAACAGAATGTGAACAGCAGTTTCCTGGCTATCTGAGAAAATAATTACTTTTGATGTCTCCTCAGTGGATATAATATTGAATAGTGTAATTTCAAATGTGTGACACACCATTGATGGCTCTGCAATAAAAAGTGCTATTTTTATCTGCTCATCCAATTGGCAGCCTTTCTACATTAATATCTGAATGACACAAAGTTAACTACAAAGGCTAGATGGTCTTTATTGAGATGCATTTTTCAGATGACATAGGACCCCTGATACCAACATTTACAGTGTACTACAATACAGCACAGGAATCAAGCCTGCATTAATTCCTGGACCTTATTTAGACCTGCTGTTTACTGCCCATGCACAGTTTCTATCCCTCTGTTCAATTTCCATTCATGTGCTCATCAAGATACGCTTTAAATGTTGCTAACATGTCTGCTTCCACCACCTTCACTGCCACTGCATTCCAGCACCCACCACCCTCTGTGTCAAAAATTTTTCCTGCACTTCTTCCCTAAATTTTCTCCCCTATTTCTTGTGTTCTTGTGTGTAAATAATGGATGTTTCTCAAGGAACATACAGTCCCCTGAAATTTGTTTTAAATGGTAGGTATTTTGCCTGGCTAAGCTAAAACAAAACATAAATTATACTATTTGAAGTATTTTAGAGTTTTGCAAAAGTCAAATTATTTACATCCATATCATAAAAATTTAAATGTAAAACCCCCAACTACAAGGTAATTTGTTAGAATTGGGATTTAAGTAAATGTTCTAACCGCGCTAAGTCGATGTCTCAGACCACAATTGGGTATACAAATAGTAAAGATTTTCTATGAATGGTTGAGGAATACAATGCAGGCCTCAAGAAAGAGTTTTTCATCATCTGACTGTAGAAATCTTACTTAGGATTTGTGTGTTAATCCACATATTCACAAAGAAATCACGGTCCAGTTGATAGATCTTACAGCTATGAATAGTGGAGTAATGCCTAATGACTGGAATATTCGTTAAAGCCAGGAAGCAAGAGCCTGGCAATTCAAGCTGTTTAGTCTAACATTCAAATCAAGAACACTGATTTTACAGGACCTCTTTATCGAAGATACAAAGATCTTCAATTACACTTCTGGTTAAGAATCATTTTCACCAAAGTGGAGGTATGGGAATCTGCACTCCACAGTTGGACGAATGAGCTTTACATCAGTTGCATGCAAATTAGATACTAGAGAAATGCAAGTGAAACATTGCTATAGCTTCATAATGACCGGGCAGTTCACATGTATTTGTATTTATATTTCATTAAAGCATCCACAAAAATGTCATTTCCTTCATTCATGGCCATTTGATCCTATGAAAGATATGGTTATTAACACGTTTCCCATAAAAGATGTAAATAAAGTCTGGGTCAATTGTATTCTCATGTGTCAAACCTAATCATTTGATGCTAATTAACATAATTTTATTCCTACCTTATAATCAAGGTGCACTATTTAGTTTTGCTTTCATTATAAAACATTTGGCACCAATTTGTGCTATTATTCAAACAGAAACGATGAATGAAATTAATGCTCTACTGCAGTAAAAGAAAAGGATTCATTCGCTGCATCTATTCTGTTGTGACTTCGACTCAACAAAACAATAGATGTTTACACCATGGAGAGATGTTATTCATCTCATTTGTGAAATGTCGGCCCTTTCTTAGAGCAATCTCAATAAATCCTTGATTTCCCCCATTGTTTGCTGTCTCTTAAACTCTCTCTATAGCTAAACGTACCATGCTGTGTCAAATTTCTGAGTTAAGCAATAAGGAATAAAGGGCTAAGATAACAAGGTGTGGGGCTGGATGCACACAGCAGGCCAAGCAGCATCATAGGAGCAGGAAAACTTGACGTTTTGGGCCTAGACCCTTCATCATTTTTCTGATGAAAGGTCTACGCCTGAAACGTCAAGTTTTCCTGCTCCTATGATGCTGCTTGGTCTGCTGTGTTCATCCAGCTCCACACCTTGTTATCTTGGATTCTCCAGCATCTGCAGTTCCTATTATCTCAGGAATAAAGTGCTAATTTTTTTTTGTGTAGCGGTGCTCTAAAACAATGTTACATAGACTCCTGGGAAACAGTGCATGGTCAGTTGCTACCTGCCTGGTTTCCTACTGTGATACCACTGACCAGTGGTTTTTCATATCATCTCTGAACAGACTGAACCGAAAATACCTGCTAAATTCATATAGAAAACTCGAGTGGTGAGTGGTAGCATCATTACCTCTGGGCCAGGAGGCCCAGGTTTAAGTTCCACCTATTCCACCTGTGTCATTACATGTCTGGACATAGTGATTAAAATATCTACAGAATTCACATATAAGAAGAGGGTGCAAAAAAGTGCACGACATCTAGATAGAGAACTTCTGAAGATATGATCTCAGTGCAGGTTGGAGGAGAGTACAGAACTCATGCTATGTTGCACATAATTCATATAATCGATTCACATAATGTCTTTATCTATACATGCATTCAAACAACTGCAGCATGCATAATAATTGTAATCAGGCACACAGTGCAGGATATAATGACATTACAGTGCCCAAATGGCTACTCAAGCTTATTTACTCATAATGTACCACATTCTCCATTCATAAAGAAGGAAGGTATCAGTTACAGACTCAAGAAACAATATTCACCAGGATATCAACTTCCACCAGCTCTTCTTGAAGCAGTTTCTGCCAGCCCATCTATAGCTTCCCTCCAACATACTTTAACTAGTTAGGAGAATTTAGTAGTGATGTTAAATGTGAGTATGCTTATGCTTGGGAGACGTTGGGTGAGGGGTTGGAAATGGGAGCAATGATAATGGTTAATGAGCATCTAGCTGCATAGAGTGGGCATCCTCTTTGCCATCCTCTTGAGTTGCAATGAAATTTGTTTTTTTTATTATTCATTTATGGAATGTGTGCATTGCTGGCTAGGTCAGCATTTATTGCCCATCCCTAATTGCCCAGAAGGAATTGCAGTTGTGAGTCAACCACAATGCTGTGGGTCTGGAGTCATATGTGGCCAGACCAGGTAAGGATGGCAATTTCCTTCTCTAAAGGACATGAGTAAACCAGATGGGTTTTTCCAACAAATGGCAATGTATTAATGGTCATCATTAGACTCTTCCTTCCAGATTATTTTTTTAATTCAAATTTTGCCATTGCGGGATTCAAACCCGGATTCCCAGGACATCGCTGGGGTTTCTGGGTTAACAGTCCAGCAATAATACCACTAGGCCGTTGCCTCCCCAATATAGACCATAATGGGCATGGAAAAACTGATGCTAATACAAGGGGACCAATATACTGAGCATACAGTTGCTTTGCAATAGCAGTGAAAGTTGGACTGGAAGTGAGAACATTTGAATAGCTCGATAACAAATGCCAGGGACCCAAGTCAGGCTGACACAGAAAGGCTGTCAATTGAGGCCCAGTGGGAGGCAATTAATGCTGAGTGAAGGGCCTCATTATCCCACTTTCCACACCACTTCCCAACACCAACCACAGCTATTCAACCAGGAGGGGGCAGTGGAACTCACTATGCAGAAAGCCTAACAAATAACAATGATTGTACACAGGAAAGTCTCTGTATTTTAGTTTGAAATTGAGTATAAGGCAATATTTGTAGTGATGACGTCAGAAGTAATTGGAACAATGGAAATATTCTCATCAGTAATCTTAGACTTCTATGCAAGTTACAAGAGGTCATTGCCAGTAACAAGACAGAAAATCTAAAAGAAATAAAGATTGCCTCATATTCTGTTCTGATTGAACTTAATTTAATTGTGAAGATCAATTCACCATTCAAAATTCATCCACCCACAAAGAATGTAACTTGTCATAGCAGCTAGCTGATTCTTAATTAATTCTTAGTTCCAGCAATATTACAGCCACCAAGGGCTGAATTTAAAATCATACTCTGGGATGAGTTAGGTGGCGGGGGTGGATGAGGGTTGGGGGGGAGGGGCGCCATTTCATTGGCAGGAACATGTTTATTGGGGAGCCAAGTAAGGCTGAGGCAGAAAGAATCATGGACTGCATAACCCCCCACCTCCCCCTCACCTCCTCTGCCAATTGAGGCCCCATGGTAGGCAATTAATGCTGAGTGAAGGGCCTCATTATCCCACTTTCCACACCTCCCCAACCCCAACCACAGCTATTCAACTAGGAGGGAGCAGCGGAACTCACTATGCAGAAAGCCCAAAAAGCAGACATTATCAGGGTTGCTTGTATGTTTACAGAGATGTAATGGGGATACGAGCTTATTCAAAGGCACTCAGATGAGTAAGGGACACAGCATCAGGAAGGGTGAGCAGGCCCACTTAGAACCATTCCCATGCTCTTGCTGCTGACTCTCCTTTCCAGCTCACTACTCCCTTCGTCACCCATGTCTGTATCTCTCAATGAGCTTGTACTTCTGGTGGGTCCATTCCTGATAGTAGCTATCACTCCCTGTGAAAATGCAGAGGAGTGGACAGCCAACAGTATCAGATTGGCTGGCAGCTCTCAGTGACCAATCTACCCGTCCCAGAGTCCTTTTTCTTGGGAAAAGACCATAACTGCACATGACTAAGTGCCTAGCTGGCTCTTAATTTAGCAGGCCTCTCCAAAAGGAGGTGACACAGAACTAATAGCATCTCTCCAGCTGTACAAGTCCCCAACACCTCCATTAAGTGTGGGAAGCTAGTCTAATTGTGACCACAGAAACTTTGCTGAATGGCATAAAACCTATCTGGTTCACTCATGTCCTTTGGGGCAAGTAATCTGCCAGCTCTACCTGTCCGGCCCTATGTGTGACTCCAGGCTCTGTTAACTCTGAAATGGCCAAAACAAGTCACCCAGGTCAAAGGCAACCAGGGATGGGCAAAAAATGTTGGCCTTGCTAGCAACGCAAATATCCAATGAAAGAATAAAGGGGAAAAACGTCTGGTGGGAAAGGTATTAGAATAGTTGTGATTGGGTTTGGGGCTGGATCTCAGGGATGGGAATGGGCTCAGAGAGGCCATCAGGGAAGATGGGAGAGAAACTAGAGAAAGATGTAAGTTCCAGGCTAGGCCAGTAGGGAGGATTAGAGATAACTTGTCCAAATGGGCTTGTGGAATGTGGCAGGGGTAGCTAATCAGTGGTCTCAATCTTGTTTTTCTTCCTCTTTTTTTCTCTCTGTCAGATACTTCCACTGACAAGTGGCTTATTAATCATCTCCACTTATTATTTGAGGTGAGGATTAGGGTAGGCCAAATGGGAGTAGAGTTTGTCAGAAGAGGAATTGTAATAGGGAAAGGCACTTGGATGATCCTGGAATTGGAAGTAATTTTAGCAGATAGCAGCAATTCCCAACAAGTAGCCCAGCTGGATCTGGTGACTGAATCTATAGACTTAGCTGTTGGGGGGGCAGAGGGAGAGATTTAGTCTGATTTACTTCAATTGGGCGCATGAAAAGTCAATACAAAAATGGGATGGGGTGATCGGGGTTGCTGCTTTTGATGGGCCTGTATTAAGTCTCTTTATAAACTCATTGTGGTATGCCAAAAGAGACTCAGGGGGAGCAATAGTCTTGTTTAACAAGAAAGTAGCCATATCTGGATGGCAGCATGTTTGAAGAGAACTGAAGTGTTGGGGAAGGGAAATAGGAGACTACAGTACATGAGAATGGAGAAGTAACATGTGCACGACAATACTTGGGAAGGAGATAGGAGGAATACAGAAAAAAGACTAAAAATAATGTGAGCAATAGTATAAATAAATTAATGGGCTTGGGTCGGGACCAGTAGCTAACATGCAAGTGTCAATGCACTCGGGAAATGCTCGCATTACTTGGGTCTGATTCAATCCTGTAGTATTAAAAGGATAGTGTTTTGTAAAACTGCACAGCATAGACATTCCCTCAAGCATTGACATGATGGAGTTGTTGTCTGGTACCAATCGAATAACCCTCAATTTACTTGCAGTTTTGACAAAAGCAGGTCAGAACCAATTTCTCTTTTTACAGTTGTTGACGGATCATAAGTTGCACAACCAGCACTTTTTGCTTTGACTTACATTACACTTTGCAAATTGTATAGAAAAATAAAGAGCATGCTATCCAAGATTCTATACCTTTTTTTACACAAATTAAAATACTTTCAACTCGAATGAAAACAGAAAATAATAGAAATACTCAGCAGGCCAATTAGCATTTATGGAGACAGCATTAGACTTAATGTTTAAGCTTTTATAACTATAGTTCATTGACCTGAAAGACAGGATGGAATCTTCTGCCCTTTGGCAATAAACCCGAATCAGTAATATTTCTATGTCCCAATATTATTCTGTCAGTTTGCCCATTTGGGAGATATTCCTAGAAGCAGCGATGCAATTGGGGGCTTCAAAGTATGGCTTCTACCCATGGGAACATGAGGACGCCTCCATTCTGACTCACTGTTACTATTCCAAAACTCCACTTGATCCTACTTGGAAGCCGTCTTCTGCAGGAGCAGAAAGATTCGATCCTTTGACTTTATTTTTCTCTCCACGGATGCTGGCTGACCTGCTGAAAATTTCCTGTATTTTCTGTTTTATTTTGTTTTATGATACCAACATCTGCAGTATTTTGCTTTTATAAATTTGTCACAGTGTTTAACAGTGATAACTTTTAAAACTGGGCATTTATTGTGAAAAGTAAATGTGTTAGAGGATGGGTTAAAGTATCATGAATTCAGACTTAAATTAAACATATCCTTTTAATCTGATAACAAAGTAAGATCATCAATAACACGAGGTCACTCAGAGCAAGTGCAGCAATGTTAAGCCCAAGGCTGTACAGCACCAAGATACATATGTTGTAATTTAACATTTTGCGAACTAGAAAGATTGGCATCATATCACTGCTATGTCTAAGAACAATTGGATCAATATTAATTTATTAAACCATTTATGCCTTGACATGCATTAAAGATTGACTCTACCTTTGCTCTTTTCCTCTGCTGCCCTTGGTTTCCTGTGCGTTTCTGTGCAGCAAATTACAAACAAGTGTTACTTACTGATCAAAGCAGACAGAAAAATTAGAAATCTTACGGTGTTAATGGCATGATTTTTCTTTCAATCGTATATTGTGCTACAATTCCATTGATTATGAAGAGAATGACAGCTTATTCTACTGTAAGGTCAACACACACAGACATGTTTGTACATTTACAATTTAAGAAACAATTTGAGGATAAATATAGAATTTTCTTATCTCCACACAGTAGCCTTAAACAGGGAGCTTTTTCAGATTGTACCTACAACCACAATTCCAAGCAACGTTTTGTACTTTGCAAATGGAAGCACTAGCAATGCAAAACAAACAATACTTGTCGAAACCAAAGCTTGGGCATAACTTGAAATAGAAAGTCCCATTGATAGCTTTGCAAAATAAATGAAGTATATACAAGGGGATAATGAAATGATCCTGTGTTTTGATTGATGCATGTAGAACAGTGGATGTTGTCTATAATGTACTCTACTAATGCATCTAACAAAGTTCCTCATGTTAGGCTGCTCCAGAAGATTTGGGATCTACTGTGAGTTTGTAAGTTGAATACAAAATTGGGTTGGTCTTACAAAACAAAGGGTAGTTGTGGAAGGGTGCTTTTCTCTTGTGACTGGAGGTCTGTGACCAGTAGTGTTCCACAAGAATCAGTGCTGGGATGTCTGTTGTTTGTAATTTGAATGAAAATGTAGTTGATCTGGTTAGTAAATTTGCAGACAACATGAAAACTGGTGGAGTTGTGGATAGTGAGTAAGGTTGTCAAAAGATACAGCAGGATGTAAACAGAATGGCAGATAGAGTTTAAGTCAGATAATTATGAGGTGATGCATTTAGAAGGTCAAATGCGAGAGGAAAGTACACAGCGAATGGGAAAACCCTGAGGAGCATTGATGCACAGAGAGATGCTGGGGTGTAAGTCTACATCTCCTTGAAAAAGGCAACACAAGTGGATAAGGTGGTAAAGAAGATATTTTACCTTCATCAGTCAAGGCATTGAGTATAAAGTTGACAAATCATATTGCTGCTATATAAAACTTTGGTTAGGCCACATTTGGAGTAGTGTCTTGTGGTTGGTTGGTTCGCTGAGCTGGTTTGTTGTTCAGCAGACGTTTCACTACCCTGCTGGGTAACATCATCAGTGCAGCCTCCGATGAAACACCGTTGTGTTTTTCCACTGGTATTCAAACTCTGGAGTCTGTTGAGTTGGATTACCTCACTTCCGGTTTTCCCCTTGCAGTGCAGTGTATATAGGGTCCAGCTCTATGTGTATATAACCCTATATACATACACTCCACTGCAAAGGAAAAACCAGAAGTGAGGTAATCCAGCTCAACTGACCCCAGAGTTTGAATACCAGTGGGAAAACACAACAGCGCTTCATCGGAGGCTGCACTGATGATGTTACCCAGCAGGGTAATGAAACATCTGCAGAAAAACACTGAACCAGCTTGGCGACCCAACCAACCACATCATCCACAACCCGAGCTACAATTCTTCTCTAAACTCTTGGAGTACTGTGTATATTCTGGTTTCCACATAATGGGAAGATTGTGGAAACTTTTGAAAGTTTCCAAAAGAGGTTTACCAGGATGTTGCCTGGATTGGAGTGTACTAGCTATAAGGAGAGATTGGACAATCTTAGATTGTTTTACTGGAGCATTGAAAACTGAAGGGTAGACCTGATAGTATTACACAACGTTATGAGACACGTAGACATGGTGGATAGTCAGAGACCTTTTTTCAGGGTGAAAATGTCAAATGTCAAGGGGGCATAGGTTTAAGGTGAGAGGGGGAAGTTTCAAAGAGATGTGCGAGGCAAGATTTTCACACAGAAGGTGGTAGGGGCCTGGAACACACTGTCAGGGGAGGTGGTGGAAGCAGATATGAGAGTAACATTTAAGAGGTATTGAAACTGACAATGAATAGCTAGAGAACAGAGAGATACGGACTATGTGTAGGCAGACAGGATTAGTTTAGAATGGCGTCTTGATTGGTACAAACATGGTAGGCCAAAGGACCTGTTCCTGAGCTGTACTGCTCTATGTGCATAAAAATCAGTAATCAATAGAATCAGCAGTTGGGAATACAGACAGTATTATCTTATGGGTCATCTCACCTGATGGTCAGCCTTTGTGTCATTTGCTTTATCATCTTTGTCCTTGTCTTTCTCCTCTACCTCTGAGCTTGGAGTTCTTATGATGCACGTCTCTGGGGAGGGCGGAGAAATGTCAACATCTTGCTCAATCCCAACCTCCTCCGCAGTCTCTTGGCTCACCGTGTCTTTCTCAGACATCCTCACAGTAAAGAATTACACCAGTAGAAGATGTGGTGACCTATTGGGGTGAAAACATCATAAAATAGACCATTTTATTCTCGGAAAGAGTAGCCCCATTTCCTTTCAAAATTTAGTCAGCTGGATATTACTATCACAGTTTTCCATCTCAACCCAAGTCCGGGGACTGGATTTCTGAAATGGTGGGGTTTCCCACCCTGCATGCTGAAGAGTAGGTGGGAGACACATCCCCACCAATAATGTCTGCCCTGCAGCCATCTACATTTCGAGGGACATTAATTGGCTTAGGGTGAGATTTCTGTAATTGGTGGCTAATCAAATGGCTGGCAGCGCTATAATCCCAGCAGCACCAGGTTGAAGCACTGTTGGGATAGCAGGCAGTTAATTCCTGAAGAGGCACAGCCATTGGAGGCCATATTTAAGGTGAATCCAGTGTGGCAGAGGGGTCTTGATTGCAGTGAGGCTCCAGTGAGAGTTGCGAGAGGTTTCGGGATTGCGGTGAGGGGCAGCTGGTTTGAGAGGCCAGCGGGAGAGGGTATGTGACCTTGGGTGGATGCTTCTAATAGAAACAGGAGACACCCAAAGCAGGTACACCCCACTTGCCAGGCACAAGCTCATGCAGTGAGAGCTGCTGGGTTGCCTGTTTGGAATAGTTCTTTCCTCTGTTATGGGTAAAATAGTCATGGGGGCATTATGAGACACTTAATTAACTGAAGAAGGGTCTAGGCCCACAAAATGTAAGCCTTCCTGCTCCTCTGATGCTGCTTGGCCTTCTGTGTTCATCCAGCTCTACACCTTGTTATCTCTTAATTAACTCCATTGTTTTTGTTCGTGATTTACAGCATCCGCAGTTCTTTCAGTTTTTAATTAACTCTATTATTTGACAAATAAAGGGCCACAGACTGGATGCACTGGTCCCTGTAAATTAAGAGAGAGACTGGGGAGCAGGTGGATAGGAAGTGGACAGTCTTTGTTCTGCATTTCACAAGAACCTCACCTTCAAAATGCCGGTGGGAGATTGTAAATTTCTGCATCATGTTGTCCACATTCAACATTCTTTATAAATTCAACAGATCACTGTTCAATCCCAAATTGTTCAAACAAATATAAAAGATAAATTTGGTAAAATTGTGGTCAACATGTTAAGCCATCGCATCTCTATTCCTCACTTTGGGAGTGGTTATTTTTCGGTCATATTTGTCGCACTGCTTTGAAATTTGAAAATGGTCCAACATTGTTGGAAATAAGTTTAATAAATATTGCTGTCAAATGCACGTAATTAAGCCACGGCTTCCATTTCCCAGGGGCATGTGCAAACAATCCGTGAAATCTACCTGTTAGAAGGAATCTGCCTTTAATCAATGCATGTTAGTTACAATGACAAAAAAAAATCAGAACATTCAAATTAAGTTGACAGCATTCTGCTGAAACACTTTGCATGTGGAAACAGATAGGAATATAATATTTCTGGGGCTCCAATTGGTTGGGGAACAGACAGACGTACCTGCAGCTGCAGATTTTGTTTTAGAATGATGCGCTAACTCCGTGGTGCCATGATCCTGGTTGTCACATCAAATATTCTGAGGACTGGTGGGTTGTGGAGTAAGCACGGGAAGAGGGAATGAGATTTTGATACCAGTGACTACTGAATGATGGATGCCATCCTTCAGACAGACTTTAAAGATCTAGGTAACAGATTAGTAAACAGATCTTCAAAGCTCACAATTTTTATGAATACCACTGGTGTCACACACTAGCAAACACAGGAGAGTGTTTAAACTAATTTAAGGGAATTGTTCCAGGGAAGTGGGATTAGAAAGGAGAACCATGGTGTACAAGGGATTGGGACAGACTGATAGGATTAAGCTTAGATGTTGGGAAAGATCCGACAAAATCAGAACACAAGAACATTTGCAGAAAATAAGTTTGATGACTTCAAGGCACAATTAGCCATGGGGGAAATGATGCTATGCACTTAGCTCCAAAGAAGAGAGGTTTGGAGAACTAAATGTTCCTGAATGTATTATGCCCGGGAAAGAAATATAATGAATGATAATCGTTTGTGGTGTATTGACTAAAGAGAATATAGTAGTGTAGGAACAAGACAAAACCATAGAGACGTCATTCTAGTTTGGATGTATTCTATGACTCATCAACTATCAAGATGGCCATGGAGGAACGAATCTATAAGCAAGGTACAGAGAGTTGTAATAATGAATGTCAATTGTCCTAATTGAAACTGGAATAGTAATAGTGTAGAGCACCACCAAAGCAAGAACTTTCTGGATCAATATATTTCTGGGTAAATGAGGAAAGATAAATTGCTGGATGTCATTTGGGGAATGGAGTCAAGCAGAACAAACACGTACAGGGTCAATTCGAGAATTGTAATCATTGAATCATAAAGTTGAGATTATCAATGGAAAAACATGAGGACCAATGTAATGTAAAAATACTTAGATAGAAGAGGGGCAATGTCACAGTGTTGAGAATGGATTTGGTCTGGGTAAAGTGGAACCAAACACTGGCAGGTTGAATCGTAGTTATACAATGAATTACCTTTAAAGAAGGAAGTGTTTGGGCAGAGAGTCCATACAATCTCAACAAAGGGAGAGGTGAGGCAACCAAAACCAAAGATCCACTGGAGCGATAGCAGAGATGGAGAGTCAGACAAAGTCAACAAGGGGTGGGGGAAGGGTGCATATGGCAGATGTCAGAATGAACTCACAGCGCCAGGGACCTGGGTTCAATTCCACCCTCGGGCAGCTGTCCGTGTGGAGTTTGCACATTCTCCCCGTGTCTGTGGGGGTTTCCTCTGGGTGCTGGTTGATGATTTCTGATGAAGGGTCTAGGCCCGAAACTTCAAGTTTTCCTGCTCCTATGATGCTGCTTGGCCTGCTGTGTTCATCCAGCTCCACACCTTGTTATCTCGGATTCTCCAGCATCTGCAGTACCTATTATCTCTGATATACCTTATTTTCAAACTGTGTGCCCTAGTTCTTGTTTTCACAAAAAAAGAGAAATGTCCTCCTAACATCCTTCCCATTGAGGCTCCTCAGGATCTTACATTTTCTAATAAAATCATCGCTCAACCTTTTAGACTCCAGTGGACATAGGAGAAACTGCTCCTATTGGCAGAAGGATCAAAGGCAAGAGGACATATATTTAAGGTGATTGGCAAAAACGTCATTGGAGACATGAATAAAAAAGGAATTAGACAGTGAACAATTATCGTCTAGAATAAACTGTCCGGAAGGGTGATGGAGAGAGATTCAGTTGTGGCTTTCAAATGGGAATTAGATAAATACTTGAAGGGAAGAAAGTTTTCAGGGCTATGGGGCAAAAAGTGAGTGAGTGCAACAAGCTAGGATATTCTTGTGGCGAAGAATCATGGATTCAAAGATCTAAATGGTGTTCTCCTTTGATGTAACCAGTGTAGGATTTTTATTCAATGATTCAATGACAGCATAATTTGAATATTTTGTTACATATTCTGACATGGTGAGACAGGTCCACATTGAGAAATGTTAATAGGGAGCACCAAAAAGCATATTTTTGCTAAATGCAACTTTCCAAAAATCCTGTAAAATTAAATGTTCAATTCAGGACAACAGAGTAAAATTACATGCAGCTACATTTGGATCCGAAATACTTGATAACATCAATTAAATTCCTAAACATCCACACATTTAATCACTAGAGGCATACAGCATTGAGTGCCTGTCAAGTGAAACTTACTACTTCACATGACTAGTCAGATGACTATCGTGAAATTCTCGTTTCAACCAGATTGGTAATTACTAAATGATTGAAATAAGGGAAGAAATACTAAGACAGTAATTACAGCAATTCATGGCTCCAGACTATCGAAACAGTGTGAAATCCGATGGAAAAGGTACAGAAAAGATTTACTACAGTGCTTCCAGGGATGAGGGATATCAATCCAGTTTGCATATGATCTTTTGTACCCCTGCTTGCCCATGCATCTCTTGAACTGATTCATCGCCAAGTCCAGATGCTTATCATCTGAACTGGACTCAACATACACCCATTCGTCAGCAGTCCTCTGCATGGCAGAGAGCTTGGCTCTTTCTTCTTCCTCTAACTGCCAGCCAAGTGCTGTGTTCACCAGAGTGTAGCAGTGAATCTGCTGTAGTTAGACTACCCAGCAAAGTGAATGTATTTGTGCTATAGTGGTATGGAAGGTGGAGAGGAAGACCTTGGTGACGCACCCTCTAAGGTCTCTCAGTGCTCCTCCTTAGAGGTGTGTTGCTTGACGTAGAAATAGTGCCGAGACTGAGATCTTCTTTCTTTCGTCCTTGTTTGGGAGTGGGATCCAGAGGCTGCGTAGAGAAACAAAGATTTGTTAGTGTTGTGAACCACACCTCCCTACCCCAGTTTTTCTAAAGACATTGGTACTTGATGTGCAGATGGATGTAGCAGATTGGAAGCTTTCTTACTAAATGGTGTAGATACCCCTCTGGCACAGGTACAGTTCCCTTGTTCTCCTGCCAATTCAGGTCTTGCTCCTTCAAGAGAATGAGTATAAGAATAGGGAGCTGTGATCTAAGGTCATTCAGCTGGTGGTGTATGAGCTGTTGACTGTTGAAGCTTCTTTTATGTTTTAAGTATGAACTCTGGAAGATGTATTAGAGTCAGTAGAACTGTGGTGCGTAAGTAATGCATTGGTAGCTGCAATGAAGTGATAGCCTTTGATTGCAAATGGAACATTTAATGGAAATGCCTGGCTCTTAATCTCATGTCTGATAGTCCTGTGAATTGGCAAGATTACAATGCCAACTCAGACTCAGAGGGGCATGAAGCATAGAGTACACTGTGGTACCTACCCTGGCAGAGCACAACGAATCAGTTATCATCTTGTGGCACAGAGAAAGGTTATTTGGAGATGCCAACGGGTGGTGATCTCTGTATCTGCCTCTGTCCAGGTATCCGCCTTCATCAGTTGGGATGGCCTCTTGTTGCCATTCCTAATGAAAAGCGCTTTCTCTCTTTTCTATATAACATTCAGGATAACCTCTATCAAGGTGTTGCTGAACCATGGCACTAATTTTTAACCTGTGTTTGATATCTCCATGGGTTGGTGGAGGTGATGAGCAGAATGATGCTCCCGAGTTGCAGAGAATGGAATATTGTCCAAGTTAAATTCGCACCCAGAAGTTGGCACCTTGAATCAGGGACAGAACGAAATCTGGTGTTGTACCCACAAGTAAATATGTCATGAGCTGAGAAGAATGCAACCTACAATAAAGACTGCCTTTCCTTCTGCTTTTCAAACCACCTGCACTATCTCAAAAAAAGGCATTCTGCCCACTGTCTTAAGACCCGCAAGGCATCAAATCAGAAGATCAAAGCTTTATACTAATTACACGTCTATATTACTTGGTACCATTACTAATATAAACCAGATACATAAACTGTTGGAGAGCCCCAAAACGATTCCTTATTTATAATGATCAATATGTTTAATAATGTACTGACTATATTAAATGACCTCATTCAACCTTAATAAATGTAATGCAAGATAAAGTCATAGCATTTATTTTTCTCAGAATTAATTTGAAAAATTAAAGCTGTCATTGTGCATAGGTATTACAGATGCAGTGTCTCAAATTCAACTGTCTGAAAACCAGAGTAATCCTTCAAACCGGACATTTTGTGAGTTGCTATGCAACAATTTTAATTACTTAATGGATTAATAATAAAATAACACGCTGGGACAATTCTGCTTGGTGCTGCTTTGGACCAGTTATAGGCTGTATGTGCAAGTTGTTCTTCTGCTCAGAGTGAGCCTTGATCCCACCCATCCAGGCTGAGCCCAAACTGCCAATCAATTCCTTGAAATTGCAATTGGTCACATTTCCATACACACAGAAAGCTGTGGTTGTCTTCTAGATCAAATAACATGCACCTGTATTTTGAATCCAGTGCAGACCTTAATAAGACCATAACGTTTTGGAGTGAAGTAGGTCATTTAGCCCATCGTCCGGTCCAACATTTCATTGAGAACATGATTTATCTGATTATCTTCAAATCCACTTTCCTGATTCCTTCATCATTATAAGTCTGTCAATCTCAGCCATTAATATACTAGAAATATACTTAATTATCCAACCTCGAAGCCTTCTGCATTAAAGAATTTCACAAATTCACTATCCTCTGAGAGAAGAAATTCCTCCTCATCTCTGTCTAAAATGAATGACTGCTTACTTGGAGATTATGCTCTCTGGTGTCAATGGTAAAAAAATCATTTTGCATCTATCCGGTAAGCTCCCCGAAGAATCTTGTACATTTCAATTAGGTCGCCTCTCATTCTTCTAAACTTCAATGAATACAGATCTCTTCTCATATGAGTCCCTCCGTACCCAGGATCAACCTAATGAACCATCTCTGGACTGCTTCCAGTGCTTTCCTGAGATAAGGGTACTAAAACTATGTGCCAGCTGTGGTTTGTCTAGTGCCTTGTATAATTTTATAAATACCTTTCTATTGTTTGATTCATGCTCGAGGACTCTCAATCCTCCCATCTGTAGCTTTCTGCTGTCCTTCTCAATTATAATGTTCAGCTTCATTATTCTCCCTGCAAAAGTGCATAAGCTCAATTTTTTTCCACAATATATTCCACTTGCCAAGTTTTTGCCCACTCCTTTAACCACTATATAACCTTCTGCACACTCTTTGTGTCATCCTCACTACTTGACTTCCCATCAATTTTTGTGTCATCCACAAACCTGGCCATTATATATTCACTTTTCTCATCTATGTCTTTAATATAAATTGTAAGTAATTGTGGGTACAGCACTGATCCCTGTGACACTCTACAAGTTACAGGTTACCATCCTGAAAATGCCTTCCCTATCCAAACTTTCTGTCCTCTACAAGTTAGCCAATCCTCTATCCATGTGAATCTATAACAATATACTTCCAATGCCATAGACTGTCATTAAGTAGCCTAAGGTATGGCACCTGATAAAACTCCTTCTGAATATCCAAATATATCACAACTACTGCTTCCTCTTTACCCTGCTTGTTACCTCCACAAAGAATTCTGAGGACTCCACTTCATGAAACTATGTTGACTCTGCTTGATCATGTTATGTATTTCTAAATGCTCTGCTAATACATCCTTTATAATAGACTCTGATAATTTCCCAATAGCAGGTGTTAAACTAATTGGTCTATAGTTACATTGGCAGTTTTCCATTCCTCTAGGATTTCTCCAGACTTAAAGTATTCTTGAATGATTCCCACAAGTGCATCCATTATCCCTACAGCTACTTCTTTTAACATCAGGTCCAGGGGACTTATCAGTCTTCAGCCCCATGATTTTCCATAGTATCTTTTGTAATGATAATTATTCTTTTCATTTCCTCTCCTCCATTTGCCCCTTGATTAATTAGTAATTTGGGGAAGCTATTGGTGTCTTCTATTATGAAAACTAATGAAAACCCATTGATTCAATTCCTCTGCCATTTCCTG
The DNA here is from genome assembly GCA_024137785.1 of Ginglymostoma cirratum. Taxonomy (NCBI): domain Eukaryota; kingdom Metazoa; phylum Chordata; class Chondrichthyes; order Orectolobiformes; family Ginglymostomatidae; genus Ginglymostoma; species Ginglymostoma cirratum. The sequence goes on along the minus strand of JAHRHZ010000077.1, from coordinate 20,008,191 downwards.
GTTCCCCAATTTTATTTCCCCAGCCTCGTTCTCTAAGAGACCTATGTCATCTTTGACATTTTTTTCTTTTTATTTATTTAAAGAAGCACTTGTTGTCCATCTTGATATAACTTGTGAGTTTATCTTGAAGGTTTACCTTCTCCCTTATTATTATTATTCTTTTGGTCATCTTTTGCTGGTTTTTAGAACTTTCTCAACTCTCTAACTTACCACTAATCTTTGCCACATTGTATATATTTTTCTTTCAAGTTGCCACTATCCATAACTTCCCTGGTTAACAGTGGTCAGCTTATCCCCTTTCTAGAATCCATTTTTCTCAAAGTCAGCCTCAGTTATCTTATTACTCAGTTTCTTCACCCATTATTTCTGCTACTTTATGTCTTCCCTTGTTGTTTTTATTACAAATAAACTTCTTCACTTGATTTCATGTGTCACTGATTAATTAAGGCTCAAATTTTTTTTCTTCTTTAAACAGGCAAGGTCCTGAATCCCAAGGTGGCTAGTTTTGAGACACTGTCTTTGGAAATATACTACTGACCTGAAAAGAACAGGTCTTCTTGATCTTGCACCACAATATCATCAGAAAGTAGACTAAAAGGACCATTTCAACTAAACTTGCCTGTTAGGAAATGGTCTTTGCTAGAGCAGCCATTTCCTTTATTCATTTGCAGGATGAGGGCATCACTGGCTATGCAGCATTTATTGCCCATCCCTAATTGCTCAGAGGGCAGTTAAGAGTCAACCACATTGCTGTGGGTCCGGAGTCACATGTAGGCCAGACCAGGTAAGGATGGCAGTTTCCTTCCCTACAGGACATTAGTGAACGAGGTGGGTTTTTCCTGACAATTGACAATGGATTCATGGTCATCATCAGATTCTTAATTGCAGATATTTATTGAATTCAAATTCCACCATGTGACATGGTGGGATTTAGAACCCAGGTCCCCAGAACATTATCCAGGTTTCTGGATTAACAGTCCAGCGATAATACCACTAGGCCATCGCCTCCTCCATTGCTTTACACACTGATTCTACATTCCACTGATGGGCCTTTTGTGAAATGGGCAGTATGTCCAAGGAAATGAGTAACCCTTCAGACAGGTCAGATCATCGTTATGTGTGCACTGATGATGTCATTGCATTTATGCTCACCGTCTAAATTTGATAGGAGGCAGAGGGGAGAGAAAGATGAAAGAAGATAGAGAGACATGGGTGGAAAAAGAAATGGAGAGCTAGAAAAGAGTACGATGAGAGTTCTGTGAGGCAATAAGAAGAGCAGGAAGACAGATGGGGCATTGGGAGAGGTAACATTAGAGATTGGGAGAAAAACAAATTAAGAGAGAAGCCTCAGAGAAGTGATGGCACGTGGAAAGGGTAATAGGAGATAAGGACAAACAAGGAAAAAGAGAGAGTGACGGGATCCAGAAATAATATGGAATAGACTACTGGTTTACTGTTCAAATTGAAAAATGTACCCAGAAAAATGTATTATAAGCAAGATAAATAACATTTCAATTCAGAACATTGAAACAACACATGAAATTTATGTTCACAAATGTATCTGGCAAACACTCATGTGGCAAAGGACTCTACCCAACACTGGGAAAATGCTAGTCATGGCAGGAAGAGGACCTTAATTGGCTACTTTAGGGCCTCAAAATTGCTTCAGAGTAGGCTAGGTTGGGTGCCTGTCACCTTCTGTGATATTGGCAGAATGCTAGCAGTAGCAGGAGGGTGATGGGCATATCACTCACCAACTGCTCACCTCATTTATAGTGCCCTTGCCCCATCACCACTTTCTCCCTGGATACTACCCAACATTCCATGAAATCCTGGCCTTGGATACTACACTGTTGCTGAATTGAATTAACCTCTTTATGAAATGTCATGGTCTGCTGTATGCTAATTAAGAACCCTACTTCCCCCAGGCTCAGCACAAACCCATGTCTTTAATCTCCTATAGGTGCATTGACTTTGCCAACAAAGAAGAAGGAGGAGCCCAAGGAGTTCTCAGAGTTTGAACTGGGCTGCGAGAATACACTACCACATGCTACCTGAGCACCCTCCACCAATGCAGATACAAACACGTCGATAAGTCCAGTCCCTGAGATGGACAGAGTGGCACATGTTGAAGACTACATCATGCATGAGCAGCAACAGGTTCTGGAGAAAGGGCAGAGTGGAGATTTCACTATGGACAGTCAAATATACATCAGGATATGTACAGCTGGACACAGGATGACTCCCAGGTTCATGCACTGAAAAAGTACTTGTGGATCAACGGTGGAAATGTAAATTTCCAGAACCAATACACACCCTTGCACAGAAAGTGCAGGGTCCAGCCAGAGCATGCGTGCCATGACATGCCAGACATTTTCACCGATGACCACCTCCACTGAAAGACTGACCAGCCTCATGAGAATCAGATGTCACTGTGTACAGGCTGAACACCACCAATCCTTTACACAGTCTGACTGATAGATGTACAGCATTGCTAAATATCTTGGCTTGGTAACTGAATGCTCACTGACGTGCAGCGAAGTGGTCATCCCTTTTGGATTTAACAGGGAAATTCAGGTGGGCACTGGAAAGGACAGTGGAGAATGGGCTTATGCGATGGGGTGTCTCCTCAAGGCGTCCTTGTTTCAGGTCTGCGTTCCTCCCCCCTCAGAAAAAGCCATGCACATACACCATCCTGCTGTATGACAAAATTTGCCCCTTGACAGCTTCAGATGGGGTCATCCATGTTGGAGCCCTCGCCTGCTCCAAAACCCAAAGAATATCCCCATGAGCATCTTGTGTGACAGAGCAGTGGAATGATCAGCCTGACCCTAGTTCTACTAAAGCCACATAGATAGTAACATACAGAAGCACTAGAAAGTGTTTGAGGAAAAGGTCTTGGGCGCAATGATATTGATTAAATGCTTAACCATATCGAAATTGTTCTATCTATGCCCTTTATTTGAATGTAAAGTGGCTTGAGGCAAACTACCATTTGTCACGGTTAAGATTTTGTTGGATCCCCTACCACTCAGGTCAGCTTCATTCTGGTGAATGGAATGTGTCACCTTTAATGAGGAAGAAAAGGTTGTTAATACAACAGTGATTCCGGTGACCAAAGGCCAGGGTTTTGGCACTGAGGGCCGGGAGTTGGCGAGGCGTGAAACCTCACAAAGGAGCTCAATGACAAGTTTACAACAGCTGTGAGCTCACTTTTCAAGTGAAAGAGCATTGAATGAGACGGTCAAAGGCTTCCCTGGAAGGCAGAGCAGCACCAATCTTGTGAAAAGCACAGCAGACCACAACAATCCTGGAGGCACAACTGCTGAGGCAAATTGAAAGGCACCTCCAGTAATTTCAAGTGGCGGAATCCAACTCTCAGCCAGCCAACAGTTTGCTCTATCATTGTCCCGGCAGCAATTGAGAAGAACTGATTAACCAGATTGAAATGATGATACCAACATTGCCACTTGGGTATTGTCCTCCTGAACCTGTGGAAATCCCACAAGGGAAGCAAGCCTAACACACCCCAAGTTCTGAAGAAACATCACTGGACTCGAAACGTAAACTCTGTTTTTTTTCTCCACAGGTGCTGACAGACCTGCTGAGTTTCTCCAGCAATTTCTATCTTTGTGTTTCAGATCTCCAGCATCACAGTTTGCTGTCTTATTTTAGCCCTCCGAGTTTGACTGGCCTCATGTTTGTTCAGGTGCTTATAGCTGGAAACCTTTGCGTACAAGTCATCAGTTCCCGGAGTTATACAATTATGGGAACCAGACGGCAAGATCCTACAGATGTTAGTAACCTGTGGAAGGATGCTTTCTTGCAGAAATTGAGAGCTCTGGTCAGTTAAACAGCCAACTGCACACCTGTGATTCTGAACAAACGTCAGAACATGTAGACCCCCCATTTCACAAGAAGGCTCATTGGCAAGATTCGAGGTTGTCTTCAGTGGAATTCAAGACATTTATTATCAGTTGGACAAAGTTGCTGATCACAAAGGAGTCAGTGAATTTAGTCAGAGAGAAAATTCCCTTTCAGTGCTGGTTTCACTGTGTTTGACCACAGGCTTTATGAACTTAAGCTATTCCACATTTGCTGTCAAGTCAGTTTCACTTAACAGTGATTTCCTGCTAGCACTTCCCTCCCTAAATGGGTAGGAAACAAATACAGTGTGGAACTCAGGGTTAGGTAGGAAAGAACATATCAAGGGTTAAAAAGGCTCGTCATCACCTTTTTGAATAGCTCAGCTGATATCTCGTTGCAGGGTCCAAGAGAAAGATGAAAGTGGTGGAATCACACTGCGATTGTAACACACTCAGCTTCAGGGAATTTAACACTCTGCTCACACCTCTCCTTGGTTGGAAAAATTCCAGTCTCCATTTCAAAGACACGGATTTCACTGGTGTAACATCTTAGAAGGTTGTGAAAGGCACAATGCAAATATTCCACACAATACATTGGTTGTTATACAGCTCAGAGCATAGGCTGGATTTTAACTGTCAGGGCTGGGGGCAGGCACTGTACAGTCCAGGCCTGAAACCCAATATGCCGAAACGTCAAGCTTTCCTGCTCCTATGATGCTGCTTGGCCTGCTGTGTTCATCCAGCTCCACACCTTGTTATCCATGATCCTTCAGACTTATCAGGTTGTCTTTGGAGGTGAGCAGGAAACCCCTATGGAGTTGCTGAGTCAGTCACTCAAATATTTAAATGATCAGTTAATTTCAGTTTTTAACCTTAATTATGGTTTTAAACAGCTGTCAGGTTTTCCTGCATTTTGTGAAGCTAACCAGGGTAAACAGTGAGAGCCGAAAGAACGACGGATGCTGTAAATCAGGAATGAAAATGGAAGTTGCTGGAAAAGCTCAGCAGATCTGACAGCATCTGTGAAGGAAAAAACAGAGTTAACAGACCCTTCCTTAGACAGTCCCAAGGCATGAAACGTTAACTCTGATTTCGTTTTCTTCACAGATGCTGCCAGACCTGCTGAGCTTCTCCAGCAAATTCTGTTTTCATTCCTTAAAAAGTGAGAGCACTGTCTGGAGTCATTGATCAATAAAACTGACACCCTTGTAAATTTTAAACAATGACATTCTATATTTGCTGGTTTGCCCCTCGTGCTCACTGCACTTGCTCTGAGAGCATATTTCACTGTTTACCTGTGACATTCAACTTTTAGAGGCCGTGTTACTGACCTTTGCCTTCACATATCACTTCTAAAATTCCTTGCTGCTAGCCTTCATGCAGCTTGGGAGCAACTTATGCAGCTATAGCCTGGTGAGGAACAGCCAGCAATAGAACACCAACAGTAAAAGCAGGAGCAGCAGTAATAACGTCCTTCTTGGCAGCTACAGCGTGCTCCACTGCATTTACTAGGTTCCACTACTTGTCTCTCACAAGTGTATCTCTCAGGCGACTGACGCTATGTTTCCTAGGCAGCCACTTACATTCATATTGACACTGATGAGGCCAGACAGAGACAGGTGGCTCTCAGAACTGCTCAAGTGGCTGGATTCCCAAGAGAATAGTGAGTCATTGATCAGGTACATGTGGCCATGAAGGGGGTCCTCAGATCAGCCAATTTATCAATCAGAAGGGGTTCCGCTCTGTGAACGTTCGGCTTGCATGTAACCACTGGAAGGTCATGTTGGGCGCCTGTGTGAGGTATACTGTGAGCCAATGTGCTCTTTTCATTCCACAATAGACACATCTCAACACAATGAGAGCAAGGGGCTCATTGGAGAACAGGGCCACCCTGAGGAACTGATGACTCCTGTGAAGAGCTCGATCATTAATGCTAAAGACAGGGTCAAGAGCACCTCTAAAGGGCATCTCTGAATGAGCCACTGGATTGATGAAAATACATAGACGGCCTTCAATGTGCACTGATAAGTGTCTCTAGAATGGTCGTGATCACCTGTAACTTGCACAATATTGCATTGCAGGGAGGGATGAAGCTGCAGAATGAGGAATATTCTTTCACTCGGCATCTTCCGAGGAGGAAGAAAGGAAAGAGGAGAGGAGACAGAAATTGTCCATCGTGCCAGCAGCAACTTGTTTGACTCCAAGAGAAGCCTGGAATAGCTTTATGCCAGCACATTCCTGCTAATCTGAGTGTGTGTGGTTACGTAGCAATGCATTCATTGGCTCGGTGGCTGCACCATTCTCACCGGCATAAATCTTTCCCATAGTCAAAAACCCAGCCATAAGATTCAGACCTAGTCCTAGTCTTCCGATATACCATGCACCTGAAGTCTACCGATCATTTAGAATTCGGAAGGCAACAAATTAAAAATTGGATGAAGAGATCAAATGAAATGCTTGATTCGTTAAAATACAAATTCCATGACTCTCCTTATGCATGACTAATAAGTCTTTCTCACTCATTTTCTTTAGCTTCTTCATGGTTCAAAACTTGTGATGTTGGAGATTGAGAAACAGGCTGTAGTTCCCTTGCTCTGACAAATGAGATGCCCATGGTAGCAGAATGAAGAGTTTAAGTACATTTTTTCTTCATTAAAATGAATATGCCAAAAATGCATCCTTTAGATTTGAAGCCCATGAGGGCCTTGCCAAAGATTGCCCCACCTGCATCCAGGGCCACAGTTGATCATAAGGGAAAGAGGCATCATGTGGAACCTTATCTGAGACAGTGGGGGCAAGGATAAGAAGTGGGAATGTACGGAGATGAGTCCGGTTGCCCTGAGCCCTTTATCACTTTTATGGTCCACCTTCCTACTGGCTGAAGAATGGAGAGCACTGGGCTACATTTAAGCAGGGCAATGTTTTCTTCCATCCTGTGGAAAGTAGTTGATTTAGGGTCAGCTATGTCCACATGCCTGCTACATCTAATTCATCACGCAGGAGGCCACTCTTCCCAAGTGCGTGCAATTCAGCGCAAGTGGCTAAGACATCAGGGCACATATGCCAGAGATGGACCACTTCAGTTATTCACCAACAGTACACACTCCTTCTGGAAATGCAGAGAGAAGCAGCCATTTTCCTTTGCTGCTCCAGTACACCCAGGTCCAGCTGAACTGAGTGGGTTTCACCCTCTGACAGAAACTTGCCAAAGCTGTCTCCATCTCTTGCACTTGTTCCTGCTCACATGACTTGCATCTCTCCATGTGACAACCTACCTATCTCTACTGTAATACCCACCGAAGTGTGCATCTGCGACGATGGAGGGTGCGTAATAGTCACGTGATGGTGCTTCATTCGGTCATTCACCCTCCTGAGTACTCCTTGGCTTCCTTTTATACTTCTCTATTGCCCTTCAAGAACCTACAGAAAACAAAGGCCATCGATTAGAATTGAAAAATAGGAAAAGTTTCAAACTATACATTCTGATTTCTTGATATTTCTTGATATTTCTGTCAGTGATGACAGCAATTTAAAATCGGTGAATACTATGTACAAAATGGCAGCACCATACAACAACATTAAACCTAGGAATAGCAATAGGCCATTAGGTCCCTCAGCTCTATTTCACCACTCAATAAGCACATGGAGGATCTGGTCATGGCCTCAACCCCATTTCTTTTTTGCCAGATGCAATTACCCTCGACTCCCCTATAGTTCAAGAATCTGACTATATCAGACTTGAATCTATTTAATCACTTCATTTCGCTGTTATTTGTGGTAAAGAATTCCAAAAGATCCACAGTGGTCTGAGACGAAATTCCTCTTCCTTTCTATTTTAAGTCACCGATCCCTCCTTCTAACATTGTTTCCTTATTCTAGATTCCCTCAAGAGGAGAAACATCCTTTCAGCAACGACTCTAACACTTCCCACCAAACAACAAAAGCTGGAGATCACAGCGGGTCAGGCAGCATCCTTGCGGGGAGAGCAAGCTAATGTTTTGAGTTTAGATGACTCTTCATCAGAGCAGAAGAGAAGTGTGGGGGGGGGCAGCATTTATGCTTTAGTTGGGGAAGGGGTGGGGTGTTGGGGGTGGTGAGGTGTAGAGTGCTGGGGGAGAAAAGATGTTGATAGTGCAGATTAAGTGATTGAAATGTGAGAATAGCAGAACAGTGGTATGTCTAACTGCCAGACTGGAAAGGACAGATAGTCCCACTGAGGTGGGTGGGGAAGGAGGACATGGTGACCGAGAATGTGACAAGTAAAGCTAAAAGAAAGGGAAGGATGGGAGATGGTTTACAATTTGAAAGTGCTGAACGCAATATTAAGTCTACAAGGCTGTAAAGTGCCTAGTCTGAAGATGAGATGCTGTTCCTCCAGTTTGCACCGTGATTCAAACACAGACTGGGCAACTGTTTTGCAGGACACCTCCGGTCCGTGTGCAACCATGACCCCAACCTTCCCGTAGCCGATCTTTTTAACACAGCGCCCTACTCGTGCCCATATGGGGTGTCACAGTGGCTCAGTGGTTAGCACTGCTGCCTCACAGCGCCAGGGACCCGGGTTCGATTCCTCAGGCGACTGTCTGTGTGGAGTTTGCACATTCTCCCTATATCTGCATGGGTTTCCTCCAGGTGGTCCGGTTTCCTCCCACAGTCCAAAGATGTACAGGTTAGGTGGATTAGCCATACTAAATATTATCTGTAGGGTTCAGGGATGTGGAGATTAGGTGGGTTATGGGGAATGGGTCTGGGTGGGATGCTCTGAGGGTCAGTGTGGACCTGTTAGGCCAAAGGGCTGTTTCCACACTATAGGGATTCTATGATCTATGTCTGTCCTCTGTATACTGCAATGCTCCAGTGAATCACAGCACAAACTGAAGGAACAACATTCTATCTTCAGACTAGGCACTTTACAGCCTTCTGGATTTAACATTGAATTCAACATCTTCAAATAGTGAACCTTCTTTCAGCTTTACTTGTCACATTCTCAGTCGCCACCCCAGTGGGACTGTCTGTCCTTTCCAGTCTGGCAGTTAGACACACCACAGTTCTGCCATTCTCACATTTCAATTGCTTAATGTTTTCTCCATCAGCATTTTACCCCCACCAAACCTACAACCCACCCCTTCTCCATTTGTAGCATAAATGCTGCCCCCTCCACACTTCACTTCAGCTCTGACAAAGAGTCACCTAGATTTGAAATGTTAGCTTGCTCACTCCCCATGAATGCTGCCTGACCTGCTGTGATCACCAGCTTTTGTTGTTTTCAGCAGTTTCCATCATCTGCAGCAATTTACTCCTACTCCCCATTTGAATCTTAGATGTTTCAAAATGATCACACCTCATTAAGCATTGGCCCAACCTGCTCAATGTACCCTTGTAAGACAATGCCCTCAACCCAAGAATCAGCTTTCCTAAGTAAGAATGTTACTTCTCTGAACTGCCTTCAATGCAAGGATATTCTCTTTCAACAAGGGAACCGAAATTGCATGCATTTACCCTACAGTGATCTCACCAATGCTCCAAAGAGCTATAGCAACATATCTCTTACTCTGGTATTCAACACCCAAGGTAACAAAAGCCAACGGAGAATTTCACTTCCTAATTAATTGCAGTGACTGCGTGCTAACAGTCTATATTCCCTTTCCTTTAACGTCAAGCTTATATACACATTTAAACAATACTTTGTTTCTCTATTCATTGCACAAAAGTGCACAACCTCACACTTTTTCCACAATGTACTCTTTCTGTAAACTTTTTCCAATTCACTTAATCCGTCTATATCCTTTTCCGGACCCTGTGTCCTCCTCACAGCTGTTTGCTCACCTCATTTTGTATAGTTAACAAATTTAATGCGCTACTCTCGCTCCATTTATCAAAGTCACTAATATGCATAGTAAATATTTGCGGTCCCAAGAATGACCACTGTGTCACCTCACTGGTTATAGTTTGCCAATCTGAAAATGACCCATTTATCTGGGCTTTGTTTCCCATTAGTCAACCAATCCTCTCTATTCATGTTAATATGATACATAAATATACTGCACAGGAACTTTTCATCCACTACATCTACTGGTTCTCCTTTCCCAAGGTGTACCTTATAAGATGTTGGTGAGACCATATCTGAAGTACTTTGGACAGTTTTGGCCCCCTTATTTAGGGTAAGTTTTTATTTTAATGGCGATAGTTCAAAGAAGGTTGACTACGATGATCTGTGGTATGGGGGGGATTGTCTTATGAGCAAAGGATAAATGGGTTGGGACTCTACGCAGTGGAATTTAGAAGAACAACAAGTGATCCTATTGAAACATACAGGGGAATCAAGGGTTAAGGGGGTGAGAGTAATGAAGAATCAGTCATGATCCTATTGAATGGTGAAGCAGATTTGAGGGGCTGAACGGCCTACTGCTGCTCCTATTTCTTATGGCGTTATGGTCTTATATTTTCTAAGGACTTGAATCAGTTTGTCAGATGAGTTTTATTTAATTCTGTAACCAGGTTTGTGAGGGACCCCATTTCCTCATTATCTACAATATCCTGCCAATCTTCAAGGCATTCTGCTCTGCCCTGATCAGTGTATCTTATGGCTCTAGAGCCACTCTCAGTATTCTACCTCAATATTGTGCATTTTATTATCCTGCGATGAGAAAAAGCAGAAAGCACTGAGAGTGAAAAGTGCAATGAGTGCAGATAAATGAATGGCAACACTTGTGGAGGGTGACTGACAGTGACTAGTGTTGGATACACTCCACTGAGCATCCACTGGTGGCTGCTCAGATGGAGATTTGAGTGGAGCTGCGCAGTGTGTTGTTTTGGTGAGTGGCATACAGGAGAAGGCTGATGAAGTCAGGCAGTTGTGCTTTGCACCTGAGAGTGATATGCCACACACCTTTTAACAACTAGAATCCCTACAGTGTGGGAACAGGCCCTTCGGCCCAACAAGTCCACACCAAACCTCAAAGCATCCCACCCACACCCATCCCCTTGTAACCCACCTAATCTACACATCCCTGAACACTACAGGCAATTTAGCATGGCCAATCCACCTAGCCTGCACATCTTTAGACTGTGGGAGGAAACTGGAGCACCCGGAGGAAACCCACACAGACACAGGGAGAATGTGCAAACTCCACACAGACAGTCACCCGAGGCTGGAATCGAACCTGGGAACCTGACACTGTGAGGCAGCAGTGCTAACCACTGAGCCACCGTGCCACCCTTTTTCCTTTTCTAAACTTACCATGATCTGTATTCTCAGAAGAACAAGGGCAGCAGATGCAAGGGGACACCATCAACTGCAAGTTCCTCTCGAAGCTAAACACCATCCTGACTTAGAGCGATGTTATTTCTAACCTAATGAAACTGTTGACCACTAAACACATCCTAGGAGTTACATTCTTGCAGCTCACAGCCTCCGAAACAACCATCAATGCCTGTTTAGTCTGTATGGGTGGCCTCTTCTTCTTGTCCACAGGAAACAGCATGTCTGTTTGGGCCATTACCACTTCCAGGGAATTGTCAGAGAACTAAATAAGCAGGTCTCCCTCCACTCTTCTCCCTAATCCAGTCTTGTCTAGTAAAGTAGGATGCAGCCCTTCTGAAACCTGCCAGGGTCCCTTCCAATAGAAAGCCTTTTATTGACAGATGTGGATTGCCACCATATGTATGCTGTGATTGTTCTGGAAACACAGAGCTGGATGTTAACGGCCTGGCTGATTTAAATGAAGCAAAGTCCACCTCTGAAAGAAACAGGTTCCTGACCCAATGCCACACCTCCTGGTGCCAGCAGATCTGTTCATTTAAATTCTCCTCAATGTAGCAATCAACTGTAGAATACAAGGTGGCAACGCAAGCAGCTTCAAAAAATCATACAGAGTTTTGGTAATATTCAAAGTTATGTCATATGTCAGCAGGCTGGGCAGCATCAGAGAAGCAGGAAAGCTGACATTTCAGAAGAAGTGTCCGGACCCAAAACATCAACTTTCCTGCTCCTCTAATGCTGCCTGGCCTGCTGTGTTCATCCAGCTCCATACTGTGTTATCTCTGACTCCAGCATCGGCTGTTCTTACTATCTCTCTGTCATATGTCAGCTAAGTGATAACATCTCATTAAATCTCAGAAGGACTAATGCAAACAAATGAATTGTATGGGTTCCATTTTTATTCTGCATTTTGTACATAACAGGCTATTAAAACATAGAGCTTCGAAGAAGTTTGGTTTCTATTCTGTTGCTTGTTTAAGAAATTAAAACAAAGTAACTGATCCAAGCCAGACCAGACTATAACAAACTTCACAAACAGTTTAGCCAACAGACAAAAATGTTTAGTTTTCAGATACAAACTAATAATATCAGTAATGCTTGAAAGTTATCAATAAGTTCACAGGCAGAATAAGTGGAACAAAGATTTACCAGACCAGGTCCCACGATGGTGCAACTGACCTATGGAGAGAGATTGGGCAAATGGGGTCTGTCTTCTCTAGTTTCGAAGAATGATTCATGAATTCAATGAGACTGACAAAATATGTAAAGGGGTAGCCAGGGTAGGTGCAGGCCATCTTCTTTTCTTCGGCTGTGGAGTCTAGAACTGGAGGTACAATTTTGATACAAGTGGGGGCCCATTTTAGGACCAAAATTTTTCATCGGTGAGATCTTTGGAAATGTTTGAAATTCTGTATCACGGGGTCTATGAAAACTCAGTCTTTGAGTATGTTTAAAGTAGAGGTTGGCAGATTTCTGATCAGGACCACAAGGCCATAAGAAATAGGAACATGTGTAGGCCATTCAGCCCCTCGAGCCTGCTCTGCTATTCAATAGGATCATGGATGATCTGACACTACTCATGCCCACATTCTTGTCGTTTCCCATAATCCTTGATTCCCCTGTCGATCAAGAATCTATCTCAGCCTTAAATATATACAAGGACTCTGCACCACAGGTCTCTATGTGGTGCAAACTCTATGAGTTCCAAAGACTCTTAACCATCTAAGAGAAGAAGTTCTTCCTCATCTCAGTCTCCAGCAGTTCTTACTATCTCGAAGCATTTGATCAGCCATGATTGTATTAAATAGCTGTCACAACGCATTGAACGGCCTACACCTGCTCATATGCTCCTAATACAAGCAAGAACGTCTGCAAAGTTACCTTTCCATCCATACTGTTTACAATATTGCATATCTTTGTGATATCAGCAAGCTTGGGTGTGTGACTTGCTGTCCTATCATCTAAATAACTAATAAAAATGATGCACAGTTAAGAGCCCCCATCAAAAATGCCTCTCATCAGATTCTACCTTTATTCACCATTATCCTGACAACTCAACCAATTGCTTTCAATTCCATAAGCTTCAATTTTAGCTGATGGTTTTATGAGGAATCTAATCAAATACCTTCTGGAAGTCCTTGCAAGTTAAATCCATAGATGCTCTTCTGGCCGGTTCTTTAGTCGCTGCTTCATAAAATTCAACCATGTTTTTCAGGCATGACCCACCAGTTCCTATTCCTTCCTAGCTGGAGATTTTCAAGATGAATAGTCACCTTTTCCCCACTTATTGACTGCAGGAATTTACTGAAAGCAAATTTTAAGCTAAACTATCCTCAATGACTTAGTCTTCATCTGACTTTTCTTTAAATAGCAGAATGACATATAAAATTCACCAATCTAAAGCGACAGCAACAAATAGAGATAACAAGCATGGGGCTGGATGAACACAGCAGGTCAAGCAGCATCATAGGAGCAGGAAAACTTGACGTTTCGGGCCTAAACCCTTCATCAGAAATGGGGGAGGGGAAGAGGGTTCTGAAATAAATAGGGAGAGAGGGGGAGGCGGATAGAGGATGGATAGAGGAGAGGA
>JAHRHZ010000077.1:19935400-19979271 GCA_024137785.1 Ginglymostoma cirratum | reverse complement strand
CAGCCCCCAGCCAGCATAAGCCCCTATCAGCATCGGACCCCTGTCAGCGTCAGCCCCCCATCAACATCAATTCCCATCAACATCAGCCCCCATCAGCATCAGTCCCCATCAACCCCCATAAGACCCCATCAGCGTCAGCCCCCCATCAGCATCAGCCCCCATCAGCACCAGCCCCCCATCAGCATCAGCCCCCATCAGCCCCCATCAGCATCAGCCCCCATCAGCATCAGCCCCCATCAGCAGCTGCCATCCTGATCGCGCATTAGCTTTTATACTCTGTGACTACTCGGGGAGTGCCAGAGGACCCTGGTGAGTGTTGAAGTCGGTTCTAGTTCAGTTTGTGGGAATATATATAAGGTCTAGTTTTGTGATAAAAACATTAAAGCAACACATGTCTTGTTTAACACATGAATAAAGTAATTTGTGAAGTTTCAAGAATTGAATTTTCTCCTCTCTGTATAAGCCTATAACCAGAGCTTGTGTTGTCTGGGCTCTCAATGTGGCACGAAGAGCTCTATCTCAGATTCCATGGCACCAGGCTCGTGAACCCCAGTGTGATGGTGAAAAGTCCAAAGAGTGAGCCAAGGTTCCCTGACATTAAAGGTTACGTTCTGAATCCCCATTTCATAATAACTTCAGTACTTTTCCAGTCCTCAAAAATAGCTGTATAACAAGTCCAGGTGGCGCCATGGAAACCAGTTAGGCAGTTTCGCACACCACCACCGCCCACACTCCCCCCCAACCTCCCCACCCTCAACGGGTCAAACCAGGCTGATTTGGGGCTTTAGGCCTGTTTTTCATGCAGTTTTCCACTTTGCTTCAATTGTGGGACAAGGTATAAAAGGGGCCTAAGGGGCATCATTTTCACGCAGAGGGTGGTGCGTGTGTGGAATGTGCTGCCAAAGGAAGTGGTGGAGATTGGTACAATCACAACATTTAAAAGGCATCTGGATGAGTATATGAATAGAAAGGGTTTCAAGGGATATGGGCCAAATGCTGGCAAATGGGACTAGATTAATTTAGGATATCTGGTCAGCATGGACGAGTTGGACCAAAGGGTCTGTTTCTGTGCTCTGCATCTCTATAACTCTATGTCCAATTAACCCTTAATGATTAACACCTAATAGTCTGGTTTGAAGATATCATTTTTAGGCACAACACTACAAAGAATGAAATTTAAACTGTTACTGTCAATACAGAAGGGTATGATGTGCACCTTCGACTCTGTGGCAGTCCTGGGAGATAGCACCCACCATGTAGACTTGGGGGGATATATAGGAGGCGGCATGCAGTTATGCTGCTCTGAAGAGTGTATGCAGATCCCCATCTCCTTTTTCAGAACAACTTGAACAGTCCGCACCCTCAAAACCCCTATACACTGCACCTCCACCATGTGCTCCCATCCCAGTGCAACTTCCTGTCCCAAAACAACCTGGACACCCCAGATCTTACAGTTCAACAGCCTCCTCTTCCTGCTCCATCCCCGATGATCCCTCTGACCACCAGCTGCCAGAATGATCAGAACATTGGCCACCACTTCATGTACAGCACCCCCTTCTCTGTCACCCAGCTTTCAGAGATTGCTAAGGAAATCCCCATATTCAAGCCATTGGGGGTTCTTCGATCACATGTACCGTTATTGGGTCCTGCTGGACAATGCTGAAGGACTGTAATTTATTTTACAATGTCTGAATCCAGCTGTTTATTCAGCTTTATCCAGTCCCCAGAATGCGGGGTAATAGCACTTTGGTGGACATGAAGGAGACCCCATGGAAGGATTATCCCTTTGTCTAAAAATAAAGGGGAAAAAAAGGGAGAGCATGGTGGTTCAGTGGTTAGCACTGCTGCCTCACAGCGCCAGGGACCTGGGTTCAATTCCGCCCTTGGGCAACTGTCTGTGTGGAGTTTGCACATTCTCCCTTTGTCTGTGTGGGTTTCCTCCCACAGTCCAAAGATGTGCTGGCTAGGTGGATTGGCCATGCTAAATTGCCCATAAAGTTCAGGGATGTGTAGATTAGGTGGGTTATAGGAGGATGGGTCCGGGTGGGATGCTTTGTGGACTTGTTGGGCCGAAGGGCCTGTTTGCACACTGTAGGGATTCTATGACTGAATAAATGCATGCAGAGGAAAGGAGAGCACCCAACTTCATTTGCCAGGCATCTGTGGATACAGATCACAGGACTGTTTGGTAACACGGACAAGAGCTGCACTAACGGCTAGGCTAAGGGCCAACTGGACCTAAACCTTTGTTTCACAGGCTGGTGACTCAGCAAAGAAGGCATGTGAAAATTTCAACCCAGTCAATGTTGCCCTGCAGTGAAGCTTGGGTACTTAGCTGGATGACCCTGGCCTGGTAAGAAGGAGATCCAGGAGTTGAATCAAGATAAACCAGGGGAATGTGGGAAATGTAGCACCTCAGCCAACACCCAGATCTGAGGTGGCACAATGAAGACAGTAACAGAAATAAGGGAGGCTACTACAGGAATTATCCACCCTTATACACCCGTCCCACAGTGACAGAGCAGCAAGATCACAGCCACTGCCACCACAAGGATTGGGCTGATGCCCAAAACCTCTAAGTCCCAGCAGAATTTCCCACAGGTGCTTGTTTAGAAGGTTTTTGTTCCATGGTGGAGTTAGGGATTAAACCCATTAAAATGATAGGTGACCTGGCAACACAGATAACTTTGATGCAGCAGGGTTTTATGAAGGGCAAATCATGTTTGGCTAAGTTCTTTGAAGAAGTAACAAGTAAAGTGGATAATGGGGATCCTGTAGATGTAATATATCTGAGCTTCCAGAAGGCATTTGATAAGATGCTGCACAAAATGTTAATTCAGAAGGTTGGTTCAAATGGGATGTGGAGTAATTTATTAGCTTGGCTAGTTGACTAGCTGAGGACAGAAGACAGAGAGTCGGGATAAATGGGTTTCCTTTTCTGGATGACAAGAAGTATCTAATAGGGTACCATAAGGTTCAGTCCTTGAATCCCAGCTATTTACAATCTAAATGAATGACTTGGATACAGGGATAGATGGGTCTATAGCCAAATTTTCAGAAGACACACAAGTAGGCGCGACAGTAAATTGCAATGAGGAAATAAGAACCTACAAATGGATATAGATAGGTTAGGAGAGAGGGCCGAAATATGGCACGTGGAGTTTAATGTGGATAAGCGTGAGGTCATGCATTTTGGTCGGAAAATGGAAAGGTGACCTACTATCTAAACGGGGAGAGACTTCAGGGTGCTCCGGTGCAGAGGGATCTGGGTGTCCTTGTTCATGAGTCACAGAAAACTAGCACGCAGGTACAGCAGACAATAAAGAAAGTGAATGGAATGTTGGTGTTTATAGCTAAAGGACTGAATATAAAGGTAAGGAAGTATTGTTGCAACGATACAAGGCATTGGTGTGACTGCACCTGGAGCATTGTGCACAGTTTTGGTCCTCTTATTTGAGGAAAGATGGAACTCAGAGAAGGTTCACTAGATTGATCCCAATCATGAGGATTTTGTGGTCTGAAGAGAGATTTAACAGTTAAGGCCTATACTCGCTGGAGTTTAGAAGAATGAAGGGAGATTACATTGAGGTATTCATGATGATAAAAAGTACGGATAAAATAGATGTGGAGCAGATGATTCCTCTTGTGGGGCATTCTAGGACAAGGCATAGCAAATTTAAAACAGGGTTGAGGAGAAACACTTCTCCCAAAGGGTTGTGAATCAGTGGAATTCGCTACTACAAAGTGCAGTGGATGCTGGGGCAGTGAGTAAAGTTAAGGAGGATTTAGACAGTGTTTTAGTTGGTAATGAGTTGAAGGGTTATGGAAAGAAGGAAGGAAGATGGGGTGAGGAGCCTACCACCTATGATTGAATGGCAGAGCAGACGTCAATGGGCCAAAAGGCCTAATTCTGCTGCTATATCTTAAGAACTTATGAATTTAGAAACATGGAAACATGGAAGCATATGTCATGCATAAACACACATGACCAACCAGGTACTGACTGACCGACTGGACCAAAACCACAAAGACAATATGTCTTTCTGAAGTAAGCAGAGGGGGCAGTCCATAAGATTCATAGAATCCCTGCAGTGTGGAAATAGGCCATTCGGCCCAACAACTTCCAACCCAACCCTCCGAGACTCACAACCTGCCCCCCTACCCTATACACGGTCACCATCAGCTTAATGCAACAGGGAGTCCTGCGTCCCATGACCACTAACAATTCACCAATTTGGCAGTTCTTGATGACTCACTATTGACTACAGAATTAAATAAAGGCACCCAATTATGGCACCAAGAGAACTAACCAGCCCAACGAGTAGATTAGTTTATAACGCTGGACACCAGCAATGGAATTTGACCTATAGGACTTCACAGGCAATGCCACTGTAAGTTTGCTTTTGCAACTCAGGGCCAGCAGCATATATGAACTGCTTGCATAAGAACATAAGAACATAATAATTAGGAGCAGGAGTAGGCCGTCCGGCCCTTCGAGCCTGTCCCACCATTCAATAAGATCATGACTGATCTTTTTGTGGACTCAAATCCACTTACCCGTGCTCTCACTGTATCCCTTAATCCCCTTATTGTTCAAAAAAAATCTACCTTAGCTTTAAAAACGTTTACTGAAGTAGCGTCAACTACTTCACTGGGCAAGGAATTCCAATGATTAACGACCCTCTGGGTGAAGAAGTTCCTTCTCAATTCAGTCCTAAATCTGCTCCCTCTAATCTTGAGGCTATGCCCTCTTGTCCTAGCTTCACCTGCCAGTGGGAACATCCTCTCTACTTCTATCTTATCTATTCCCTTCATAATTTTATATGTTTCTATAAGATCCCCCCTCAATCTTCTGAAATCAGGGTTTCAACCACTCCCCCTCTATCTTTGACCAGAGATTGACTAAAGGACTGGAAGCATTTTCCCAGCCAGAATACAATACGGAAACAAACTCCTCTTACATACTGATATGAAAACCGAACACTTAGAATTACTAAAGGAACTGTTAACCATCCTCACCGCACTAGGATTAAAGGTCAACCCAAGGAAGACATGAACCATGAGGTCTGTGATAGTACAGAGGAAGCACGAGACAGAAAAGAAGAGTATCGAGACCATAGTCTATTTCCCCCTCCCTGGAGATGTGAGCTCACTGCATTCTTTTGTGGGCTTGGTGGCACATTGCTGAAACCACATTGATGGTTTTGTTAGTAAAGGTGCTCCTTTGTCTGACCCCCTTAAAAAGAACATCCTGTCGAAATGGACTGAGCAGCACTTGGAAGGTGTCTCAGAACTGGAGGCCCCCATGCTGCAAATATCCAGAGCTACCCTTTGCCTTGGAAGTTGCAGCCACAGATATGACACTCACCGAGGCGTGTCTTCTGGAGTGCCATAACAGACTGGGAGCAGTGGCCAAACCCACCCGGTTCCTCCCTCCAGCCCAACGGGCCTCTCTGTTTGCTGTGTTCGGGCCAGTGAACCACTTCACCAATATCATTGACTTGAACCCCTTAAGCATCCCCATAGAGCACACCGTCATCCAATATTTGCAGGACAGCCGAATTAAAGATGGTAGCCAGCCAAAACTGCACAGCATGCTGGACCCTAATGCTGGAGGGCTGCGACGTTACAGTCAAATGTACCAAAGGGCCCACTTTCCTGGCCGACAAGAGAACTCCATGAGAGTTAGGGAGTGGCAACAATGATCCCAAGGGGCCATTTGTGCCAAAACAAAACAGGAGAGGACCCAAGGAAACACAGGGAGCAGAAAGAGCCATGAAAATATTTGTAGACAGATCCTATATGGTGGAGAAAGAGACAGGATATATATAGAAAAGCACAGAGGTAAACCCCTGGTAGAATTAGTGCTAAAGCTCCCTGATAAAATGGCACTCAAGCAGGGGACCCAGCAGCCATTGCCTGTGTGGTCAGCCACCCTGCCCAATAGCCATGCACTTGGACAGCATGTACATCTGCAACAGTTTAAATGACAGCCTGTCACTGTGGGAAGCTAGAGGATGTATCTCCGCAGATGCAAAATCTTTCCTGTCCACACCCCTGCTTAAGTTTATTCTTCAGACTGCCCACAGCCACTATTAACATTTGGGCCCATCTTAGAATTTCCCCAGTTGTGAACATAAGGGCATCAAGCAGGGCACCCATGGAGGAGAACCAGTGCAACCCCAAACCTAGAACAGATAGACGCTTTCGTTGTGAAGCACATTACGGTCAAGGATCTTCCACAGTCTCAGAGTAACAAGGACGATTGAAAGCAAACACAGAGGGAACACAGCCCACCTCCGATATCATCAGTGACAGACAGGATGTTGTACTGATCCAAGACTGAAACCAGATCATTTATCACACTGCAGAGAGAATGAAGGGATCATGCTGGTGGCCAGAAATCAGTAAAGACATAAAATGTTACGTCAAAAATTGTAATATCTGCACCGAGACCAACCGTGACAAGTGCCAATGAAGGAGAATTAACACGTGCTAAGCCAATGGCAGGAATGTAGACCAATCTCCAAGTAGATTACATCAGTCCCTTACCATTTTGTAAATGGGAGTGCAAATGCATCTTGATCATTGTGGACAATTTTAATAAGTGCATAGAAAAATAACTCAATCTGGATCTTAGACCTGCCCTTTGACCTTATGAAACCCACCCTCCAGCTCAACTGGATTCAGTCCCATGTTTTAATGACTGGACACCCTTTGAGAGATACCTAGGACTGGACTTGTCAGAGCTGAGGTTACAGCCCTTAGCCACAAGAAAACTGTAAAAAAACTCTCCTCAACAACGTACAGGCTGCACTGAAGGAAGCAGCCATCAAAATAGCGTTAAGAAAGCAGAGCAAGGCTTACTTTGATGGGAATGTGAACCTGATCGAATATGAAGCAGGGTAACAGATCATGATGCAGGTCTTTCAGCAAAGCACATTCCTGTCCCCCCAGGTATTCGGGTCCCCATTCTGTTGTAGAGAAGGTAAGCCTGGCAGTGTATGAAATGTTACTGGGCTCTGGGAAGTCTGGATGATATCACATGAACAAATTAAAAGCATACAGAGCCCACAGCAATAGTAGTTTTTAGAGGGATTGGAAGAAGCAGACCATAACCCTAATCCTGTGGTCCCTGCTGATCCTGTGTCAGTCCTAGATGGCGTTATGAATCCTATTCCAGTGCCAGACCGACTCACTGTTCCCAATCCAGATCCAGTGCCAGTTCCACTCACTGTTCCCAATCCTTATCCTGGACAAGTCCCAAACACTGTTCCCAATCCTTATCCTGGATAAGTCCCACTCACTGTTCCCGATCCTTACCCTGGACAAGTCCCACTCACTGTTCCCGACCCTTATCCTCGACAAGTTCCACTCACTGTTCCTGATCCCGATCCTGGAAAATCTCACTCACTGTTCCCAATCCTTATCCAGTATGTGGAATATATCCAGTACATCCAGCTTGCAGCAGACCACCCTTCTTGTTATCCTCCACTTGGTCTCTGGGAGACCTGTTGAATCAGGAGAGAACTGGTCAGTCTGCATGATTCCCTCCTGCTACAGCAGCCCAGTGTGATGGTGGTATTCTCTGGGTCCATCACATTGTAGTCTCTGGATGTACCAGTTGGCGAGCTGTGTATGGGAGAGTAAACACAAGTCCAGAACTTTGTTGGGAATTCTCCACCACAGGGTGCGCTGAATTGGGACGTTTGGCCATTAGTCTGGAGACAGGATTGGAGCTCGAAAAGAGACGCCCCAGAAAACTCAGATATTATATTCTTAGTATATGAAATAAGGAACGGACCAACCGTATGTAAGTGTGCCCCTCCACGCTTGGCCAAAACAACCTCGGGACTGCAAAATGGGTTTGTTTTAAAATCCACAGGCAAAATGCTGTATGACAACACCCACCACAAATTGATCCCTGTGGTGTTAGACATATCCAGGACTCAGCTGCCAGAGTGTTGTACTCACCAACTTCAGAAACTGTACCCACATTGAACATGTAGATTATTGGGAAGGAAAGCAGGGATTGTAACATGTAAGGCCAGACCTATACCAGAGGAGCACAATTGGGCAATAGCTTACACAGCAGGGTAGTCCACTGCCGATACCCTTGATTTGGCTAACTTGACAACAAACTCAGGATTTTCACGAAACAAGTTAAGCAGGTCTTGGCTAAAATCAGTTAAGACAATCAGCAAGATTACCGAACGAGAATTAAAGGAGTTAGCCAATACTTGGTAATGGTTCTAGAAGGGCACCATTGATAAATAAAGTCTCCCAAGGAGAAATGGATGACTATATCATGCAGCAAAATGGAACCCTGTGTAGTGTCTATGAGCAGTGGATGAAACAACAGTTGAGGGAACACCTTGAGCAGACTGGCCAAATACAAGTTTGCATCCTGGATCAGTGAGAAGCAGATGAAACATTTCTATGGGAAGAAATACCGCATCATTTCAAATTGCCAGTTATGGCAACTAACCGAGGCCTATTTGACAATGACTGTGAAGGAGCTAACAAGGTGTAGAGCTGGATGAACACAGCAGGCCAAGCAGCGTCAGAGGAGCAGGAAAGCTGACGTTTTGGGCCTAGACCCTTTTTCAGAAATGAAGGGTCTAGGCCCGAAACTTCAGCCTTCCTGCTCCTCTGATGCTGCTGGGACTGCTGTGTTCATCCAGCTCTACACCTTGGTATCTCGGATTCTACAGCATCTGCAGTTCCTACTATCACTGTGAAGGAGCACCAGGAAAGGCCTTAGGCACAGTACGAGGGATCTGAAACAGAATGCCAAACAAAAATGGATTAAAACTCTTTGAGATTGAAAATATCAGCGTTATGTGAGAGGAAAGGTGGTTACCTTATGGTGGCACCCTATCACATGCTGTTGAAAAAGAGGGAAGACTTGTAGATACCACTCTGGATGAATGTCAGCAAACCAAACAAATAATTATGTGGCCCTATCCTGTGTATTCAAACAAACATGCCTTGGGTGGTTTTCAGACAGACAAACATCAATTTAAACTGTACAGTAGAGAAATGGAGTCTGGACACTGACATTAGCCAAGTAGCATACAGAGAGGGAGGGACAATACTGTATCACAGCCTCCCTAATACATTATCAACACAGAACCCTCACCTGTGGCAGTCACAACATCACTTTCTGCACTAGACCCCACATATCAGTTGGGGTAGGCCTAATTGAACTCATAGATGTACACAGGTAAAGTGATAGCTTTGTTAATGTTAGTAGTGAACTCTGACGCAGGCTTTCGGAGATGATTTGGAAAAGAATGACACTGGTATTGAACTCCTACTAGAAAAATTACAAAAGGTACAGACACAATTGGCTAATGCACACAAAATGTTCACTGCTGTAGTCCAACAGACAGAGCAAGTACAAAAAGACATCAAAGAAATTGAAGTCACGCATCGGGGGAATGACTCTTGGAATCGGGAAATGCAAATCCAACCTTGAATTCATGTCCTGTCTCACCTCACCCTATTGCTCATTCTATTTGCTTTAATGTATAAAGCCATCCTAGCACATAAAGTTTGTAAGTGCAGACAGAAACTCAAATGTAGTAATGATGTCGAACAGAGATGTACAGAGAGCCCTGCTCAGCCAACATTAAGTATATCATGTAAGAGGGCTCGCTCAACTTGTAAATAATTTGTTCACCACTGCAGTACAGACTCTACTTTACCATGTCTATAGGTATTTATACAATATTTAAGAATTAACCAATGATTGTTTTCCATTTTACTTTGTTTTTGGAGTCATAGAATTACACAGCACAGAAACAGATCCTTCGGCCTAACTTGCCCATGCCAACCAACTTTCCTAAACTGAACTAGTCCTATTTGCCTGTGTTTGACCCATATCCCTTTAAATCTTTCCCATCCATGTATCTTCCAAATGTCTACTTTATTAATAGTATTACCATAAGTTAGTGTAGGTTAGTGTCAGGTGTTTGGACCCTTCACCTGTGAACCTGGTAGTTTCATAAGAAATGGCTTGGGCAGTGCTGGGATCCAACCTGCTTCATACTTGCCAAACAGGCTTGTCACAGACATATTGACTTTTTTCTTTCATGAGCAAGGATTAAAAACTCAAAACGGGGAAGCCAAGTTTAAACCTCGTTGGACTCTGCAATTTGCAAACTGCAGAGCTAAAACAGACATGATACACACAGCCAGGCCTTAGACAACCAAATTTCCATTGAAACCAGACAGGCCTGGAACTGCCTGGCATTGCCTCAGAATGAATCAGTGATCACCCATCCTCCTTAGTTTGAAAGATGCTACACAGACTTGGTGATAGCTCAGAAGGAGGCTAGAGGCAGATTGTGTGAAGAACAGCACTTGACAGCTGAAGGTTCCAAAATGTGTTCTGCAATCTCATGGAAAGTAGCCATCCATTAGACCTTCTTGCCCCTGCCCAATGCTAGTCCTGGACACAGGCCACAGAATCTTCGAGAACTGCATGAAACGGAGGATAAAAGGGACAAACTGGAGCCCAGCTCTTCCTGCTCTTTTGCACCCTCTTCAATGTCATGTCCCAAAAGCACCTTCCACTGGCAGCCGAACTCCACAGCTCCAGCACCTTATATCTTGTGGTGATCATCATCAGACTGAGCAGACCCAGACAGACAACCTGAGTAACATGACCCAAAGACCAGGACCAGTCCTAAACAAGAGGGGAAGCAGAATTCAACAACTGCAGATCCTGAACCATCAGCCAACCCTCAAAGACCGAGGAATAGCCTGACCCAGCCTTATTGAATAGGTATTACCAGACCTTTCAAACAAACAGTTCAAATACAGAGGGAGTGACCTGTGGATGGGGTGAATACTCGGAAGTGCGGGTCAGAAGAAAGTAGTTAGTGTTGATTTGAGACTGTTTACTTAGAGATTCAAGATTGTTTACTGAAGTGTCCTGTGAAGAGGTTGATAGGGTTAGATACAATTTAATTAAAGTGCAATAATAGTGCATAATAAATATTGTTTTTCCTTGATAAAGTGTTCAATAAAATTGTGTTGGAGCTTCCTCTGACTCTTGTCCCCTTTGTCTATCTTGCCGCATAATGCACCTGAGTTAAAATGTATGACTACACACTGGTCAAGGTTAGTCAGGGCACATTTACCCTCCTTTCACTTTACAACAACACGGTGCCACTCAAAATGTTGATATGCAACATAAGAGCTGATGGAGTCGGGAGAATATATTTATATAGCTGGAGGAGTGGATAATGAACAGAAAGCCAAGATTTGTGATCATGTGACATTTCCAAGTTAACAGACTGTGAATAATGGAGTGTCACAAGAATTGGTGCTGGGCCCGCAGCTATTTACAATCTATGTTAATGGCATAGATGGAAATATGGGAGATAATGCAATGAAGTTTGCTGCTGATGGCAGCTAGATGGGAATGCAAGCTGTGAGGAGGTCCCAGAAAGGCTGCCAATAGACAGAGACAGGCCAAATAAGTGAACAATAAAATGAGTTAATGTGATGTTATTCGCTTTGTAGTGAGACTAGAAAAGTTGTGTGAAGGCAAATGGCGTATTGTTTCTTTATTGCAAAGTGATTACAGTACAAGAGTAAAGAAGTCTTTCAACAATTGGAGAGGGCATGATGAAATGACAACTGTGATAGCATTGTATCAGAGATAATAGGTACTGCAGATGCTGGAGAATCCGAGATAACAAGGTGTGGAGCTGGATGAACACAGCAGGTCAAGCAGTGTCAGAGGAGCAGGAAAGCTTGACGTTTCGGGCCTAGACTGATGAAGGGTCTAAGCCCGAAACGTCAAGCTTTCCTGCTCCAATGATGCTGCTTGGCCTGCTGTGTTCATTCAGCTCCACACCTTGTTAACTGCGATAGCATTGCAGTTTTGGTCTCTATATTCAAAACAGGACATACATGCCTTACAAAGGCATATAGGACAAAGGTTCACAAGATTAGTTCCTGTGATGATAAAGTTATGCTATGATGAGATGCTGAGTAAATCAGACTTATACTCACTGCCATTTAGGACAATGAGGTTTCATTGTAATTTACAAAATTCTAATGGTGCTGGACAGGGCAGACATCATGACCTTGTTTTCCATGGCTGAGGAATCTTGAACACAGTAGCAATGTCTCAGGAATGATGGGTCAGTCATTTAAGACAGAGCTGAGAGGAAATCCCTTCACTCAAAGAGTTGTGAAGATTTGAAACTTTCTATCACAGCAGGCTGTGGTAACTCTATCAGTGAAGATAGTAAAGGCTGATATCACCATGGTTTTCACTTGCTGATGGGTTGCAAACACACGGATGTGAACTTGAATATTGCATTTTTGATGGTAGCACGCATCCTGCTCCCTCCAGGACAGTTTGCTTTTTTTTTTAAAGGCCCTGCAAGGTGGAATGGCTTGTTAATGGATCTGTCTGGAATTTTGAATCTTTTTCCCAGATAAAGCTGAGTAGTCTGGTTCATCTGAGCACACAGCTGTTGGGATCACCGCAGAGCAAAAGTAAACTGTAAGGGGTTGACTAGTGTTGCTTTTAACACTGTACCTTCAATTGATGATCATTTTGGACAGTCCTTATCCATCTGGCCCTCTCATGGGTCATTTGCTGCTCGTGTCAGACAAGCAACGGCTTGATTGGGACTGGGACAGTACTTTAAGAGAGAGGACCCTGAAGAGTATTGATTATCTTGGTAAGCAGCAAGGACTTTAGGTGGTCAGTAGTTTAAGAATAGTACAGTTAGGAACCAGGAGTAGCTTTATCAACATGAAGAGCTCAAGAGAAGATGAGGGAGGAGAATTATGATTCTCGCAATCAGCATGACTTGCAGGCTGGTGTATGATGTATTTAAAGAAGTTTTTGCTGTCCATTTTAATATGATTTGCATATTTACCCCCAAAATTTATTTTCTCTCTCCATATTTTTTGTCATCTTTTCTCGGTTTTTAAAACGTTCCTAATCCTTTGGCTGACAATGAATCTTTTCCACATTGTATTTTTTTTTCTTTCAACTTAAAGCTATCCTTAACTTCCTTGCTTCCTTTTTAAGTGGGACGTTTCATTATTGAGGTATGAACTATTTTCATAAATATCTGCGATGTTCCTTGACCCTCTTTGATATAAACTCCTTTTCCAGTCTACCCCAGCCAGCTCTGCCCTCATTCCTTTGTAATTATACTTATTTAAGTTTAGCATAGTTGTTTCAAACCTCTTAAATGGAGTGCTAAATTCTACCACAATATGGTCACTGTTTTCAAGGGGATCTTATACTCTGAGACGATTTATTAAATCTACTTCATTCAAAATAACCTAATCGGAAACTATGTCAAATATATTCAATGCATTCTTCCTCAGGACTACCTCATCCATGATTAACCTACATTTTTTTAGATGTGCTTATTGTTTCCTAATATATCCTCCTGATATATAACTGCTATGAAGGGCTTACAGATTACTCCTACCACTGCCTTACTCCCCTTGTTATTTCTTACCTCCACCAACGTGGATTCTACACCTTCCGATCTGAGATAATTTCTTGCTATCGAACTTATTCCATCCCATACTAACAAAGCTACCCCACCATCCAATTCTTTCTGTCTGTCCTTTCAAAAAGTTACATAACCCTGATCATGCAGTTCCCAGCTCTGATCTCTCTGTAACCGCACCTCTTTAATAGCCATGAAATCACACCCATTAACCTCTATTTGCGCTGTCAATTAATTTATTTTGCTCTGAATTCTATGTGCTTTCAAGTAAAGAGCTATTAATTTTGCCTTTTTACCATCTTACCCACCCCCCCAAACTTTGATCCTATTTACTGCTGCTTTTCTATCTCACTACACTCTGCCTTTTGCTATATGACTCTGGATATTGTTATCCAAATAGCTGCCTTTAATGTTGCCATATCCATTTAACTATTAAGTCTACATTTCCCCTCTCCCAACCATCCCCCCCCCCAATTTGTCTAATGCCCTCTCTAAAGCCCTAGTTATTCAATTCATCAGGACACCGGATCTAGCATGGCGTAAATGTCCCATCAAAACAGCTCCGATCTATCCCATTACTGGTAGGAGTGCCCTCTGAACTGAAACACGTTCTACCCACATCAATCCTTGAGCAGCGCATTTAATTCCTTCACTTTATTTTCCGTGTGCTAGCGCATCCATAACTCAAGCAGCAATCCAGAGGTCGAAGGTTGTGCTTTCTAATTTAGCTCATCACTGTTTAAAATCATTCATACCAATAAGGATGATGACATCTGGATCCTTTCTTCCCACTCCAAGGAGATGTTCTTAACCTTGGCACCAGTCAGGTAACACAGCCTTCAGGGCTCATGATCGCAGAGAACAGTATCGACTCCACTATCGACAATGCCCTCTACCTAAACTATATTCTTATTTCTTGCCTCCATTTGAATGGCTGTCTGTAGCAGAGCACCATGGTCAGTTCAGTGATCCTTCCTAAAATCTTCACTTCTGTCCACATAGCTTGCAAGAACTTTGTAACTGATGGGCAATTGCAAGGGCTGAGTTTCCTGAAACATAACTCATTAAGTGCCCATTCCTGTGCCATTTCTGCAGTCACAGTCTCCTGTCCCCGAGCACAGAGCAAATGTGAATTATGCAGCCTGAGAGATGTGAATGTCCTCTGGAGGAAAGTGTCCAGGTAACGTTTCCCTTTCTTGATGTAGCACAATGCTTGGAGCTTGGGCTACAGCTCCTCAACCCGGATCTGAAATCACTTGAGCTGCAAACACTTACTATAGATTTTCTGAAGAAGGGTCCAGACCCGAAACGTCAGCTTTCCTGCTCCTCTGATGTTGCCTGGCCTGCTGTGTTCCTCCAGCTCTGCACCTTGTTATCTCAGATTCCAGCATCGGCAGTTCCCACTATCTACTACAGATGTGATGCCTTTAGATCACCTTGGTGTCCAGCAGCAATACATCACCTGTCCTACCATTGCTACTTTACTGGTTTAATTTATAAATTAATTACACTAGATTCCCTGTTCTTTACATTTTATTGTAATGATTATTTTAATTTAAAAAGGCATCAATCTTACAATTAACCAAATGTTTTTGAAGAAAAAATATAAACATTAGAGACCTAAACACGAATTGAGGACATTACTTTCACTTTTAGACCCGAAATATGAACCAGTTCTACTCACCCATCCGCTTCTTTCCCTGTCCTCGCGTCATGCTGTGGTTTGTGACGTCACTCCGCTGTTGGACTTGCGGCAGGTCGACCTCTTGATGCTTGTCCTCTGTCCTTTCCCACTCACCTCACTTTCTGACGTGCTTGTTTCTTAGAGGAAACCTTAGGTAAAGCACCTCTGCCCATCTTTATACTGTCTTCCCACCTGAACCAAATTTCTAGTTCACGCGCTCGGCCTTCACACTCTCCTTCACACTGGCCATGCTCCTTGCTGACAGTGAATGACCAAGCCAGTTGTCTGTCACATCTGTTAAAATCTACAGCCCTTGGACTTAAGGAAGTAGACATTAAGGCCATGTCAGGCATATGGGAGAGTAACGGTTATAGTAGGG
This sequence comes from Ginglymostoma cirratum, assembly GCA_024137785.1. Classification (NCBI taxonomy): domain Eukaryota; kingdom Metazoa; phylum Chordata; class Chondrichthyes; order Orectolobiformes; family Ginglymostomatidae; genus Ginglymostoma; species Ginglymostoma cirratum. The sequence continues at coordinate 19,963,706 of JAHRHZ010000077.1, read as the reverse complement.
GCTAGAGTGGGGGTGTACAGTTAATTATTGTAGCACGAAGCTAGATGCTGGACCATTTAGTGGAAGATTTTAAAAAAAACTTTGTTATTGTTAATCACTGTGTACAGAACTACATCAAATATTTTTGCCAATTACTCCCCTTTCACTTGTTCAAAATTATTAAACATTCTCTAAGTAACAGGACTTTGTCTTTACAAAAATCACTTAGCAATCAATACCTGGATGATTCTTGCCTCTCAAATCTAGGATTATTCAAATTATCCAACGAGGTCTAGAACACAATTGCGTGCGCGTTTGAAATCATCAGTGGTTTCATAAATTCAAGCAGCTGAAAGGTTGTATATGTGTGATGGAAGATAAACATTTCAAAAGTGAGACACTAGGCTGAAACTTAATTTGCAGGTGCGTGTGGGTTTTGTCATTAGTTGAGGGATTAAAACTGAGGAAATTGACAGTGCGTCAGGAAACTGGTTCCAAACCACCAACTTCTGTATTTAATTGCTGTGCATTAGACTGCATGTAAGCCACTATCTCAGGGGAGGCAGGTTCTCAATTTCAATGTGTTAATTGTTCAATACTGCAACATTAATGTAGCTTTTGTAATTTAGTCGTGGGTTTACGGGCTTCCTGTTCTTCAAACTCACCAATTACAGACAATAAATGCCATCAAAGGCATGAAAACAAAATATTTCAGTGAGTACGCACACATCGCAGACACTTCCTTGGCTGCTTGGTGGTAAGGTTTTGTTCATTGTACATCTGCTCAGACATTACTTAAAATGTTTTAGATGTTACCAAGGTAACTTTGGAGGTCACCTTGACAACTTAAAAGATCTTTGCAAACCAGATCTGCATTTTAGAACTCTGATTCATCAGCTCAGCAAGGGTGCTGCTCTTTCCTTCACTGGCTGATGATTTGGGGCTGTCGCTCGTAAACCCAATCCTTAATGACCATCCCTAATTGCCCTTGAGAAGGTGGGAAGGAGGTGGTGAATAGCCGTTTATGACTGCTCTGGTCTATTTGCAGCAGGTACACCCAACAGAGCAATTGAGAATAATTTTGACCCGGTGACAAGGGAACAGAGATATAAATCCAAGACAAGATAATGTGTAGATTTGAGGGAACCTGCAGGTGATGATGGCCCTTTGTTCCTTTTCTCCTAGACATCAGATATTATAGCTTGGAAGATGCTGTTTGAAGAAGCTTTGGTAAATTCTGGTAGCGTACCTTTTGGAGAATGAAGACTATTCTATCTAACTGAGGACCCATGCCTTGCTGGATGGATTTTAGGGAATCAGGTGGTGAGTTATTTGCTGCAGTATTTCCAACTTCAGCCTCCTTCCCATTATCACAGCACTTATACAGCTGACCCATTTAAGTTCTTGGTCAATGGTAACCCTCGGGATGTTTATGGCGAGGGATTCAGTGATAATAATGTTGTTGAACAGGAAGAGAGTGGTTCACGTGTGAAATGAACCATCAAAGGAAGTGATCAATGTGGGTACAGTTACAATATTTAAAAGACAATTAGATAAGTACATGAATTAGAAAGGTTTAGAGGGATATGGGCCAAACGCAGGCAAGTGAAATTAGTTTAGTTTGGGAACATGGTCAGTGTGGACTATGGGCCGAAGGGTCTGTTTCTAAGCTGTATGACACCATGATGCTTGTACGGAATTGTTATGACCTGCCACTTGGCGTCAACATTTCTTACTAATTATCTTACTAATGTATTTTGTCCAGTCTTGCTGCATACATTTATTTATTTATTATTTGAGGAATTCTGGTTGGGCCATGTTGAAGGTTGTTGGATCCTGTTATTAGCTTCTAAAATTGTTCACCATTGCAGGATCATCCTAGGATGCAAAGATAACCTAAGTCTTCATTTTCTCCACTGAAGACCATATTCTTAAACTCCTCACTTCTGTCTCCTTCACTTTCAGATCCACACAACTCCTCCAGCGCAAGGAGCTCATGGAACACTTCAGATCAAGATTATGTGATCTGCTGCCTCCACCATCCTTCTGCTTTCCCAAACAGCAATGGACTCATATTTTACTCTAATTTCTGTCTCATCTCTCCTCTTGCCATTTCTGAGCTCATCTTGCTAACATGGCCCACATTTTCTTCCCTTCAATCTTCTCTGACTAAATGCTAACTTTTCAAATTTCCCTCTTCAGAATCATGCTAATTAATATAGTGAATGGTTCTTTCTTTTCATATGTTTTCTTTTTCTGCATCATCATCCCTTTCCTCAGAAAAATAGTCTTCACCTCCACGGTTCTTGAAAATTGCTGCCCTATCTCTAACATCCCTCTTCTCCAAATGTAGTCACCTCCCAAATCTGTGCCCAACTTTCCCAAAATTCCATTGGAATCCATTCAATCATGCTTCTGGCCCTGTTGCGGGACTGAAAAGACTTTTATTAAAGTCAAAATGACTATTTTTTTCCTCTTCCTCACTCTTGACCTGACCGCAGCTTTTCACATGGTTATTCTCAGTTCCTCCAATGCCACTCCACTGTCATGCAGTGGAATGGAACTGTTCCTGTGGAATGGAATGGTTCCATTCCTTTCTACCTGCTTTAATCAAAGGACCAATCACAATGGCTTTTCTTCCTGCTTCAAAACCATCACCTCTAGTGTTTGCCAAAGACCTACTCTTTCCCTACCTATTTCCCATCTATGTAACGCCACTGTGCAACATTAATTGAATGCATGGCATTAGTTTTCTCATATGTGCAGTGAGTAACTCACCTCCTGACATCCCAAAGCCTGTCCATCAGGTACAAGGCACAAGTCAGACGAGTGATGGAAACCATTCACCTACCTGCATGAGCCCAACTTCAAAACCCAAGAATAATCAGGATGAAGCTTTAATGACACCCCAGCCCTAATTTAACCATTCATTCTGACCAGAAAGGCGCTGCAGCAGCTTGATAAGACTGCTCCAAAAGCACATAGCAAACCCATGATCTGTACGAAAATGAAGGACAAAAGCAGCAGATGCGTAGGAGCACAACACCCAGTAAATGCCCTTCCAAGCCACACACCATTTGAAACTCCGCACCAAACATCACTATGGACTGCAGAGGTGTAAGAATGTTCTTGAGGGCAGTCAGGGATGGGAAACAAATAATGGCCTGGACTCTGATAGCCACACAACAACAGATTTTTTTTTAAAAAGCTAGGACACAGCTCTATTATATTGTCACCTTTCCTAACTTCTCCACTGTGTCTACATTATCAGGTTGCTTATTTGAAAACGCATACCGGATGAGCACAGGTTTCTGTCACTTAGATGTTGGGAAGACTGAAGCCATTGCTTTTGGTCTCCTATCCTAACATTATTCTCTGGCTACCATTTCCAACTCACTCACTGACAACAATCAGAGATTAAACCAGTCTGTTCATAATCTTATTATCACTTTTGACCTTGAGGTGAGCGTCCAAATACATATTTCTGCATCAATAGATCACGAAGACTGCATATTTTCACCTCGGCAACATTACCCAACTTTGCCTCTGACTCAGCACGCAAACACTACTGAGGAAACCTTTGCACGGTCGACTCAACAGGGGTGTGTTTTTATTATGTCTAATGCTAATATTGATGCCAAGAGGTCATCCTATTTTGTTCTAATTTGACTTTTCTATCGTGGTATGACATAAACATCAATGCTGCCTGCTCAGCCATTTCAGAGGGAGTGAAGAATCAACCACTCTGTTGTAAACCTGGAGTCACATGCGGGTCAGACTGGATAAGAGTGGCAGATTTCCTTCCCTAAAAGTTATAGACCAGATGGGTCTTGGTGACAATGAGGTAGTTTCATAGTTACCATTACTGAGACTAACACTATTTTATTTAACTCACTTGTGGGACTTGGGCATTACTGGTTGGCCAGCATTTATTGCCCATACCTGGTTGCCATTGAGAAGGTGTTGGTCAGCTGCCTTCTTGAACCACAACAATCCATGTGCTGTAGTTTGACCCACAATGTCTTTTGGGAGGGATTGCCAGGATTTTGACCTAGTGACAGTGAAGGAACGGCGATATATTTCCAAGTCAGGATGTGAGTGGCTTGGAGGGAAACTTGGAGGTGGATGGTGTTCCCACATATCTGCTGCCCTTGTCGTTCTAGATGGAAGCCGTCGTGGGTTTGGAAGGTGCTGTCTGAGGATCTTTGGTGAATTTCTGCAGCGCATCCTGTAGATTGTACACACTGCTGCTACTGAGCGTCGGTGGTGGAGGGACTGAGTGCTTGTGGATGTAATGCCAATCAAGCAGGTTGCTTTATCCTGGATGGTGTCAAGCTTCTTGAGTGTTGTTGGGGCTGCACTCATCCAGGCAAGTGGGGAATATTCCATTACACTCCTGACTTGTGCCTTGTAGATGGTGGACAGGCTTTGAGGGGTCAGGAGGTGAGTTACTCACCACAGTATTCCCAGCTTCTGGCCTGCTCTTGTAGCCGCTATGTTAATGTGGTGAGTCCAGTTGAGTTTCTGGTCAATGGTAACCCCCCAGGATCTTGATAGTGGGGGGATTCAGTGATGATAACACCATTGAATGTCAAGGGGCGGTGGTTAGGTTGTCTCTTATTGGTGATGGTCATAGCCTGGCATTTGTGTGGCATGAATATCACTTGCCACTTGTCAGCCCAAGCCTGGATATTGTCCAGATCTTGCTGCATTTGGAAATGGACTGCTTCAGTATCTGAGGCGTCGCAAATGGTGCTGAACATTGTGTGCAATCATCGGCGAATATCCCCACTTCTGACCTTATGGTGGAGGGCAGGTCATTGATGAAGCAGCTGAAGACGGTGGGCCTAGGACGCAACCCTGAGGAACTCCTGTAGAGATGTCCTGGAGCTGAGATGATTGACCTCCCACAACCACGACCATCTTCCTATGTGTCAGGTATGCTGCCTTTGTCTTTCTAAATGAAAGTGGTTGTGGGTTTGGAAGGTCTTGTCTAAGGATCATTGGCAAAGTTCTGCAGTGAATCTTGTAGACTGTACAAAATGCTGCTACTGAGCATCGGTGGTGGAGCGAGTGGATGCTTGTGCATGTGGTGCGGTCTTCTTTGTTCTGGATGGTGTCGAGCTTCTTGAGTATTGTTGGAATTGTGTCGCACTCCTGAGCTCTGCTTTGTAGATAGTGAAGAGGCTTTGGGAGTCAGGAGGTGAGTTACTTGCTGCAGTATTCCTAGCTTCTGATCTGTTCTGAAGCCGCTCTATGTGTAGCTTCAGTATCTGAGGAATCACGAATGATGTCATGGACTGAAAGGTGTTTGCACCTGAAAGCCTGAACAGTGAAAATTCAGAGTGGGGCATCTATATATATCAGAATATTGGTGAACATACCCAACTTTCCTCTCCTAATTAGTAGGAAAATTACTTTCAACATTGAATCCATAAGCATGACATATACCCCTACTGCTGACTTTACGGACTTCTTCTGGCCAACTGTTCACTAGCAAATCATTCCTTCCCAGGAGAAAAGAGTACCCTAGAATCTCATCCAGAAATGGAGGCACAACCTGTCAACTTGTGGAATGCATTCTGTCAGTTTGTTTTGTTCTAAAAGCAAAAAGCTTGGCAGGTCCCTATCTATAACAAAGTTGAAATGTGGGTTACCTTCCCACTCACTCATACTAATGAGTTGGGAAACCTGGAAACAATAGGCAATGCAGTGACTGAATTAAAAATAAAATACACTGATAGACATGCTGAACTTACTTTTGGTAGTCACAGAACTGCTACTTCCCCATCCACTGTTCCCACTGTGTCAGGACCTACCCACCCTTTTGAAATCAATATTGTCAGCATCAGCCTCAAGTAATCCTATGATGCTGCTTGACCTGCTGTGTTCATCCAGCCCCATGCTTGTTATCACTGTCTATCTTCTGTCATGTTGTTTTTTGCTTTAATTCTTCTTTTCATTCTGAAAGCAGTGACTCGCATTGAGCTAATGGCTGCCTAATTGGGAATTACTTGTTGATGAGGCCACACAAAGACCACCATCAGGCTCTTTAAGCATGAGGGACGGGCTTCAAAGATAAACATATATATATAGACAAGCACATCAGAACTTTACAACAGGTTAGGGACGATCCCTCTCCCTCCCTTTCTTAGCCCAGGGACCATAAAACTAGCTTTAGCAGTCCCAAGCTGATTTGGGCATTAATGGCTATTTGATGTGTGAATTATCTGAAATTGGTCAATCCTGACACAGAGAAATCCTGTTTTTTATTCAATGTTTGTATATTAGAAGTTGATCTCGCATTCTGATATTTACAGAATTAGGTGGGTTGAGCTTCTGCTGGATTCCTGCAGGTTGGCGGTTCTCTGCCTTAAGGTCGCAGGTTCTGCCTTAGTTTGTTAAACTCCATGTTTTTACATGTTTTGCCTGATTCATCCTCAACTGTACTCCAATTGCTTTCTTGACCCACACAAATTCAAAAAGACAGAGGCAGGAAATCAGGGCCATTCATCACAGTGGGTGGCCCCAACACCAAGAACAACGTCAGGTCAATCTAATTATTTGCTGGAGTCCCAGATGAACAGCAATTTTCAGGCATTGTAATCTCAATGGGAAGCATACAATGAAGTGTGTTGGGAGTGGCTGGCTGTGAAATATAGGATGGTGCACCTGAATCTCAGTAGGTGCAGGTATCACAGCAAGATGCATTGTGCTCCCTAACCTGTTCTTCCTCTCACCTATCCCGTCCTTCCACCTCAAGCCCCACCCCCATCTCCTATCTACTAACCTCATCCCGCCCCCTTGACCTGTCCGTCCTCCCTGGACTGACCTATCTCCTCCCTAATCCCCACCCCCGACCTACACTCACCTTTACTGGCTCCATCCCCGCCTCTTTGACTTGTCTGCCTCCTCTCCACCTATCCTCTCCTCTATCCATCTTCTATCCGCCTCCCCCTCTCTCCCTATTTATTTCAGAATCCTCTTCCCCTCCCCCATTTCTGATGAAGGGTCTAGGCCCGAAATGTCAAGCTTTCCTGCTCCTATGATGCTGCTTGGCCTGCTGTGTTCATCCAGCCCCACACCTTGTTACCTTGGGAAGGGACTGGTTAGTGCTAAGTTGACAGCTACATTTCACAAATTCACAGGAGCATATAGTACCACTTGGCCTTTGTGAGCCTGTTCTGGATTGTTAAAAGAGCAGTCATTTTTATTCTCACATCCCTACATTTTGTTCACACCGCTAAAGGTCCTCATCGTCAAATACCTGTATAATGGATTTTCAAAACAATTTACAGAATCAACTTTCCTGTCATTTACAGGTGCAGGCTTCAAGATTTAACACCTCCAAATGAGTAAATGCTTCTAAATTTTTCAACAATGATTGCCAAATTTATGGCATCTAATTATTGTTGGACTCGCAGAGAAAATGATTTTTTCTCTATCAATCCTATCCAAACATCATTGTTATTTGTGATTTTTTTAATGGATGAATTATGTGATAATATTTAGTTTCAGAAATATATAGCGGTACAGCATATTGGCAGCCACATGTTCTTCTCCTCAAACATTTACTTAATACGGAAAGACTTGTAGAGTTATGGGAAACAGCCAGCATAGGAACAATGCCTTGAGTGGCTTCTTTCTGGTTACATGCATGCAATTTGTGCAAACAATATTACTGAAACATTAATAAACAAAAAATGCAAAGAATTTAATGAGTTCCACTGCAGAAAATAATCCTTCGGAAAATAAAATAAAAACTTCAAAATGTGAGTGATGAAGATTTAAACCAGGCAAGGACATGATATAAATAATAGGCATAGTCTCAACGTGGGATTGATAGATATGAAAGTTATCACTTTTAGGCAAAAGGAGCTGGTTCTTGCCCCTTTTCAGCCGGGAAAAGCTACCATATTGAGAATCTTTCAAATGTACATTACGTTGGATTATATATGTAAAACTATACATGTTCCATGTTCAACTTTAATAAGACAAATCAGACAGTGAGAACATTTAGTTCACTTGATCCAATATAATTTAAAATTCTAAATATCAGTATCAATTTAATATTGAATGCTGCATAGAAATAAAAACTGCAGTCAGAAGTTCAAATCCACATTTTTTAGAATGATGATGCAACTTCAATGGCAGCTAAAGCAGAAGGATTCTGAATAAGTTATGAAATACTATAAAACCAACCAACTTATTTTCTATCCTATATTTTACAAGAATTCACAAAGGATAATTGATTTTGTCTGAAGAACACTTAATAAGGAAAACATGGTAAATCAAATTAGAAAGCGATACATCTTTTGAGCTTTTGGTTGTCAAAGAATGGGTTTAGAATTTAATTGGAATAAGTGTTTTCGTTATCAGCCTGCAACAATGTTGGCCATTGACCCATGCACATTCCTACCAACATATGCAGCATCAACAGAAGAAATCATCTCTATTACGCATATGCCACATCAGATTAAAATAAAAACTTACGACAATAATGCATCCATACTGTGGAGTTACTGTACAAACAAAGCTCTCAAAGCATAAACGCAAGCAAATGGATTGATTTTATGTCACTGTTTTTGCTATATATGACATACTTTTCGATATAGAATTATGCATACTACCTTAACAATCTTATGTATTTTTTTTCTCTACACCATTTCTGGCTAAACAGGCAGTAATGCAAAAACTACAAAGATTTGCTAGCTGGTGAAATTTAATAGAGTTAAATACATAGCATGCTCATATATCCACCCTACCATTACCTTCAAAGCTTATTTTATACAGATGAGAAGCTGTAATCATGAAAATCACTATTTACATAAATATCAGAATAAAGGTCAATTCATTAACACCAGACAAAATTTCTTGCACCCTTTTCCAGAGATCACTGACTTTTTTGAAAATTCCAGGTTCTGCAAATCATTTTTGCTATATATAGGTCAGTGAATCGGCTAAGCATTATCCATGATATGTGACTTTACATTGATGAAATTGACACAAAAATGAAGTATGGCATTATTTAATAACCTAAATTCAAACTGCCTTCAAATCTCTCTGCTTCCTTTCACAAAATTAACATAAAAGTTAACTCATTCCACATTCCAGTAAACTTAGTAAGGTTTTACAATCACAATTTGGAAATGAAAATTACCTTCCGTGAACCGTTTCTGCGTTGGTGTGTTGATGCTTTCTATCTGATGCTGTTCACTGTTGAAATCAACACAATAGATCAATGACAAAGTGAGTCCCATGTCCTTATCAATAGTCCAAAATGACAACCTCCATGCTGTTCCCAAAGAGGATTTGATGGACCATCATTAACCTGAAAGAAATGATGAAAACGGCAGAAGGGTTAAGGCAAGTCTTGAGTAGAGTCAGATTTCCTGCACTAATGACCTATTGAAGCAAATCTGCTTCACAGTTTGAATTAGCTTCACCTGTCTCAAACCGCTTGCTGCTTCTCTAATAAAGGCAAGAAACGGCTGTTCAATCATAACAGCTCCTACGCAAAGAGCTAAAATTAACAATCATTTTACACTTGACGATTACGCATTTCTAGTTGTGTTCTGCTTTCATTCAGGCAATCTATACTGTTAAATTGAACGGAACAGGAATTGCTCGAGGTCCTAACTATTTTCCCAATCAAGTATAAAAGATTCTGTACTATTCTTTGCCACATCAGTGGTCAAATGTTATATAATGACTATAGATGATTACTGGTTAGAAAGTTTGTCAATATCTACTGTTTTTAAAAGCAGTAACATATAGAATAAAGGCACAGGATTGGGGAGCAAATTGAACTGAATGAAATCTACTGGCCAGCATTTGTAGATCGAGGCACAAAAAATGTTTTATACAGTTCTTGATTCTATGAATGATAGAATTATATTGCCTACATTATTGGTCTGTTGCATCTGAATACAGTAAATCAGTATTTATGTAATCATTCACAATAATTTCTGTACACATTTAACATAACCAACAGTGCTTTCCATTTTAGGCACGTCACATATACCGCTAGTGAAGTATGAATGGTGGTGGTCACTGTCGTTACTTTTCTATATTATACAGCAATATTGATCCGAATAAGTCAGAACAGACACTTCATTTCCAGCCAAAAACCATCACCAGCAATTTTCTGCTCTTACAAAACATCCAAGATTTACACTGTCTCAGCCAATTTGCTGCTGAAATACTCATTCATGCCTTTGCTACCTCTAGACTCAACCATTCCAATGCTCTCATCGTTGATCTCCCCATTCTATTCTCTGTAAACTTCATATCATTCAAAACTCTGCCACCCATATCTTAGATCACAGCAGATTCCATTCCCATATCATTCTTGGGCTCACTGACCTACATTAGTTCCTGAACAAGCAACGTCATAAGTTTAAAATTCACATTCTCGTTTTCAAATCCCTATGTGTCCTCACTTTTGCCTATTCCTGTAATATTCTCTGACCTTAAACCTTCTGAGATGGTTACACTTCTTAAGTTCCAGCATTTTGAGCATCCCCAATTATAACTGCTCCGTCTTAGTGGCCATGCCTTCAGTTCACTCAGCCTCAAGCTGTTGAATTTCTGGAATTTCTTCCCTACAACTCTCCATCTCACTTTCCTTCCTTAAGCATGAATTTCTAATAGCACAAAGAAGCCTCAAGGTCAAGCCAGCCACATGAATCTGCAAGCCTGACCAAGAAACTAATGGTCATCCTCATCAAGTATGACTACGTTGACATTCTCTCCTTCTTCTTGCAGCTTCAGTGGTGGCTGCCCTCTACTGGTGGGCTGCTGAAGCTGCTGAACATCCAGCTTCCTGATTGGATCCTATTCCCAATTGGACAGTGGCCCTAGAAGTAATTTATTTATTTGACACCACCAAGAAAATACTATTCCACAGCTCCATTAACCCCCAGTATGGGGTCGGGGATAGCTTTCAGTCCCAGAGGCATGACTCACCAATCAAAAATATTCAGCCTATTATTTTCAAGTCATGCTAACTTAAATTTGTATCAGTTTATAGCTAACTTTAGTGGCATTACTCTGGTCATGGATCTAAGGTATATTCACTCTTTTTATTTGCATACAGTTCATTCACGTATGTAAAAGCTCATCTTTATTTTAAGTGCCGGTTCAGAAAGGATAGTTAGCTCAATATAAATTTTTTAAAGACTTGCACTATTTCTGGGACTTGGGTCCAACAGACTCTTTATCATGTATTTTTATCAGCATGTAGCATCACTCAGGGTTATGGAAAAAGAGCAGGGGAATGGGCCTAATTAGATGGCACTTTGAAAGAGCCAGCACAGGCAGAATGGGCCATTTGGCCTCTTTCTGTGCTGTAACATCAATGATTATAAAGCATTCCTTAAAACCTCTCTCATTGACCAAGCTTTTGATCATCTGGCCTAATACTTAGGGGCTTGCCATCAAATCATTGTTTTATTCTGTTCCTGCAGGTTGCCTTTGGAGATTTCATGGCATTGTAGGCAATACATAAACATAAGTTACTGGCGTTGTTTATCTCAGAAAAAATGTTTGATCAAGTTCTGGAATCTGCTACAAAAATATAAACATCATTTTTGAAGCTATTGAAACATATAAATCTGATGTAATATTTTGGCAAGAGATGCAAAATTGCTTTCAGACGTTTAAATTTTAAAAAACAAACAGACTAAACAGCGTATTCCAGATCTTGCACAATTCAGAATTGAACCATGGAACTCAACTTGCATTTATATAACACCTCCGACATGGAAAAAGTTTTCCTGTTTTCTATTGACTCAATAGTAAATGGAATCTACACTCAGCATTGCATTTGAAAGAAAGCAGCTGCAATGATGCAGCAGTCCCTCAGAATTGAACTGCAAGCCTTAACTCTGTACATCAGATTCTGCAGTCAGTTTCAACCTAGAACCTTCTGACCTGTACATAAATTGCGTCCACTGAGATAACCTGATATTTATTTTAGAGAATGAGTGAACCAATTTTACCAACAGCATGGAGTCATAGAGATGCACAGCACAGAAACAGACCCTTTGGTCCAACTCATCCATGCCGACCAGATATCCTAAATTAATCTAGTCCCATTTGCCAGCATTTGGCCCATATCCCTCTAAACCCTTCAATGAGTTTGTGGAATTTCTAATAAATGGTGAAATATATACTGATGGTTTTGAAGAAAATTACCAATTCCAAATTGAGTACAAAAAGGATATCTTGTCTCTGTGCCCATGTTGCCTCTTTTTGGTATCACTATTAGTTAAAAACATCTCAACTCCATTACGATATACAATAAAAACCATTTGTGGGAGCCACACAAAATGTTTGCATTCTGTTAAATTAAACATGTAAGAAAGGCTTGCCATTGTAGAAGCAACACAAAACAATTAAAAGTATATTGAAACAATGTACAGTTTTTAATCAATTTATGTCATAACATGATGTAATTGATAGAAAAAGTAGCTACAAATGCCTGGCACATTATGCTGGAATCGCACAATTTTATAGCAGTATGTTGCAAAATTAATCAGGAATAACTTATAGAAATTTGAAATACATTAATGCTAATGGAGAAATCATTTACAACAACGTCACGTCTTTCTGGAAACAGGCGTTGCTACATGAAAGTAAAACAACATTACAAATTAGAAATGTATGCCGGCTATATTTTATAAATCATAAGCCATGGCTATGACAAGCTCACTGTTGGAGCTTAAATTACTTCCGGTAGACTCAACCTTCACACCTGTCTGCCATGAAGCAACGTTGCCAGACCAGTTCACCACAAAGTATGGAATGCGATCACACCAGAAATAAATCACACAGAAATAAAACCCAAACTAGACTGTGAATCCACCAAAACCTATCTAACATCAAATCCACCTTTCATAAATATACTATTTAAAAATACTTTGGCATATGGTAAATTTCCTTCCAATTGAGATTAAAAATCCAAGGGGTTTCAAGAAGAACTGCATAGTTCAATTCGATTCAAGTTTGGAGATATGCTAATTAATTATTTCACTTCACGACCTGACAGCATTCATCCAATGAGAATACAGTATGAGAGATATTTCACTGAGCACATCCTGAAGTAACACTTACATTGGAACAGCAAACAATTGAGAAAACAGTTATGAAGCTGTTACTAATTTTGAGGTACTTAGAAATAATCAGGTTTTGTTTCTGTCAAAATGGATAAAGGCAGCCATCTGTCTAAAATGCAGAGACAGCTGCAAGGTGGGCTGCTAGCACATTCTACTATTGTCACGGAAACAGACTAGGAAATAAAGTCTGCATCAGCTACGTAATCATACAGAAGGCTTGTGACGAGTGTAACTTGCGCTGAGTACTTCTATAGCACAAATTTATTTCTGAAAAGAGAGGCACGTTGCTGAAGCATTCGTCTTGTGTTCATCACAGCAAATGCAAGATTGACAAATTTCAAATGATCACAGTAATTTATGCTTCAAGTGAAAAGGGTACAAGTTTATTGGTAACTTTACTCAAATTGGGTGCATTGTTGCTATGGAAAATGCAATGGCTCTCCATGCTCCTAGTTATGTCCAAAGATGTCCAACATTTGAACATATCCCTTTAGACTGCAGGGAACAGGTACCTCATTTGAATGTATGCCACTTTTAGCAAGCACAAATGAGCCATGTTACAAGCACACATTATTTTAAGTCGGTTGCTCGTGTGGCAATTGGCACACTTAGGATTCTTCAGTGAGTGATACCCAATCATGGAATACATAGAACAGCAGAATTACTCTTACAATGCTAGTTTTTCCACCTTGCTGATTTTAATGACACAATCATTGGTGGCAGAGTCTTCTGTAGCCAAGACCCTAAGCTCTAGGAAACCCCTCCTACAACTCTCTACCTCAACTTCTTCCTCAAATGCACTCTTAATCGTGCCTTTTGAGACTTTGTGTCATATATTGCTTTATAACGTTTATGTAAAGTGTGCAGATGTCCTCCTATTTCAAGATCCGCAAACTCCCCTCTCCAGTGATCAAAAACGCCAACAACTGCATTTCTTGCGTTTCCCGCACCTCGACCCTCAAAGCCCCTCCCCCCCAACGTAAATAAAGACAGAATCCTCTGGTCCTCACCTATCACCCACCAATCTCCGCACCCAGCGTATCATTCTCCGCCAATTCCGCCACCTTCAGTCTGACCCCACAGTCAAAGAGATTTTTCCCTCGCCACCCCTACCTGCGTTTTGTAGGGACCGCTCACTCCGCAACTCCCTCGTCCGCTCCCCACTCCCCACTAACCCCACCACCCCGGGCACCTTTCCCTGCAACCGCAGGAAGTGCTACACCTGCCCCTACACCACCCCCCTCACCCCATTCAAAGCACCAAACAAACCTTTCATCTCAGACAGGTTCACCTGTACATCCTCCAACCTGATCTACTGTATCTTGTGCTCCTGTTGTGGCCTCCTCTACATCGGTGAGACGAAATGGAGACTCAGGCACCGTTTCATGGAGCATCTGTGCTCTGTATGCAACAAATTTCCGGTTGCGAACCATATTAACTCCCCCTCCCACTCCCTGGGTGACATGTCCATCCTGGGCCTCCTCCAGTGTCACAATGACACCACACGCATACTGGAGGAGCAAAGCCTCATATTCCAGCTTGGGAGCCTACAGCCTGATGGCCTAAACATGGAATTCACCGGTTTTAAAATCTCCCATGAACAACCCTCCCTCTCATCTCTGCCTCCTTGACCTGACACAACCTGTCCATCTTCTCTCCTACCTATCCACCCCACCCATCCCACTGACCAATCCCCATAATTTTGCACCTGCATTCACCTATCACCAAGCCAACTACCTTCCCCAGCCTCACCCCTCCTCTCTCTATTTATTTCTGAGCTCCCTTCCCCCTCCCCAGTTCTGAAGAAGGGTCCCGATCCGAAATGTCAACCTTCCTGCTCCTCTCATGCTGCCTGGCCTGCTGTGTTCATCCAGCTTCATGCTGTATTGTCTCTGACTCCAGCATCGGCAGTTCTTAATATCTCTAGCCTTGGAATGTTTTATTGCTTTAAGAGTTTCATGTTGATTTAGATTCTGGTTATTGTAACACGGAGGATTCACAAAGGTGTTGTATTAAATGCATATTTGAACTTTCCAATGATATTTGCTAAAATACCACAAAAAAATTGACATTAAATAGATGGTAGTAACTTGAATACAAAATCAACTGGTTGATAGGTAGACATAGCAAGAGAGAAAGTTTATCCAGATTGGAGGAAAGCATCTTATGGGGTCCCCCAGGGATCAGTATTCAGATCAGGAACTGTTGTTTCTTATACATGTCTTGGACTTGATAGGTGGGAGAGAAGATGGACAGGTTGTGTCAGGTCAAGGAGGCAGGGATGAGAGGGAGGGAATGGTCATGGGAGATTTTAAAAAATGGGATGTCGGTGCTGAAGAACAGATCACAAAAAAATTCACCAAGAAAGCATATGGGAGAAAAAAATGCAAATCCTTACCTCGCAAATTTAAACAACCTCAAAACTTCAACATACATGTTGTCGTTCCAGAATATAAATAAACTATAAACTACTTCAAAATAATCAAGGTAGTCCCAGACACCAAGGGACTGATTTTTCACTTATTTCTGTCATGTCCAAATAGCTCAGAAATGGTGATAAACTCACTGAAAGAACAGTGTGGATAATGTGGTAAACAAATCAAATTTCATTGGCCTGTTTTTTTAATTTGTTCATGCGATTGTTGGCAAAGTCAGCAATTATCGCCCCTTGCTAAATGGCAGTGGTGGGCTGTTTCCTATTTCGAAGTGATGTGGGTACACCCTCTGTATGATTGGTGATGGTGGGAGCTGGGTGGTGGAGGTGGGGGTTGTGGTTTCAGAACACATTGAACAATATCACTCCAAGCTAGGATGGTGTCTGACTTGGATGCAGTTTTACATTTCACACCAAGCACTAAACCTTCAGAGACCTTACTATAAATAGTATTCTAGTTACAAAATACTTGCTGGCCTTAACCCTTTGCTTCCAGCCTCTAAGCCATTTTTGAATCCAATTTGCCCTTTCCCTTAGATCCCACAGACCAATCATACATGTTCTCCTCCACTAGAACATTGCTGACAACAGATCTGCATGTCAAAGTGTTCTTACAATGTTTTCTAAATGTCAATTGTACAAGAAAACTGGTAACTAGGACCATTTTAAGAAATCTGGGGAAACTTCAGGTGAT
The DNA here is from genome assembly GCA_024137785.1 of Ginglymostoma cirratum. Lineage (NCBI taxonomy): Eukaryota > Metazoa > Chordata > Chondrichthyes > Orectolobiformes > Ginglymostomatidae > Ginglymostoma > Ginglymostoma cirratum. The sequence continues at coordinate 19,947,481 of JAHRHZ010000077.1, read as the reverse complement.
TTTCTCCATTTTGAAGATTTGGTCACATTTCTAAAAATGTTATCATGAATTTCAATTGGAAATTGGTTAAAACCAAATCTGGGATCATATTTTTACTCAGTAATAAATGTGTGGCATGGCATGCCAAGCGACAGTATAGATAAAAATATTATTCCTGGGCAAATTATAAATGAGTTCACGATGGGAGAGTTAGTGAATGCTGCAACAAAACAATGTAGCCCAGATTTCTCTTGTGTTATTAAATCCATTCAACTATAGCTGTTACTCACAAGTAGATGTACAGGCACTGAAAATAAGAGTACCTGAAATTCCATGAAGGATTTTCTTTTTGTTTTTGATTTTTCTGAACAAAAGCCAGTTCTTGGTGATTATTTGTTGAACCAAGTCTTGTGCTGTATTTTTGTTTTCAAACTGTGGGCATGGTAAGGAGTCATGCCAATGTAATTCTGAGTAATCTGTAAGCACACCAAGATATCCCTATATTCTCTTAAACACCTCATGCTATTTAAATTTTACCAATTTTAAACAGCATTTTGCACTCTATGGATATTCAACAAAAACCTGTGAAAGAATTTGTATTTTCCAACTCCTCAAGAAAATCAAACTTGTGAACAACATAGCCTGGACTTTCGTGAGCACAAAGGGAGCCTTCAGTTTAGCCAGAATGGTGCTGGAGTCCGGATTCTGGCTGTAACTCCCTCAAACCCAGCAGCTGTCATTTTCATCAGAGGAGAACGGGTGTGCTCGTTGTAGCTAATGCACCCATGGTGCACAGAGGCAGCAAACAGATGCAAATTTTGTCAGCGGGATGCGCAAAACGTGACTTGCGGTCATTAGGCACATGAACAAAACATGGGGATAGGTTGGCAGGTGGATGGCGGCATCAGCTGCCATATAGGTGAGAGTTGCAGATGTTTGGAGAGAACGGGTACCAACTGGATGTAGGTTACAGGTATCAGATGAATGTGGGGGGGAATAGGGTACCAAGCAAGTGGGGCCAATAGATAGCAAATCATTGGTAGGAAGTTTCACAGTACCCTTTTAAAAAGTTAGGAGATATTTTTGGACTGATCCTGTGTCCCTTCTGGGAGAGGTCAGGTACCCTTTGGGATCCTTATAATTAGACATGAATGTGCATAAATAGGGAACTATCAAGCAGTCAAGGTATTTAAATCCCCAATATCTTTACATTTGTGAGCAAAAATATTGCAGTTGAAAAAAAGCTTTTAATTTCACTAACCTGTCTGTTGACTGAAGCCTGAGGGTATCATTATAGAATTAATGCTGCATCACCAGTTCCACAACCTATGATTCCTAGTGTTGTGATGCTTATATGTTTAGCATTTCATGGCTCCAAGTACTTATGTGGGGCTATGAACATAAATGGTTCTCAGAGACTAAGTGCTTGAAATAAATGTTTGTTTCCAAAAGGGATTAAGCACTTGATGGAATTTAAATGTATTGAATGGGCTTTTTTTAATCAATGTGAGCTTTTCTTCAAATCATGAACTCATCAATAGACACTTATAACTTGATTTTATTTTATGGCTGGTGGAGTCAGCCCATGGTATATACTGAGTGAGTGGTATGGAGGATATAAGGGGTAATATGTGGGGTCACATATTGGGACAATGTTGACAAATGGGCTTTAAAGGCAATGGAGGGGCAGAAGGAAGATTTTTTTGTGGAAGGAATATGGGCTATGGGATTGGGCAGAGAGGCGTAGGTGGAACACAGTGCATGCAGGGTCGTTGCTTGGAGGCACATGAGATGGCACAATGTGACATGGATGTATTAAGTTAGGTTTCATCGCCTACTCCCGTTCCCAAAATACTGGCAAAAATTTCTCTCAAACAAAAATGACACAGCACAGATTGGACAAAAATGGACTAGCTGTGCCACCAATATGAACTGTTCTTACCATTGTCCTCCAGTGTTAAAAATGCTACTGCACATCAGCTCAGAATAAGGAGGGGAGGGGAGGGACTTGGATGGGTACAAGACAGACATGAGGCATGTGTGCTCACCCCCAGTGTATCTTGCTGACGAGAAGCAATGACGAAATTTAGCCCCTGCGAAAATGGGCAGAGAACTTCTCGGCAAAAATGGGCATGGGTTTGGTAGGTGTTCCAACATCATCCTTTGGCAGCGCATCTTGTAGATGCAAAAACATAGAACATGGAACAGTACAGGCCCTTTGGCCCACGATGTTGTGCTGACCTATTATCCCACTAAGATCAAACTAACCTGCAAACCCTACAGAATACTATCATCCATATGCATATCCAAGAGTTGCTTATACGCCCCTAATTTATCTAACTCTATTACCACTTCCGGCAGTGCATTCCGTGCACCCACCACTCTCTGTGTAAAGAACCTACCTCTGACATCTCCCTATACCTTCCTCCAATCACCTTTAAATTATGCCCCCTCGTAATAGTCATTTCCGCCCTGGGAAAAAGTCTCTGACTATCCATTCTATCTATGCCTCTCATCATCTTGTACACTTCTATCAAGTCACCTCTCATCCTTCTTCGCTCCAATGAAAAAAGCCCGACATCCCTCAACCTTTCCTCATAAGACCTGGTCTCCAGTCCAGGCAGCATCCTGGTAAATCTCCTCTGCAACATCTCTAAAGCTTCCACATCTTTCCTGTAATGAGGTGACCAGAACTGAACACAATATTCCATGTGTGGTCTAACCAGGGTTTTACAGAGCTGCAGCATAAACCCATGGCTCTTAAACTCAATTCCCCTCCCAATGAAAGCCAACACACCATATGCCTTCTTTCTAACCCTGTCAACTTGGGTAGCAACTTTGAGGGATCTATGGACATGGACCGCAAGATCCCTCTGTTCCTCCACACTGCCAAGAATCCTGCCATTAACCCTGTATTCTGCATACAAATTTGACCTTCCAAAATGAATCACTTCACACTTTTCCGGGTTGAATTCCATCTGCTACTTCTTTGCCCAGCTCTGCATCCTGTCAATGTCCCATTGTAACCTACAACAGCCCTCCACACTGTCCACAACTCCACTAACCTTCGTGTCATCAGTAAACTTACTAATCCACCCTTCCACTTCCTCATCCAAGTTATTTATAAAGATCATAAAGAGCAGAGGTCCCAGAACAGATCCCTGCAGAAAACCACTGATCACCAAGCTCCAGGCTGAGTACTTTCCATCTAGTACCACTCTTCTATTGGACAGCCAATTCTGTATCCCGACAGCCGAATTTCCCTGAATCTCATGCCTCCTTACTTTCTGAATGAGCTTACAATGGGGAACCTTGTCAAATGCCTTGCTAAAATCCAGATACACCACATCCACTGCTCTACCTTCATCAATGTGTTTTGTCACATTCTCAAAGAATTCAGTAAGGCTTGTGAGGCGTGATCTGCCCTTCACAAAGCCATGCTGACTATTTCTAATCAAACTGTGCTTTTCCAAATAATCATAAATACCATCTGTGAGAATCCCCTCCAATAATCTGCCCACCACAGAAGTAAGGCTGACTGGTCTGTAATTCCCAAGATTATCCCTATTCCCTTTCTTGAATGAGGGAATGACATTTGCCACCCTCCAATCTTCTGGCACTACCCCTGTGGCCAAAAGGGCAGCAATCTCTTTCCTCACTTCCTGTAGTAACCTTGGGTATATCCCGTCTGGCCCAATGGACTTATCCATTTGCATGTTTTTCAAAATTTCTAGCACATCCTCCTTCCTGACATCAACCTGTTTGAGCATATCTGCCTGTTTCATGCCGTCCTCACAAACGACAAGGTCCCTCTCACCGGTGAATACTGAAACAACGTATCTATTAAGGACCTCCCCCACCTCCTTTGACTCCGCGCACAAGTTCTCTCCACTATCCCTGATTGGCCCTACCCTCACTCCGGCCATCCTCTTGTTCCTCACATAAGTATAGGACGCTTTGGGGTTTTCCTTGATCCTACCCACCGAGGCTTTTCCATGCCCCCTTCTAGATCTCCGAAGTCCATTCTTCTGTTCCCTCCTGGCTACCTTGTGCTACCCTCTAGAGCCTTGTGCGATCCTTGCTTCCTCAACCTTAATTGTGCTTCCTTCTTCCTCTTGACTAGACGTTCCACATGTCTTGTCATCCAAGGTTCCTACACCTTACCATCCGTTCCTTGCCTCAGTGGGACAAACCTATCCAGTACCGCTGCTGCTGAGTATCAGACATGGAGGGAATGAATGTTTGATGACATTGAGTCAATCAAGTGGATTGCTTTGTCCTGAATGGTGTCAAGCTTCTTGAGTGTTGTTGGGGCTGCACTCATCCAGGCAAGTGGGGAGTATTCCATCACTCTCCTGACTTGTGCCTTGTAGATGCTGATGGGCTTTGGGATACCATGAAGTTAGTACTCACTGCAGGATTAGTAGCTTGATCTGCTCTTGCAGCTATAGTATTTATATGACTAGTCCAATTCTGGTCAATGGTAACTCCAGGACTTGACAGTGAGGAATTCAACAATGATAATCTCATCAAATGTGAAAGGGATCAGCAGTCCAATTCTTGCAAATTGGATTTCATAATTGTCTAGCGCTTATGTGGTAAAAATGTGACATGTCACTTTTCAGCCCAAGCCTGGATACTGTCCAAGTCTTGATATATTTGAACTTGGATTGCTTCAATCCCTGAGAAGCCATGAATGGTGCTGAACATGGTGCAATCATTGGCAAACATCCCCACTTCTGACCTTATGATGGAGGGTAGGTCATTGATGAGGTAGCTGAAGGTACAATCCTGAGGAACTCCTGCAGAGATGTCCTGGTGCTGAGATGACTGACATCCAACAACCATAACCATCTTCTTTTGAGCTGAGACTCTGATCATCAGGCAGGACTTCAAAGTTAAGTTGAGTCCAAAGGGACCGAGGAGGTGAATGAACCCAGTGCAGGGAATTCTCAACCTCTCTGATCTGTGTGCCATTTTAAGAAAAGATGGTGATTCTTCCCTTTACAAGGATCCACAATACAGACAGTATTAACCTATCTTGGACTTGTGCTGACTTCCATCCCCAAATTTCCATGGGGATTAGACCAGAAAGATTTTGAAATTCGACACCCACTGCTTTTAAAGTTTAATTGCACATTTCACCTTTAGAAACTCTCACAGTCCCTCTCTGATCCAATGATACTGGCAATCTATGTACTGTTTCAGATATATGCCAAAATAATGTCATAGATGATTGTTATAAACTGTATGGAATAAAGATTTTAGGATGAAGTGGTAATTATGACTCGAACTAAATATAGAACTTTCAAATCACTTCAAAGTTCCCTTGAAGGTGTATATGCAGCAATCTGAATGCCCCTCACAAGGTGTATGCAAATTGATGCCTTTAAATTACTGTATGCACATGGCTATGCAAAAATAAAATTAAAGGGGACATCCACTTAAATCATCTGCACATACAAAGCAAAGTTAGATGGGACATCGAATTCACGAAACGGGAACTTGCTCAGGACTGAATTTGAATCCTCACCATTTTCAATTGAGAGATGCAATGTGTGGCTGTCTATGCATGAAATTGTGGAAGTTCATAAACTAATCATTAATACGTCTGCGGCTCATCTCATCTATTTTTGAAGGATGACTCACAGCCACAAGAAGAGAGGTAAAAAAAGTCGTTTGGCTTCCACTTCCAACTAAAAAAAAATGTGCAACACTTTTGCTGCAATAATTTAATATTTAAGATAGCAGTAAATGATGTAAAGCAGTAAAAGATGAACAGCCATGATCATATTGAATAGTGGAGTAGACTCAAAAGACCAAATAGCCTACTCCTGTTCCTATTTTCTACATTTCTACGTGTTGTTCTAATTTAGCGCACCACAGAGACTTGTTTTTATGGCAGGCACTGCAGTCATTCAGATAAATCATGGGAGTATGGTCCTCCATACTCTCTAAGGAGGATATGAAAGATCCTATTGCAGTCAATGAAGATGAATAGCAGAGTTCTTCTGATGTCCCATTCAACATTTATCCCTCAACATATTTGACCAAAAAACAGATTACACAGTTATAATCTCATTGCCATTTGTGGGCCATCGCTGTTTCTCCACATTTTAAGCAATAATTTAGCTTCAAAATATTTGGTTAGCTGTCAGGTTGTTTGACATGTCTTGAGATCATGCAGAGTATTTATTTACAACATGATGCTTTTAAATAAAGCAAAGCAAGTGGCATACAAGGGCAACTTGCATCAAATTGAGTGCTCCTCACAGGTTAATAACTATCTATAAATTTGGAATAAAGAATTCATATCTGTATAGACCAAGCTTTGCAGTGTAGTCAATATCTGTATACATCAAGCTTCGCAGTGTAGTCAATATCTGTATAGACCAAGCTTCCCAGTGTAGTCAATATCACGATGAAACAAACTTACAAACGTAATTTGTTAACCAAATCTGCAGGTTTGAGAGCCCTCTTCTCAAAAGTATTGCAAACGGCTTTGCTTCTGTATGAATTCATTTTAATAGTAGATCACATTTTAGAGGTTTTTTCTGCATATGTGATAAATTCTTAGTGAAGATAAAAGAGAAGGGAATAATTTTCAACTGAAGGATACTTATGGGGTGGAGTGCTCATGACATCTGCTTGATGGTTCCACTAAGATAAAAGGAATTTTTTTATGATTGCTCCTCAACTAGGTATTTCAGATGACCTCTGGTGCTCAGAGTGTTCACGCAATGGGCTGACTGTTAGTTTTCAAACTAAGTGAGGATATTTTGGCAGGGATTTCCACCATGAGGCCAAGTGAGTTCACTTGCTGAATCTTTCCAAATTCACTTCATTAACTATCGTGCCCTATTTCATATATCATGTCCGTTTCCAGCCCCATTTTACCACATGCTATTGCCTCACAGAACAACTTGCAACGCAGTGGATATCCTGGAATTAATTGGCATCCCATGTTCCTGGGCCATCTTTAAAAGACAGTTCTCAAACACTGTCAGTCTGGAGGAGCCATGTGTGGTTCCTGACATTTGCCGTGGATATAGTAAACAGGAGGCAATAAACACCCTGTTGTGCTGGCAGGGACCTGGAAGTCCTGCTGGATGGCACAGTGCAGAGATGGGACTTCCTTGTCCCCCAGGACCTGCGGTCGAAGCCGTGACACCAGTCCATACTAGCCTGATCTGAGGTCACTGCCGAGATTAAAGCAGTCTCAACTTTCTGTTGGAATTCTCAGCCACGTAGGAAGAAGGTCAGCAACTTCCTCTGTTCCACTAGCTTAAGTGCCAGCATCTTCTTTCAGATACCTCACATTCACTCCATCTCTGCTAGCGTACCCACCTCCCACCAAGGCAACTCTTCCACTCTCACTACTGTCTGCAACATCTTCACCGCTGGCTCCACCACTAACACCACTAAGCCTGCATGCCTTCTGCAGTGCCTGCTCCCTTGCTTGGGACACTCTACACCTACACCCTCACCCTTTATCTGGAGAGCATCCTGACTCTGACTGCCCTGAGTGACTGACTGACCATTTCCAAGTCCTTGACTTTCTGCGTTAGGACCCTCTGAGCAAATACTATCTCCTTGGAACTAACTGAAGACTGCTGACAACCATGACAAGCTTCCTTCTGTTGTGTCTGAAATAACCAGCAAGACAAGACAGAAATAATATGAGCCTTATAACTCTTACTGAAGGGGTCAAAGTACAAAAAGGCAAGTTAAACATCCAGGTGTGGTCAAAGTAACTGAGCACAGTGACAGTGAGCCAACAGCCCAGAGATGCAGCCTGGTCCAGTCCACGAGCTGGGTGCACATCCCTGAGCCACAGCATCACAATGGTCTTGCCAGTACAGTGTGCGATGCAGCATTGAAGTGCAGTAGCTGTAACTGTATTGAAAATGTGCCATGAAGATTCTCAGACACAATGTCTGTGGATGTGGGGTAATCTTGGTCAGTGCTGGATGAGTATGCCCTGAGTATTGGTGGGCAGAGTCCAACCTAGAGGTCATTCAGAGCCAGCAAAAGACTGAATTCACCAGTTACTTGATTTGGTTTTCATGTCAAGTTTCCTTGATGTCCACCTTCTTTGGTGACGAAAAGCTGTAGATCAATGAGCCAAATTGGGCTATTAACAAGTTGCTTAACAACGAATAATCCTCCTTTATTGGCAACCTGTTGTTGCCTAGCGAGAAACTCACCACATCAGTTTTCAAAAGCATAAATAATGCTATAAGATACTCCCAATGTTGAGGCCAGATTAATTTGACTTCTCATTGGATTCTGCCACAGATCTCATACAGATCACATCACTCCAACCCTATAAGATTCCATACAATGTGCTGTAGTGTGCTAAGATGGGCATAAAGGATACGTTCCATGGAGCTGAGCTGAAGTCAGGAGTGAAGGACAGGTTGGGAGTTGGGGGATTTTTGGCGTTAAGGGGGATGTGTTATTCTGGTTGAACCACAGGAAGCAGACCTTAAGATTTTTGTGACTATAAGAACAATACTCCAACTTCAAACGTATAGAACCTAGTCAAGTGGCACCTAGTGCATTGTGTTTTGGGCAGTGAACTTTAGAAATGATAATATAGCCTTCAACGTAGCAGGTTCATCAAAGGCATAAAGGATTATATTATACAGACAGATTACAAATACTTGCTTGACAGCAAACTTTGTTTTAACTAGCACCTTATGAACTGGCCCACTCGATAAACTGGCAAAAATTATATACATCAAATGCTGCAAAGTTTACTATATTATTCTGTCCAATTATTAGAGTTTATTTATGACGTGAATGTGCTGGTGTTGGACTGGGGTGGACAAAGTCAGAAGTCACACAACACCAGGTATTAGTCCAACAGATTTATTTGAAATGACAAGCTTTCATGACGCTGCTCCTTCACCTGATGAAGGAACAGTGCTCTGAAAGCTTGTCATTTCAAATAAATCTGTTGGACTATAACCTGGTGTCATAATTTTAGCGTTTTTCAAATTTATTCATCTCAATGTAAATATATTTGTGGTTCAACTGAATGGCTACATGAAATATCAACAACTGATTCAATTTTGAGTCAATTTCTCCTCAAATCCCGCGATCTACCACAACGTCTGAGTAGACAGTTGAGGGTGCAAGTGTTCGCTGATCTTTTTCAATTTGTGCCCTAAGCTCTCTGAATCCGAAAGATTGGACAATTAGCTCTTGCACCAATATAGTATCTCAATAGTGAACTGGAATGACAACTTGCATTATGAATTGGATTCAAACCTAAAATATGTCACTTTATTCCCAGTTCAATCACAGATGTGGGCTTTGTTGGCTGGTCCAGCATTTATTGCACATCTCTAGCTGTCCTTGAGGTGGGGGTAGTGAGCTGCTTTCTTGAACCACTGCAGTCCATTTGTTATGGATACACTCACAATGTTGTTGTGGTAGGATTTCCAGGATTTTGACACAGTGACTCCTGAAAGAACGACGATATATTTCCAAGTCAGGACAGTGAGTGCCCTGGACGCCAACTTGCAAGTAGTGGATTCTCATGTATCTGCTGCTCCTGTCCTTCTAGATGAGAGTGGTCATGTGTTTGGAAGATGCTGTTGACGTAGCCTGGTGAGTTTCTGCAGTTCAGTTTGTAGACGGTAGACAGGGCTGCTATTGATTATCAATAGTAGACAAAGTGAATATTTATGGATTTGCTGCCAATCAAGTTGACTACTTCGTCATCAATTCAATCAAGTTTCTGGAGTGTTGTTGGAGTACACTCATCCATTTAAATGAGGAGGATGTGCTCATACTCCTGACTTGTGCCTTACAGATGGTTGATATATTTTTGGGAGTCATGAAGTTACTCGCTGTTGAATTCCTAGCCTCCAACCTGATCCAGTTGCCTCAGCGTTTACGTGGCTAATCCAGTTCAGGCTTTTCAAGTTCTCTTCAATAGTAAGGCCTAGAATGTTGATAGGAGATAGATTCCATCAACTAAAGGCCCACACTTTCCTGTAACTGGCAACATGAGTGGATAAGGTGGTCACAAAGGCAATTGACATGCTTGCCTTCATTAGCCAGGACACAGAGTGTCAAAATTGGCAAGTCATGTTGCAGCTCTATAGAACTTTAGTTAGGCCACATTTGGAATATTATGTACAGTTCTGGTTGCCAAAGTACCAGAAGGATGCGGAGACTTCAGACAGGGTACAGTAACAGTTTGCCAGGATGTTACATGATTTGGATGGTATTAACTATGAGGAGAGATTGGACAAACTTGGTTTGTTTTCTCTTGAATATCAAAAGGTGTCCTGATAGGAATTTACAGGTGCATGAAGGTACATATAAAATGGATAGCTGGAGTCTTTTTCCCAGTGTGTAAATGTCAATTACTAGGGGACGTTAGTTTGAGGTAAAAGGGGGGAGGTTTAGACGAGATGTGAGAGTCTTTTTACAGAAAGGGTGGTACATGCCTGGAATGCCAGAGCAGGTAGTGGAGGTGGATAGAATAGCAAAATTTAAGAGGCATCTTGACAGGTATATGAATAGGGAATAGAGGGAGACAAATCTCACAGGGACAAAAGGTTTTCAGTTTAGAAAGGCATTATGTGTCAACGCAGTCTTGGTGGGCTGACGGGCCTGTTCCTGTGTTGTACAGTTCTTCGTAAACCTATTGGCTCTTTATTGTCTGTTAAGATTACACTGATGCTCGGAGCTCAATTAAGTGGACTTGTAAAGAATTATTTCAAAGTGAAAGGATAAGACAAAAAATACAACTTAAGATATTTAAATATAAAACACAAACATTTTAAAAGTTAAATTTAGTAGCATCATTCAGTTTTTCTAGCAGATGACTTAATTCTTACATACAGTTATATTACTTATTATCAAGCATTTTGGAGGTTATATTTTGCTCTTGGTAAACTGAAGGAGACTAAATAAAAATTATGGGATTTCAAAATCTGAGAGTTATTGGCCCCCCTCAGTTTTGAAAGCACAATAAACATGAGTGATAAATATAGTTTGAAGTGAGAAGATATATTTCATTTATCCCATTTACAGTCTGATGGACCAGTTTAACTTAATAATGCATTTCCATTTTGATACTATTTTAATGGGTTTGACATGTCGTGCAATGGCTGGTGAGAGATACATTATAAGCACATGCGGCTGCTAATTGGCAGAGGGCTATGATGGACACAACTGATTCAACAAACGAATGCTCACTGAAGCCTGAACCCAGGGAACAGAGCATATGTTGTACTGTAACAACACTGTCCTAATAAGCTGTTGTCTTATGTCAAAAATGGAATGAGCAAGAAACGAATTTATATTAGATGTTCATGGAGCAAAATTGAAAACAAGTATTGCCTTGCAATCTGGTGAGACACCAAATGAAATGTAAACAGCTTTCCCAATAAGAACTATAACCCTTGCCTGTGGGCATAATACCAGATTGTTTTTCCATCTGAAGGAGGGTACCTCAAGACAGATTATTTTGTCAGTCTTTATCACTTGATCACTGTCATAAACATCCAGCTTGAAAGCGGATGGTATAAAGGTCAATCTTGCAAGAAGAGGGTTAGTTGATTTTTCTATTTTTCAGCATTAAGTTTGTCAACTTCACACATGATTGTTGAGAGTAATATCTTACTAAGTTATGACCAAAAGGTTTAAGCATTTGCCTTGAGATACACAATGTTGACTTGTTGAATAATTTGTTTCCTTCTTGTTGGTGGCAGTAAATTCTGCTCAACTCAAATCTGCTTCTTGACGCTGGAATCAAGATCAAGAACTAAGTACAAACGAGTTAGGCTTTCCATAACAAGACTGATTCGTTGAATAATATTTATCTTCTGCAAGGCCACTTGTCATAGTGAAGCTTGCTTAAAAAAATCGTTTGGGTCATTTGTTGGCTCCTGCCATTCCAATGATTTGGCTTTTCTTGCTGATGAATTTCAAAGATCCTCCCTTTGTGTATGAGTGATAATAGGTACTGCAGATGCTGGAGAATCCGAGATAACAAGGTGTGGAGCTGGATGAACACAGCAGGCCAAGCAGCATCAGAGGAGCAGGAAAGCTTGACGTTTCGGGCCTAGACCCTTCATC
>JAHRHZ010000077.1:19914198-19935000 GCA_024137785.1 Ginglymostoma cirratum | reverse complement strand
GTCTAGGCCCGGAACGTCAAGCTTTCCTGCTCCTCTGATGCTGCTTGGCCTGCTGTGTTCATCCAGCTCCACACCTTGTTATCTCCCTTTGTGTATGATGCCCAAACTACTCTCTGCTGTGATTATTTCTCAGTTGCTTGTAGCAACGCAAAACAGATTAATATAATGCAAATAGAAAAGGCTAAAAATGCTCAGCACTTCAGGCAGCATCTGTGTGGAGAAAAACAAAGTTAACATTTGAGACTGATGATCTTTGATCAGACCTTTCTGATGAAAGATCTTTGAGTTGAAAGGTTGGCTAGGTGATTTTGATATGGAAACCATATACAGATCCTGAAACTGCACTTGTTGGAGTCTTTATTTTCCTGGAGGCGGCCTCTTTATGGACTTTACTCTGCACTTGCCATTCAATTAAAGATGATGGGCACACCCCAGTGTGTCCAAAATGCAGGACTTGCAGATCAAATCTTTAACAGATTTACTAGGAGAAGAGAGCATGGCTAACACAGGTGGGAGACTAGAACAGCACCTCAAAATGAAGGCTTACATTTCAATAATAAATTTACCAGGGTAATCACACAGGCAGATCCCTCACAGCAGAAACCCCTCTGGCATCAGTCTTTTTTTTGCAACCAATGGCTCCCCTCTTTATTGGAAGAAGCCTCAGACTTTGCTTGTTCCCCTATCAGTACGAGGGAGGTTGCGTCCATTAAAATAGCCTCTGCCCAGGAGGCAGGAGGCTGTTCCACTGTCAGGAAAATGCAGGTAGCTCTCTAAATTGCATCTTAGTCAGGCCTTAATTATTTAAGATAGTTGTCCACCTCCATTCAGCAGATAACAGTTCCAGATCCTGGCCCACCCCAGGAAACTACTCTGGGATCGCCAATGGATCAGGTAGCCATCCCAATGGATTCCAGGCTCTTCTCCTGGTCCCACCAGCTTCCAAGACTGCCATTGTGAGATTATGATGTTGCAGTGATAAACAAGATCTGGTTTAAGGAAGAACAGGTCTCAGTGTTACTTGTTTCTGAATCTAAGGTGTTCAGAAAAGATAGGAAAGGCAAAAAGAAGATGGTCTTTTTAGTTAAGCAGAGCTTTGCAGTATTGGAGAAAAAAGATACTTCACAGAATTCAAGGAAAAAGTTGATTTAGATAAAAAGAGTGCATTAAACTGCTCGGTGTAATGTATAGGCTAAATAGTGAGGGAGATATAGAGGATCAAAACTGCTAATTACAGAAAGATATATGTACCATAGAGTTGTTATAATGAGGAACATTAATTACCTCGAGTTTGTCTGGGATAGTTATAATAAGAGGGGCAGCGAGAACCAAGTTGTTCTAGATTGTTTTCAGCAAAATTTCTGGATGTGTATGTGTCCAGATCAACAAGATAAGAGGTACTGCTGGACGTGACTCCTAGGAAGGGGATAACTAGATTAAGTGACAGTGAGATACCAGACATAATGTCTTCATTAGTCAGTGCTTTGAGTATAGGAGTTGGGATGTCATGTCACAGCTCTACAGGACACTGGTTAGGCCACTCCTGGAATACTTCATTCAATTCTGGTCTCCCTGCTGTAGGAAAGATGTTGTTAAACTTAAAAGGGTTCAGAAAAGATTTACAATCACCAGGATTGGAGGGTCTGAGCAATAAGGAAAGGCTGAATAGGCTGGGACTTTTCTACACTGGAACGTCAAAGACTGAGAGGTGACCTTATTGAGGTTGAGAAAATCACAGAGTGAATAGCCAAGGTCTTTTCCCCAGGGTAGGGGAGTCCAAAACTAAAGGGCATGAGTTTAAGGTAAGAGAGGAAAGATTCAAAAGGGACCTGAAGGGCAACATTTTCACACAGAGGGTGGTGTGTGTGTGGAACGAACTGCCAATGGAAGTGGTGGAAGCTGGTACAATTACAACATTTAAAAGGCATTTGGAAGGATATATGAATAGGAAGGGTTCAGAGGGATATGGGCCAAATGCTGGCAAATGGGACTGGATCAGTTTTGAATATCTGGTTGGCATGAATGAGTTGGACCGATGTTTCCACGTAATTCTACGGTTCTATTTAGGGAATAGTGATCATTATATCACAAGATTTACGATAATAGTGAAAAATTGCATGTGGCAATCTAGAGTAAGAATAATCAATTGGAGGAGAGCTGACTTCAATGTGGCATGAACAGAGCTGGACCAGGTAGACTGGAGCCAAAGGTTGGCCAGAAAAACAGTAACTGAACAATGGACTACATTGTAAAAGTTGATGGTCCAGGTACAGTCAAGGTATATTGCCTCAAAAGAGAAAGAAAGGGTCAAGAAACCCAAATTTCCCTGGGTGACATAGGGAATAGAAATTGGCAAAGAAATGTGCTTATGACAGGTGCCAGGTAGAAAATGCAATGGAGAACCAGCTGAATACTGATTGTTCAAACAGGAGGTGTAAAAATGAGAAGCAAAGAGGGGTTATGAAAAGAAGAATGCCAACTAATAGAAAGGGAATCCCAATGTAATTTGTAAGCACTCAAACATAAGTGCTTAGTAAAAAGAGGTGGTGGTGATTAAGAACCAAAAAAGGGATTTATACATCAAGGCAAAAGGAATGGCTGAAATATTAAATGAATACTTTGCATGTGTCTTCACCTACAAGACAAATACAGCCCCAGCCATAGTAGCGGAGGAGGGAACTCAGTCATTAGAAGAATTCACCAACAATTACTCTAGATTGACCTATGCAATTTTTCACTGTTATCATAAATCTTATGAAACAAAAATCACTACCCCCTAAATAGAGCCGTAGAATTACACAACATGGAAACATCAGACCAACTCGTTCGTGCCAACCAGATATCCAAAACTGACGCAGTCCTACTTGCCAGCATTTCGTCCATATCCCTCTAAACCCTTCCTATTCATATACTGTTCCAGATGCCTTCCAAATGTTGTAATTGTACCTGCTTCCACCACCTCCATTGGCAGCTACAAGCACTACTCTCTGCGTGAAAATGTAAATACTCAAGGGCAACTAGGACGGGCAATAAAAATGCTGACCAGCCAGCAATGTCCATGTCAAGTCATTAAAAAAAGGGATTCCAGTTTGATAAGCAGGAGGTATTGGATAAGATTTTGGTACTTAGAATTGTTAGAACACCTAGATCAGATGAGACACATCCAAGGATATTGAAGTAAGTGAGAGTGGTACAGAGGAGGTACAATAACCTTTCAATCTTATTTACATTTGAGGGTGTTGCAGGAGGATTGGAGAATTGCAAACATGACACCCTTGACAAAGAGGCTGAAAAGACAGTCTCAGCAATAATCAATCAATCAATTTAATTTTTATGGTGGGACAACGTCTGGAAATAATTATTCAGGATAGAATTAAAAGACACATGAAAAAAAATTAAATTCACAAAGAAGAGTCAGCATGGATATGTAAAGGGAAAATCAGGTCTAATTAACTCAATTTTTTTGAAGAGGTAATAGACAGGGTTGATGAGGGCAAGGCTGTTGATTTGGTGCACATAAACATTGTAAAAGACATTTGATGTAGCGCCACACAACAGACCCATCAGGAAAGTTACAGGTCATAGAATAAAAGGGACAGCAGTGATGTGGATACAAAATTGGCTGAGTGATATGAAGCAGAGAGTAATGGTCAACGGGTATTTTTCAGTCTGGAAGAATGCTGTTACTGAAGTTCCCCAGCATTTGGTTTTGCGACTCTTACTTTTCCTGAAACATATTAATGATCTAAATCCTGGTGTGCACGGGACAATTCCAAAGTTTGCGAGTGACACAAAAGTTGGGAGAATTGTAAACTGAGAGGAGGACAATGCAGAACTTTGAAAAGACATAGACTGGTTGATGGAGTGGGTGGAAGGTGTCCGATGAGTTTCAATACAGAGAAATACAAAGTGATGCATCTCAGTATAAAGAACAAGGACAGACAGTGCAAAATAAAGGGTACAATTCTACAGGTACTGGGGATCAGAGAAATCCAGTTATTTATGTATAAATATGTAAAATTATGTATAAGAATGTAGCAAGAACTTGTGTTAGCGAAGCATTCAGTATTCCAGCCTTCATTAATAGAGGTATTGATTTTAAGAACAGGGAAACTATGATGAACGTGTATACAGTACTAATCAGATCTTAGCTGGAGTATTATGTACAATACAGGAGGCAATGGCCTAGTATTATTAACGCTAGATTGTTAATGTTCTAGGATAATGTTCTAGCGACCCGGGTTTAAACTGGGGTACTTCCACAGTGCTATTGGAACTGGCAATGGTAATGACGACAGCATGTCGCAGAGGGGAGTTTGGAGATGATGCCCTTCTGTCCTTGTCTTTCTAAATGGTGGTTATTGCAGGTCTGTGAAGCACTGTTGAAGAAGATTTGATGAATTGCTACAGTGCATCTTGTAAGTGGAACACACTGCGGCCTCAGTCTGTCACCACTAAAGGGAATGAATGGTTAAGGCGGTGGAAGTAGTGCGACTCACACAGGTTGCCTTGTGTTGCATGGTGTCAAGTTTCTTGAGTTTTGTCAAATATATGCTCGTTCAGGTAAATGGACACTATTCCCATCCAAAAATAAATTTGAAAAAAGAGGATTCTGGCAATCTGAAATAAAAATAGAAATTGCTGGAGAAACTCAGCAGGTCTGGCAGCTTCTGTGGAGACAAAGTAGAGTTAATGTTTCACGTCTGGTGATCCTTCTTCAGAGCTCAAGTGACAAAGTGTTCCGAAGAAAGGTTGCTGGACCTAAAATATTAACTCTGCTGTCATGTTCGCAGATACGCCCAATGTGCTCACCTGCAATTAGGTTATTTCCGATCCACATATTCATTGCTTCACAAATATTCCAAAGAGACTTGGTACAAGAACATGGCTTTGTTTAATATCAGCAGAAATGTTCACAGGATTGCAAGAAAAAACCTGCCTGTGTATTTCCCAGCATATCTATAAACAATTTAACTATATTACTATAGAGAGACAAACTTGGATTACATTTTCCAAAAACCTGGAAGAAGGGTCCAGACCCGAAATGTCAGCTTTCCTGCTCCTCTGATGCAGCTTGGCCAGCTGTGTTCATCCAGCTCTACACCTTGTTACCTCACTAGCAAATACTTTTGTCAGATTGATTGAGACATTGGTGTTAAAGTAATTGAGAAACTCTCTACCAAAACCTTCTAATTTTGCAAGTTAGCTAAATTCATAACTGTTCTCCTGGTATTGATGTATTGTGATAATCATTGTACTTTCAATATTCTGCTGGAGACATTTTGAAAACAACCACTTCAGATTCAAAGATGTAAATGGTATTCATCTTTTCATTCTTTGTTCATGCTCTCTAATACACAATGTAACACACTAATACAGAGAATGTTGGATAAACTCAGCGGGCCTGGCCAAATCTGTGGAGAAAGAAAGAGTTGGCATTTCAAGTTTGGTATGACTCTTCTTCAGAACTCTACAGATGCTGCCAGACCAACTAAATTTCTCCAGCATTCTGGGTTTGTTTCAGATTTGCAGCATCTGTGGCACAGTATTTTGCCTTTATATTGAAAACAGTATTTGTGCATCACACAAGAAAATCTATGCATGAAGTAAAATGTGTTTTTTCTTTAATGATCTATTTGTCAGTCAGACAGAGGGTGGACATATCACCATACAGCACCATGATATATCAATGTCAGAGTTACAGTGTGTGCTAGCAGCTGGTGCTGCAAAGTTTCTTCTGAGAGTATGTCATAAATATGAAGTGTATAAATGGGTCCACTTTCAGAACAATTGCTGGTTAAACAAATGTAGCACAATTAAAAGGGCTGGATTTTTAAGCAGTTGACAGGAGACCCCTCACCACAGTTGAACAGGAGAGGTAATCCTGCTTTGTCTGATTGCAGGGTCTGGGGAGCTAAATTCCTGGCTGATTAACCTGCCGCCGCAGGGACTGCCAGCTCGGTCCAGGACATTAGCTGCCCCGAAGGTTGGTAAACCCAATCAGAGGTGGACATCGTTGACACTGCAACTGCAAGGAGAGAACACCTCAATGGCCACATGCTTGCAAAGAGGTAAAAGGGGACTTAGGGACAAGCAGATGTTGGAAATAGGAGTTAAGGGAAGAGTTGTGAGGATTTGTGGCTTTATTGTCACTCAGTGCAGCCATTGCTGCTGAGAGCCCCTCCTTGGTCCATTGCTGCTGAGAGCCCCTCCTTGGCCCATTGCTGCTGAGAGCCCCTCCTTGGTCCATTGCTGCTGAGAGCCCCTCCTTGGCCCATTGCTGCTGAGAGCCCCTCCTTGGCCCATTGCTGCTGAGAGCCCCTCCTTGGTCCATTGCTGCTGAGAGCCCCTCCTTGGTCCATTGCTGCTGAGAGCCCCTCCTTGGTCAATTGCTGCTGAGAGCCCCTCCTTGGCCCGTTGCTGCTGAGAGCCCCTCCTTGGTCCGTTGCTGCTGAGAGCCCCTCCTTGGTCCGTTGCTGCTGAGAGCCCCTCCTTGGCCCGTTGCTGCTGAGAGCCCCTCCTTGGTCCATTGCTGCTGAGAGCCCCTCCTTGGTCCACTGACTGCCAATAAAAGTGAATATTCACAAACAGAGCCTGGTGGGTAAGCAGAGTTTTACTGTGTGCTCCCACAGCGTTGGGGTAGACCCATTACCAATATAAAGCAGGAAGTGGCTCTTGATTGACTACTAAAGTAGCTCAAATGAGCCCCCTGTGGTAGGCTACCTGCTAACTTTGCTGGCTCTGGTAAGTCCCTGATGCCTTCCCATGCCATTTTGCCAACCTGTCTGACTCACCAAAGGGCTGGTTAAACTCTAGCCATGGAGTTTACCATGAAGAATGAAATCATTTGCCATCTGTGTAAACCCTTTGCATTGACAATCCAAAACCAAATACATTGCTCTGTGTTTTCCTTCGCTTAGCTAACTAAATAACTCTAAGAGTCTAAATACATTTCCTCGGAATTTATACTGCAGAAGCAATGGGAATCAGAATGACTAGCAAAACCCCTGGGATCCTGAGGAGACGTTTTGTAATTAGTACATATAGTAATTTAAAATTTTGAAAAACAAGACAGAAGAAGCATACTGATTCATTGAATCAGGAATCACCACCTTTCTGGGCCATGTTTGCCATCAAACGTTTTTGCTGCACAGTCCTTCAAAACTGCTCTCATCCTAATCACTATCTTCACTTGCCCCCCTATCCTGATGCACTGATGTATTTACCATTTGGTAAGTCCTTTGAGGCAAGGATGGCCATGTTCATCATTTTGCGGGGGTGGGGGTGGCTATTAAGGTTTCAGTATGCATGTAGGTTACTACTAAAGGTATTCTACATCAAATCCTTCTGCAGCAATTGGACAGGGTACCACAAAAAACTGAGTTTTGGATGAGCTGCTGTTTTGGAATTTCTTTCTGTTGTGTTCTCTCTCTTCTTCTGATATGCACATGCATCTGAAAATAACCACACCCTGTTTTCACTTGGTTGCGCCAGATGAAGTGAGGACAAGCTTTTCCTCGGGCTCAATATCATTATTAAAACTCCAGACTAAAACTGAATTCTCTTCGCCAGAAACCTGAGGAAGCTCAGTCTTTCAGTATATTTAAGGTAGAGATTGGTAAATTTCTGATTTCCAATTACGTAAATAGTTAAGGGCTTAAAATAGAATAGAATAACAGTTCATTGTCACTTGTTTATTTACAAAAAGAAAGCAAAAGCCTTGTAAGTCACCAGACCACGGCGCCTGTATTAATGAAAGCCGAAAGAAATGTGGATGCTGTAAGTCAGGAACAAAAACAAAAGTTGCTGGAAAAGCTCAGCAGGTCTGGCAGCATCTGTGAAGGAAAAAACAGAGTCAACATTTCGGGTCTAGTGACCCTTCCTCAGAAGCCTGTATTAATGACATGAGTCACAGAAAAGGAAAAAAAGTAAAATGAGTACAAAATTAATTTGAGATCAATTTCAGGGTAGTGTGGGTAAATGGCGTTGAAATGTTAAATCAACCACGGTTGTTTAAATGGTGGAGAAGGCTTGCTGGCCAAAATGACCTATTCCTGTTCTTAAGTCCCTAAGCCTTTATAGTATCCATATCGTACATCATTTGACTGTCATGACAGACAACCCAGACTCAAACTTTCCATAGATAACTGGCTTTGGCAAGTGAGCTACGTGAACAGCCTAACTCCAGTTGTGAATCTGGTATATTGATGTGCTGTTTAAAAAAAAGGATGCTTCTCTCAATAATGTGGTTTCCTGTAAAGAACAGATGTGAACAAAGTTGATTGTTAAAGAGGCCATGAACATAGGAACATTTAGACACCAAAAAACCTGAAGGTGCTTTAAAAGGGGAGACTTTTAAAAGAAGCATGCCAACTCAAGTTACACCTTTAGGACACTAACTAGAACTAACATTTTATAGCTGTCCACACATATTCTGTATTAATATGCGGACTTAGTACACAATACCAAGAATAGCTTTCCTGCTTTTCTTCAAAATGGTGCCACAGAATCTTACACACCCACCTGAGAAAGCAGATGGCAAACAGTATAACACCTCATCCCAAAGACAACATCTCTAATCGGCCAGCATTCCCTCAGCATCTGGAATTTTGTGCTCATTCCTGACTGGGGCTTAAGCTCATAACCTTCCGACTCAGGAAGGAGAATGCATCCAATCGAGTGGCAGCTGTCTCTTGAAAATGGATTTGCAAATTACATATTTGCCAGCAGAATAGCAACTGGTGAAAATCAAATTGATCAAAAAAGAGTTCAGGCACAATAAAAATCAGTAACTGAGAGCAGCATCCAAAATTGCAACATTGCCAATAAATTAGAAGGCATGTCAGCATTTCACCATTGCATTCCAAATGTGTCTGAGTTAGTAGTTTAGGAGCTCTCTGGATTTGTGAAGGTGATGGGGTGGGCTTCTGCAAACGTGATTGCATTCCCATGGACACCCTGTAAATATTAACACCCTCCCAGAGATCACCTATATTAATTTCGACGGACAGTGCCAAGTAGCTAGGAGAAAATAGCACTAGTGTAGTGGAAAAAAATTGTTCGCATATATAATAAAAACCAACAAATATTTTAAAAAAACACAGAATGTAGAACTCTCAGTATGATAGGCTGCTTGTATACCAATCCGCAAAAGGATAAAACATCTGCTCACCTGAGGGACTCCTGAATTGCAGAAACCATTGGGTTTGGGGGGTACCATTTTGAAAACCTATGCATTAATACAGCATTGAGAGTATAATCAATGCAACAAATGCCTGAAAATGTAGTTTATCAACTTTCCTTCGCAAAAGTAACTATAAAGTTGACCTGTGTACAAGTTGCAATTACATGACATAAAGCCTGACTGAGGGTGGGACTCAGACATTAGATTTTACAGCACCTCATTGAGTTAAACATGACATTCTACAAGCAGTTGATTTTTTTGGTCCTTGTTTTTAAAACAATATCAACAATGACAATAAATTCTGAATGATGATTCGTAAAAAATAAATAAAATCAATGGTGATTCTTTTTTCTCTCATAATTTGCAAAATCATTCTGTTAAAGGAGCTATCAGTGAACTGGAATCTTCAATCACCTGTAGGAAGTTGCTGACATGCTTACTCAGCAAACAGTATGACTACCTCCAAAAGAGGAACTATTTTCGTTTTCTTTTGTACCATCGAGATTTATCCTGGTCCCAAAGCATCAATTTTAGCAGATATTGCTAGATTCTGTGACTCACAGCTACTTATGATATTGCATCGCATAAACTAACAGACTAAATAATGATATTTTAAATGATAATAAAAATCCACCTCCTAGTAATAAAAGGTTCTCTTTATTTCCCAGCATTTCCTCAACAAATGAAGAACTGCCATGATAGCACGTACTCAGGTTAGTTGCCAATTGTTCCTGGTGTTCTCATGACTTATTTGCGTTTTGGTGCAAAGTGCAACTTAATTGTTTGGTCTTGAGAAAAAGGTACTAATTCCATTCGGGTGAGATGGCCACATAATTATCAAACTTCTATTTGTTACTGAGGATTCCGGGACAATGTAGAGCAGTGCTTAGCCTGGGCTAAAGAAGTACACATTTTAGTTAAATTGCTGAAATAGTTTGCAATTAGGCACAATTCAAACTCGTATTTAGAATATTTAAGCGTACTAACTTAAAACTCTTCTTAAAACTGCAGTCAGTAAAATTTAAAAAAGAGCACACACCACAAATATGAAAAGGCGACGACACTGTCGTGCGCTCTTCTTGCATGACCCATAAGTCAAAAACATTTCTCATGAATGCAAGGTAGCACAGGAACCCACACTGCAATAATTTCTTTTATTCTCAACTTATATTGTTTTTTTACCAAGATCATTGTCAGGGAGTTGGTCATTGACATTACAAAACATCAGGGCTAAC
The DNA here is from genome assembly GCA_024137785.1 of Ginglymostoma cirratum. Classification (NCBI taxonomy): domain Eukaryota; kingdom Metazoa; phylum Chordata; class Chondrichthyes; order Orectolobiformes; family Ginglymostomatidae; genus Ginglymostoma; species Ginglymostoma cirratum. The sequence continues at coordinate 19,924,581 of JAHRHZ010000077.1, read as the reverse complement.
TTCAACAGAATATGGGAATAAAACAAACGTGTCACGCAACGAAAGGAAAGAGATCACAATGATTTAAACAAAATTGATGTCTCAGCTACAGTTCATTAAAAACTTACATTTAAGCTCTTAAAATGCAACAAACTACAAGCAATTCACATATGTTTGTAAAATGGGATAAAAGCATACCCAGCATTTTTCTTTTTCTATGCATAGTTACAAAGTTTTTCACAGAGAAATGAGGAATAAATTGTTTTTTCTTTAAAGTAGAACTTATGTTTTTCATCAACTGTCACTTTCTTATGTTAATAGAAACATTTCTTTGTGGAATATTTTTGAAAGAGAAAAGTGAACAAGCAATATACCTACACACTCTCTGCATAATACTCTGCAAGGTATCTACAATGTTCCACAACAGTACTGTTTCGGTGTCAAGTCCTACTTAAGAAAGTTTTAAGCTTAGCGTCCTATTATTGCACACTTGATGACAGCTCTTCAGTGTCAAAGTTATGCTGGTGATTGATAGCTGTCACAAGTGTTGTTTTACTTAAATCTTATTTGCATCTTTCCCATAGCTCAGATACATTTATTATCTCTCTCTTACATTCATACTTGCAACCTGTGTACAACATGATCTTAGATTATTTAAATTACACAAAAATTTGCACGATGGTAAATGCTGAAATACCACTTGCTCCAATGATGAAGATGTCATGGTTGTCCAGGAAACACAACTCTTAACACACAAGATAATTCGAATTCAAAGAAAATCGGCTATCACAAGCCATGTAGCTCTTTCCTACACAATACTGTTATCATATCTGACCCTTCAATTAATAAATTAAACCATTAGCTTGAAGCAAAATGATTTGCGCCACACTTATCAACTTCACAGTATCTATTTCTATCACTTTAACTTCTATCTTTCTGTTATAAGCAAATTAATTTTGAACATCAGTAAGCCCAAAGTATGACATTAAATATAAGGTTTTTCTCTTCATTGTAAGTCTTCATGGCAAAAAAATCTTGAATAATAAAGTCCAAACAATTACTAGCTGAGACACTGAAATTAATAAAGCTGGTAATGCCATAAACCAATTTTATATGCTGTTCTATTCTCAATTTTCAATAAATATAGACTGAGCATATTTATCTCAGACAGTAGAGATCCTGCAACTTTGACTGTTACAGTGGCTTGGCAATGCACAGCTAACCTTATTACTGTGTTTCAGCTTTCAGTGTGGAACAGTACTGGGCACTTTAGGTTAGACTGCGGAATACTAGGCAGCAAAATGCAGCAAATAAAGGAAAAGGCTTTTCTGTTCTCTCAACAGTTCTTTTCTGCACACAGATTGTGCTCGCAATGCACAGCTCTATCAGCTTTCCAAAGCTAATATAACATTAAATCTGGAGAAGGAATTATTACATGCAGCATGCAACTTATGACCAGCATTTAAAATGTATTATTTCGGTTTTTGAAGGCTGGTCCTGAAGCATTATTAACATGCAATATCTCAAAACTAGTCTACAAGAAAGCCAACAAACACTCAGAAAAATGAATACCATTTCTTACCTCAGCTAAATTTCAGAAGCCAAGTTTTTTTTTCACAAACTCACAGTTCAATGCTGCTATGTATCTGCCTTCCTGGAAGACATGATTTTTTTTTTCCTTCTCCCCCGCTGCTCTCAAGAATGAGAGCTCACTCCACCCACATACAGGGCTGCTAAGTCTACTGTAGCTATGTGATAACCATCCTCCTGTTCACAACCAGTTTTGGTCATGACGCTTCAGGGGCAGATGATTATCTGGTATATTCATTGGTTGCTGGATCTTTAAAAACTGTTTCACCTACAACTAGCCCTGCTGTTCATTCACAAGGTTGCATCAAAACAGGAGCCCATGTAGCTTAAAACAGCTTAAACTCACTACGAAATGACTGATAATTTTGTTTTTCTTCCCATGTACTGTATGGCTACATATCAAGTACAATAAAAAGCCCCGATGTAATCATAAGAGCTTATTTTCTAAATGCAGCGCAGCCCTTGTTTAAAAAACCTGTAACCACGGTAACAACAAAAAAAAATTAGTGCTGTAAACCAGCTCAGAACGAATATTCAGTTTATAGCTTAAAAAGAAATGAGCAATGACAGTGACTAATTCATCCATTCTGTGCGTATCAATATTCCAACCCAGAAAAACACCAAACAGATACCTAATTGTCTGCATTAGATGAGCACCAGGCAATAAACAGCACCTACAGGTTAACCTACTTACGCTAAATCATGTCTCTTGCAGTCAAACAACTAAAGGGAGGTTCCTGGGTGCACTGAATCAGCCAGGCAGAAGGTATATCATATCATCGGCGGAATTGGAGAGATTGCCTGAAAAGGAAACTGGCACATTCTCCCTTCGTTCATTTCCCTACATTTACTCCCTGCGTGCAAAATTAGATACCTCCCACACTTTCACCCTACCACCCCTGAAACAATATACAAAATATAGTCCCATAAAATTCATACACCCAGATCTTCCAGTCAGCAGAGAAGATGCATCACCATGATTTAATTTGCCCACATACCATTTTAGGCTAGAGTCTTTGTACCAATGATGCTGGCTCCAGCTACAAAATAGGGGAAAATATCATCAGGAAGCATATTGTTTAGAGTAATTCCAGAACAGGGGACAATCAAGCCCTCTTTCTTCATCATGAACTCAACACACACTGATTAGGGTGGCACGATGGCTCAGTAGCCCATACTGCTGCCTCAGAGTGCCAGGGACTCAGGTTTGATTCCAGCCACGAGAGTTTCTCTGTGTGGAGTTTGCACATTCTCCATGCATGAGTTTCCTCCCACAGCCCAATGATGTGTAGGTTAGATGGACTGGCTTTGCTAAATTGCCCAGAGATGTGCATCTAGGTGGATTAGCCACAGGAAATGCAGGGTTACAGGGATAGGGTAGGGAGGGGTAAATTTGAGTGGGATGCTCTTTGGAGGGTCAGTGTGGACTCAGTGGGCTGAATGGCCTGCCTCCACACTATAGGGATTCTATGCAGGTCTGTCATCAGTTCATGTGTTTGCTCTGTTTTAAATGAAGCTGGCAATTTCAAGACTGCACAGTCTCACCCCCTGACAATGCTATTCCTCCTTCTCATCCCCTGACAGTGTTCAACCCCAGCCCTCTTTTTCATCCTGATAGTGTTTACCTTGCTTCAACACATTAAGACTCAGTAGGTCCAATTGATACCTGCACCCGTCAGTGATCACTGTTCTGTCAGCTGCTGAACAGGAGTCAGAGAAAATGAGACAGGAGAGGAGGGTGTGGGGTGGTAGGCTGATGGAGAATGAGAAGTTTCAGAATGCTCTCTCTTCGGGCTCTATCCTATCATTTACTCCCAACCCCACCCACCTGTCAATTTTCTGCATATAAACTGACGTTTTCCCAGCCACCATCAGTTCTGAGGAAGGGTCACCAGACCTGAAACGTTTTCTCCTTCACAGATGCTGCCAGACCTGCTGAGCGTTTCCATCAACTTTGTTTTTGTTCCTGATTTATTGGGCAGTATCAGTGTCTGACTGGGGGAGGGTGGGGGGGAGCACTGCCCAGTGGAAGTTAAAAAAGGGTATTTACTGTCAGGGTGGGGATGGAATGGATGAGTACTATCTATCTACGTATGGGGGTGGGATGAGGGTGACCAATGTTCAGCGGGGGTAAGAAGTGAACAGAAGTAGAAGGGGTAAATACAGTTCACGTCGGGGTGGAGGGAATAGGCAATGTCCAGTGGAGGGGGGAGGGGTGTATTGAGTACTGTCTGTGGCATGGATACATGGTGAGCATTGTTGGGCGAGAAAAGGAAACTGTTCAGTGGAGGCAACTCTCGAGGTGGGAGTGGCATAGCGGAGCCCTATCTGGCAGGGTAGATGGAGTGATGAGCATTCTCCATGGGATGGGGTGGTGTTTGAACATTGCCCACGTAAGGAGGCCGTGAACGTTACTGCCTTTCCCTTGCCAGGGCTTGCTACTCCTCAATCCTTGTCTCTTCTTTCTAAGAAGCATAGAGTGACTGGCTCACAAATTATAAAGTTTCTGACTTATTTGCTTGAAAACAACAATGTACAGCAATTGGTGGGACACCTCACCTACCCTTTCGGGAGTCCAAATGTTTCTGGTAACATCATTTATGCTCACAAGCTGTTCGGCTACTCATGAAGCAAACACATAGTTGTTAGCAGCCTGGTGTCTTTGTTATTGACAGCTGGTTATGACCCAACAAACCAATCAGCTACAAATGGCCAACCAAATCTCACTTTGCACACAGTCGATTGGTGCCAGTCTACCTGCAACTAGTCTCCTGCATTGGCTGTGCAAAGCAGCAGTGTAAACATCACTTATAATGAGTTTTGGTAAATTGCTTTTAAGAGGCCCAGTCACCCCTTCCATACTCCTTCATTTTTAAAGTAGTTACTTTCCCATTTCAGTTCATAATCAAAAAGATATGGTCCTTACAATATTATGATAACCATTGGAATGATGTCAACAAACTATTACAACTGTTAAAATATTTTTTAAACTCTCACTGATCCACAAAAAATTGTAAGAGTTAGTGATTTTAATAGCTTCACGGATGAAGTTTCTTCAACTTTCACTGATGTAAGCACATTGTTTTTTTATTTATAAAGCTTTGGGATTTAAATAATTTGTCAGTTCTTACAGATCTCATTCCTCCTTCAAGATCATCCAAAAATTTGTAACTCCTGCCCTGTGGGTTAAAGCCAAACATGGGGTGTGAATTTTGTGTGACTCCTGAGCCACTTGCTCTCATCTGCATAAAGTGGGATCTGCCTGAAATGGGGAGAGACATCTGGATGTGGGGTCTGCTTGCTATTTTTTGAAAGGTTTGCCATCTTTGCAAGGATCTATAACCTTGAGTCAAGGGCCTTTTTCTCTTTAACAGTCATGGATAAAGAATAGCCTGATGAAGGCATTTAATATCACAGAAGGATTTGGTGGGGAATGTGCAGGGTGGAATTATTCCTGCCTTTAGTTTAGGGATGACCAAGAAAAGTAGTAACTAATATGTCACAGAATCCCTACGGTGCAGAAAGAGGCCATTCGGCCCATTATGTCTGCATTGACCCAATGAAAGAATCTCACCCAGACCCAGCCCCCCAACTATCCCTGAAACCATGGCTCTGCATTCCTAACCTGCACACTCCTAGACAATGTGCTGCAACTTAGCATGGCCAACCCACCTAACCTGCACACCTTCAGACTGTGGGCGATAACTGGAGCACACCCAAGGAGACACAGAGAAAATGTGCAAACTCCACACAGGAAGACACTCAAGGCTGGAATTGAACTCAGGTCCCTGGTGCTGTAAGGCAGCAATGGTAACCACGGAGCCACCATGCTGCTCACTGTCATCCCCACTACCAACTCATCAAGAACTGACAGGTAACCGTAAACAAGCTTCTCAGTGAATCACAGGCCATGGCAGTGGCATCATGGGTTAACAGAAACTGCCAATAAATCAAAGGTCAGCATGTACTGGGGGCAAATGTCCATTGGTCAGAGCCTGCTCCTCAGGGGATCCATCAGGGAGAATTTATCTGCTGTTTACATTCTTCTCATGTGTAGGGCTCGCAGAAAGAGGGGCTATCAAAGGTAGCTGCTTTCCCAGCAGGCTAACAAGTGACCTTTCCTCCCCACGCTGCTGTGGCCATTAATTGCCTTAATTGATGGCAGCTCGAGAAGATCAAGCATGGGCGTTCTCGCACAGGATGGGATGAAGCTACCCCACAGAGGGGGAGATGGTTTCCATGGAGAATACGTGATTTCAAATGTAAGTGGACACTTGTAAATAATAATATTCAAAGACGCAGTTTCTGAAAAAGTTTAATTTCCCTCAAAAAATTCCTGTGGCATGAAAATTTCATGGGTATATTGACAAATTTGAAACAGCTTTGTCAATATTGATTAGGTGCAAGATTGAAGCAAGCTAAACTCATTTCACTACGATCTTATAGACGACAGGAACTATCCTAATTTTTATTGGTTTGGATTGGATTTGATTTTGGCTCCAAACAGTGGAAAGACAGATCACTGACCCCTGCATGACCCATAGCCATGAAATCACTTCCCACTTTTAAATAACAGAATGAAAAATCTGTTGCGTTATATAAAAAGCTTACGTTCCTTAATATTTGTACTGTGTGCAGCTGCTTTTGCGAGATAAGATAGATGTTCCCTGGTATTGACTGGCTTAATTTCACAATAATTGGTTGGGATTTTACAATGCAGAAGTGGAGGATGATGGAGGTGAAAACACGGAGGTGTGTATTTCATGGGGTCATGCCCCCCGACGTCATCATGTCAGGATGCAATTTGATGACTGGTAGATGATAAGCTGCATGAGGTTGAGGGGGTGAGGGGAGCTGGTAGCAGATTATAAAGAGGATAGGGATACATGCAGCTGGTTGTAGGTGGGTCTCAGGCTGTTACCTACCTGTGGAATGGGGTAGGGAATGGTTGCCATCTGTCTGCTGAATGGAGGAGTAGTAACCTGCTAATTATAGGAGGCAGTCTCAGGCTCCTGTTTTCCAGGGGGATGGATAGGATCACAGGCTGCTGAGTATAGGGAACTCACAGGCTGCTGGATGTAGGGGGGTTCTCACAGGCCAATGGGAGTAGGGGGATTTACAGGCTGCTGCGGGTTGTGGGTGCTGGTATTTCAGGCTGCTGGAGTTTGGTGGGTCACACAGGCTGCTGGGAATAGGGGTCTCCCAAGCTGCTGGGAATAGGGGAGTCAGAGGCTGGTTCGAATGCGGAACTCATGGAGCAGGTAAAATGAAATTGCAGAAGTATTAAAAGAGAATCTAGATAAAACCAAGAGAAAGACAAATGGAAAGCTCCCGATAGTAAAGGATAAAGAAGAGAGTTAGGTTGAATCCAGGTACCATTATGAATCAGAAACATCAAATAGTCTGTTTCTTGCTTGTCCCTTTCTGTAATTCTGAAAATTAAAACTGCACCAAACAAGGTTTCTGAAGTAGGAGTATTTGATGTATACATGGAATGTGGGTAACCCTGATTAAGCCAGCATTTACTGCCCATTCCTAAGTGCCCTCCAGAAGGTGGTGTTGAGCTGCCTTCTTGAATTGCTGCAGTCCATTTTCACAATGCTGTCAGAGAGAGAGCGAGAGAGAGTTCCAGGATCTTGGCCCAGTGACACTGGAGGAACTGTGCTATATTTCCATGTCAGGATGGTGTGCAGCTTAAAAGGGACTTAAAAGTGAAAGTGGTCCCAAGCATCAGATGCCCTTTATGAGACCAAAAAATGCAAAATGAGTGATTGCGAATTGTTAGCCCCTTTTTCAGTCAATGTGTTTGCTGATGGATCTCTATCCCCCACACAACAGAAACCTTGAGCATTCTGCATGTATATCCTCCTTCAGTCATTTCATACTCAGCATTAATGCTAGCTGTACTTTGTAGATTACAAATTAACACCTGCAAAGTCTTGACCAGCATATGTCAACTGCCTCAACTGCCTACCACCTTTCCTTGGTCCTTTTCTTTGAATGTTAACATTTTGGAGATTATACCAGCTTTTCAAAGCTCGTGGGCAGCTCTTGCTAGTTTCTGAGTAGTTTCTGTTGGCTCTGATTTGGCATGTATGTTATATTAATAAACCGCATGTTTATTATGTGATGTCGCCTGTGATTTTACAGTCCTTGAAATTCTCTTAGCCTTATCTTGATAGCTGGGACTCTGCTGACAGCTTACTGTGATGCTGAAGACCTGTATCCTTATTCATGCCTACCCTTCCATTTCCAAAGTGCAAATAATTTGATTTGTTCTCCTAAATATTACTTGGCAATGCCAACATTTTAAATTATTTTTGAGGTCTGATGAAAAAGCGCAATCCTTGAAAGCTTAAGTTTCAACCTTTTCCTGAAGAATGTGGAGATGCTACAGAATCAGAACAAAACGAAGAATAGATTTGAAACAAATGCCTGGCACTAGTAGGACTGGTTGCTGCTGTCAGCCAGTCCTGGAATTTTGGCTCACATCGGTAGAAAATAAATTGAAAGAATATGGATTTGAAAGGCAAGATAGCAGTAATTAATTAAAGGTAGCCCTCACAAAAGAAGACGTAATACGGTCAATTACAATAGTAGAACAACTAGTGGGAGTAGGCTTACTACAGTGGATGGAGGAGTTGTAATGGAGGAGGTAGGGTGGAGATTGGCAACCAATGTTTTACACAGTGTAGAAAGGGGCATATTTTGTGGGTTTTCTCCAAAAGTGTGTTCTGAGTCATGCATCTTTATGGTGGGAAGGTGGCTAACTTTCAATGTCTTTATATTGTAACAGGATTGCTAGAAAATTAATTTGGTGTAAAGAACCTCCTTCCACCTCAAGCCCCACCCCCATCTCCTATCTACTAACATCATCCCGCCCCCTTGACCTGTCCGTCCTCCCCGGACTGACCTATCTCCTCCCTACCACCCCCCCACCCCCCACCTACACTCACCTTTACTGGCTCCATCCCCGCTTCTTCGACGTGTCTGCCTCCTCTCCACCTATCCTCTCCTCTATCCATCCTCTTTCCGCCTCCCCCTCTCTCCCTATTTATTTCAGAACCCTCTTCCCCTCCCCCATTTCTGATGAAGGGTCTAGGCCCGAAACTTCAAGCTTTCCTGCTCCTATGATGCTGCTTGGCCTGCTGTGTTCATCCAGCTCCACACATTGTTATCTCTGGTGTAAAGATCATATCTTTTTCCTATTTTAGTTCACAATCAATAATACAGAAAAATAAAAAGATAAACAGAACTGTTTGAAAAACCAAGGATTGTGTAAAGGGTAACCACACTTTTTAAAAGCAATTTACCTGACTTTCACTATAAGTGTTGTTTATACTGCTGTCTGTTCAAGCAGCACGGGGTGTCTGGTTGCAAATGAGCTGGAGACAAGGGGGGGTGTATGAATGGAGAGATTTGTCCAGCAACAAGTAACTGATTGGTCTGGGGATTGGTGACCAGTTGTCAATAACAATGATCTTCTGCCTGCCAACAACTTTGGGATTGGTTCCCAGGCAGATGAACAGCTGTTGGTGTGAAAGCCATCAGACGTCTGAAAAGGAAGAAGCTGTCCTTCCTCTGCAAGCCTCAAGCATGAGGAAAGCCTGTTTATTACATTCATCAGTTCTTCTGAGCTGTTGCATAGCCATTAAGTCTGAGATGTTGTAAGTATTCACCTGCCACATGCCTCCTGTAAACAAGTGAAAGGAGGATGACCAAGGAACAAACAAACAAGGAGGAGCTCAGTGACCCTGTGAACAGGGGCCAATGAACTGCTTTCCCTGTCTTTCCCTCTACCTTTAACACCCTTTTTATTGTGTTTGACTGTATCTGTCTGTATGCGTGTAGTTTCATAGGTGGCTTAGAGTTTTAACTCGCAGTTAAATGTTCACAGTGCACAATTGTTTGCCTGTAGCTAGAATCTGTTCATTTGTAATGGTAATTACTGTTAATTACAGAAACCTGGCCCATGCTTTCTGCCTGCCTGGGTCCAAAAGGCAGGTAAACTATGAAATTCAGTGCAAATTGTACAAATCTTTAACTTTTACGATGATTCCAGGAATAATGGTGCTTTTTGAGTTTCTTCAACACATGGAGCACAGTTCTGTCAGAATAAAAAGCAGGTACCACCATCTTTCTCACTAGCATTCAGCATTAACTTGCCTATAGTAACATCACATCTTTCCTTTAAGAATAGAAACCTACCATCTTTACCTTGTCTGGCATACATGTGACTCCAGGCCCTTTAGCAATTTTGGAGGCTCTTAATTGCCCTGTGGGCAATTAGAGATGAACAATAAATGTTGACCTAGCCAGCGACACCCACATCCCATGAACAAATTAAAAAAGGTTCCCTAAGGGTGATTCTTGCCAACATAGATTTTAACATGAGACAAGACAAATAATTTTTTAATATTCTATTGGGGATTTCAAATGACACCAAGTAATATTTATGCTCTTAGAGGCTGCAATTTCACTTTGGTTTTGGATGTACCTTACATAACTTTGAAACAAAATGGATTTTATTCACAAGGTGGGTAATTTATCTGAATGAAGAATTGAACCCAGTGCTGAGCTTTGAGAAAAATGGACTGCTTCTGAACGAGCATAGAACATAAGGTGAGACAGTGTGATAGATCCTGGCCACTGAGGTTTCAGCCAGGTTCTTCATGTTCCCCAGTGACATAAGGCACATCAATATTCCTCCTCATACACACAAAGAAAATAATTAGCCCATTTCCACACACACACACACACACACACACACACACACACACACACACACACACACACACACACACACACACACAC
>JAHRHZ010000077.1:19880729-19904198 GCA_024137785.1 Ginglymostoma cirratum | reverse complement strand
TCTACTAACATCATCCGGCTCCCTTGACCTGTCCGTCCTCCCTGGACTGACCTATCTCCTCCCTAACCCCCCACCTACACTCACATTTACTGGCTCCATCCCCGCCTCTTCGACTTGTCTGCCTCCTCTCCACCTATCCTCTCCTCTATCCATCCTCTATCCGCCTCCCCCTCTCTCCCTATTTATTTCAGAACCCTCTTCCCCTCCCCCATTTCTGATGAAGGGTCTAGGCCCGAAACGTCAAGTTTTCCTGCTCCTATGATGCTGCTTGGCCTGCTTTGTTCATCCAGCCCCACGCCTTGTTACCTTAAACTTTGTCCCTTCTTAAATTGTTCTCTTGGTTCGAGGGAAAATGACATTGTATACACCTCTCAGTACTCAGTAAATAGTAAACTAAAAAGTCTAAAAAGCCCTCGAAACCCACTACCAGTTGTCCCTTTGACTAAAAACCAAAAGAACTGCGGATGCTGTAAATCAGGAACAAAAACAAAGTTGCTGGAAAAGCTCAGCAGGTCTGGCAGCATCTGTGAAAGAGAAAACAGAGTTAACGTTTTTGGTCTGGTGACCCTTCCTCAGACCCTTCGGTCACTGGATCCGAAACGTTAATTCTGTTTTCTTCTTCACAGATGTTGCCAGGGCTGCTGTGCTTTTCCAGCAACTCTGTTTTTGTCCCGTTGACTAGTTGATCCATATGTGGCTGTTCTTTCATGTACTGCTCCTTGTCCTTTGTTCCATGATTGGCTGCTCCTGAGCCAGTTGTATGTTGTACTTGCCCAGTTTAACTCTTTTCTGTCATTGGAAGGAGTTCAAGGTCAAACCTCACCTTGCTCTGCATTTAAGTTTCCTATGACTTGGCATCATTTACATTGACCAGTTGCTCATAGCATCCCTGTAATCTTAAGTATTATGCCTCCTGAACCATTTCCTTATACAATCTCCTTGTTTAAAACAGTATCTTCAAAAATAAACGAAATAAGAAGATGAGATCTTTAAAGGTCTGAACTTTTCTTGAAACTGGCCGATCTTTCAATCTCTTAGGTATTCTACACAGAAGATCCATTCCCTAATGAAATAGCTAATTGCTTTTCTTTACAACATCTGGAGGATTTTTAATCTCATGGATTTGCTTTGTGGAGCGTGGTTGCTCTGCTGAAATAGGTAATTTGCTCTTTGCAGTGAACTGAAAGTTTGGATATAGGACATTCTTTCTCACTGATGATTTCCATTGATTTATACACAAAATGCCTCTAATTTATGTGAGCATCTTTTTCTTCTCAGTCTACCTTTGGAGCCATGCTGACTTTGCAGACTCCTTGCTTCAACTTGTCGATTACTTTGGACCTGTTATTTTGATCTCAGCAATTACAATATTGGTGAAACCACCATATTCACTTCCTCGGTTCTGCTTTTTGATGACCGCTTCTGGTTTGGAATCATCTCTGTCACTGTTAGTGAAGATTCTTTCAAGATGTAAGGAAATTAAAATATGTACTTAAACTGGTCTCTTCCTAGTTACCTCAGCATGAAACATCAGACTTCAGTGACTCCTCATATGACAAGCCCTTGATTCCCAGGATCATTCTTGTGAACCTCCTCTGGACCCTCTGTAATGTCAGCATCCGTTCTTAGATATGAGGCCCAAAACTGCTCAAAATATTCCAAAAACGGTCTGACCAGAGCCTTATACAGTCTTAGAAGAGCATCTCTGCTCTTGTATTCTAGCCATCTTGAAATGAAAATCAACACTGTATTTGCCTTCCTAACTGACAACTGTTCCTGTATGTTACCATTGAGAATCCTGAATGAGGACTTCTAAGTTCCTTTGTGCTTCAGATTTCCGATGTCTTTCCCATTTAGAAAATAATCTATGCCTCAATTCTTCATACCAAAGTACACAGCCTCAAAGTCTCCCACATTGTGTTCCATCTGCCATTTCTTTGCCCATTCTCCTAGCCTGTTCAAGTCCTCCTGCAGCCTCACTGCTTCTGCAACACTAACTATCCCTCTACCTATCTTCGTGTCACCTGCAAACTTAGCAACAATGCCCTCAGTTCCTTTGCCCAGATTGTTAATGTAGATTGTAGATAGTTGTGGTCCCAACACAGACACCTGAGAAACTCTACCAGTCACCAGTTGCCATACCGATAAGATCCCTTAATCCCTCCTCTCTGCCATCTGCCAGTCAGCCAATCCTCTATCCATGCCAGTACCTTGCCTCTAACACCATTTTGTCTTATTTAGCAGCCTCCTGTGTGGCATTTTGTCAAAGGCCATCTGGCAATCCAAATAGATCACATTCACTGGCTCTCCTTTGTCTAACTTGCTTATTACCTCTTCAAAGAATTCTAACATATTTGTCAGGCATTACCTTCCCTTGATGAAGCCGTGATGATTCAACCTATTTTACCATTTGCTTCCAGGTAATCTGTAATTTCATCCTTAACAGCAGACTCTAAAATCTTACCAATGACTAACCAGCCTATAATTTCCTGTCTCTTCTGTCTCCCTTCCTTCTTACAGAGGGATGTTACATTAGCCATTTTCCAGTCCTCTAGGACCCTCCCTGACTCCAATGATTCCCGAAAGATCACCCCAATACCTCCACAATCTCCTCAGCCATCTCCTTGAACTCCCTGTGATGTAAATCATCCAGTCTTGGTGATTTATTCACTTCAGCCCTTTCAGCTTCCCCAGCACCTTCTCCTCAGTGATGGCCATTACAATCACCTCTAACCCGTGACTCCCTGAAGTTCTGGCATGCTGCTGGTGTCTTCTACTATGAAGACTGATGTAAGACCATATTGAGACTAGCATCCTGGGTAAGTATTTATCTAATTTTTATGCGTGCAGTTTAGAGTCTGGTTGTTTGGGTTCAAAAAAATGGTCAAGGTGAAGGCAAAGTCAAGAACTGTGTTCAGGCTTAAACTTTATTCTCACTGTGTGCTTTTCTCCGCTAATCTAATTAACTCTACTCGTACTGTGTTAATTATACCCTGTGGGAATATATATGTGACATCATTGCAAGAATGCTTTAGTGTCTTGAAGTCTGCATTTTGATCCTGAGATGATGTCACATCATTTAAGGCTGACTAAGTCACCCAGCAAGCCAAATCCCTTAAGCTGAACGTCAGGGAAACAGGGAATTTGCCAGGGAGCCCATAGTTGACCCAGTTTGCTAACAAGTCACCTAGCCACGTCGAAATTGAAACAATGAGAGGAATACAAGGCCATTCCTTTTGTTCTTTGTTTTTAAAGTGGTATAAAAACAGCCCAGCTATGGATGCCATGCCATGCCATGCCTGCACCAAACATTGTCATTTCAGACAATTATCTTTAGAGGCAGAACAGTCCCAGCAGGAGAAAAAACATCAATTGCAACAACCTTCTCCACTACGGAAGATAGATTCAAATAAAGACCAGAAAGGTTTTTTTTCTGGACAAAGTTGTAAAAATTAAAGGCAACTTCTGGTACTCAGATATTTTTGTTAACATAAGAGAAAATTAATTTTAGCTTAGAGACCAATGCCAGTTTTTCCTGATACTGTAACATGGCTCATCCTTACATTCTTGAGCTATCTAAAGTCTGACGGTAAGGTTGAGGAGAGATTTCAATTGAATCCAGAGGGAAGGTCCTTATCACAATTTGCCCTAATGGACATTCTGGAAGCCCTTTCTAATCGATGGTAGTCTTTTCTGAGGCAAAAATCTTGCTTTAATCTGAGTCCTCTCTATTCAATTCTAACAGATGATTTTGACCTACCCTTCCGTGAAGATAGTTCATCTTTGGGACCACAAGTGAATGTTCTGGGTCTTCAATTGGTCTTTCAGGACAGACAACATAGAGTGGAACATGAACAAACTGGACAGAAAGGCAAGAAACTGCAGGATGTCCTGTTAGACTTGCAATTGTCCATTGACAGCAGAGTTCCTGACAAGGAAGATATCACCATTACTGATGAGTTGATGGTGGAAGAGGTCCTGCTCTGGACATAATCTATTAGCACAGCCCAGAGACCCATAGCTGTCAGGCATTTTTCGTGCATGCCTGCTATCTTTTGTAACCAAAACAATTATGCCTTTTTCTCATGGTCTCTCTGAACACTTAAGTATCACACTTGCTATGGTTGGATGTCCTATTCCATTTGTCTCCAGAGATGTCTGGCCAGGACATCCTTCTACTGCCAGAGTGACTTCTGCACAAGCATTCATTCTTGCTAAAGTAGAAATGGCACGGGGTTACCATTCCCACTACTCTTGTCTGCCAGGTACCTACATATAGAATGCAACCTTTAGAGTTGGTGCAGCTCCAACTCATTAGAAGCTCCATACCATCCAGGATAAAACAGCTACATTTTGATTGGCACCTAAATCATCACCTTCAACATTCATTCCCATCACAGCTGACGCGCAGTGGCAGCAAAGTATTCCATCTACAAGACGTACATAATTCATGAAATCTCCTTCAGAATTATCTTCCAAACCTATCACCTCTACCTCTTAGAAAGACAAAGGTAAAAGATGCATGGGGACACCACCACCTACAATTTCCCCGCCAAGTCACACACTTTACTGCCTTGTTGTATATCATTGTGTCTTCACTGTCACTAAACTGAAACCCTGGAATTCCCTCCAAAACAGCATGTGGGTACACCTAAGCCCCACTGTATGATTTTGAGGTTCACTTCATTCTTAATTACAATGCCCAAGTAATTACCATTATTGGCTTTGTTTCAAAACTCAGTCTGTGTAAAATTTACATAAAATCCACGAAAGGACTGCTCAGGCAGACCCATAGTTTCTTCCTGCTCCTGCCCCACAGAACCCATCTCTTCCCACCTTGACTTGATGTTTTCTTCCCTTGTGCAGTTCCTTCCCACTTACTTCCACGATTGGTCTAATGCTTTACGTTAGTTTCACAATTTCCAGTTTGCAGGCACTAGCCACCTCCTCTTCATCATGAACATGGAATCTCTTTACATGTCCCATCCTCCGTTAGGATGGTTTCAGGGTTCTCTATTTCTTCCTGGTAAAAAAATGCCTGGACTGTCCCCATCCACCGCCACCTTGCTTGGCCTGGCCAAATTTACCCTCACCCTGAACAACTTCTCCTTTAACTTCTCTCACTTTCTTCAGGTCAGGGCGTGCCCATGGGTACCCACATGGGCTCCAGGTATGCCTGTCTCTTTGTGGCATATATGGAATATTCCTTGATCCAGTCCTATTCAGGGCCCTCCCCACAAATCTTTCTCCAGCATTTCAATGACGTCAATGTTGCTTCTCTGTCTCATCTGGAATTTGAAAAAAAAGTATCATTTTCAGTTCCAATTTCCACCCCAATCTCACCTTCACCTGGTCCATCTCTGACTCCTTTCTTCCTTTTCCACAACAGTGAAAGGGGCCCCCTTGTCCTCACCTACCATTCCACTAGACTTCACATACAAAGGATCATCGGCTTCCATTTCCGCCACTTCCAGTGGGATGCCTCCCTGGTCAGCTTTCTGTGGGACTGTTCCCTCTGGGACACCCTGGTCCACCCCTCCTCCATTCCCAACACCTCCCCACATCCCCACAGCGCCTTCCCGTGCAATTGCAGAATGTGTAACATCTGCCCATTTACTTCCTCCCTCCTCACCTTCCAAGGCCGCAGACACACCTTCCAGGTGAAGCAGCGATTTACCTGCATTTCAATCAATCTAGCCTCCTATATTCGCTGCTCATAATGTGATCTCCTCCACCATGGGGAGATGAAACACAGACTGGGTAATCGCTTTGCAGAACGGATACGTTCTGTCTGCAAAAATGACCATGAGCTTCCAGTTGCCTGGCACTTCAACACACCACCGTGTTCCCTGGTCAACATCTCTGTCTCTGGCTCAAATGAAGCTCAACGCAAGTTGGAAGTACTGCACCTCATTTTGATCTTGGAAATTCTGCAACCTTCAGGACTCAATATCGAGTTCAATAATTTTAGGGCATGAGCACTTTCTTCCATGTCTTTTACCACCCCCAAATCCCAGGCTTGTCATCACACGGACTCCTTTCAGCACCGGCTGCTCATTTTCACTCACCAATGGTCTCCATGAGCAACTTTTCTTTCTCCTTGGCTCGCCATTATTGATTTCTTTGCCTGACTACTGTTCTATCTTGGGGCTCCATCTCCACCTATCGTTTACTTCTTCACCTCCCGCCACCCTATCTTCAGTGAATATGCTACCTTTTCCTAGCTAGGATTGAATCTGAAAACTTTACAGAACGTGTTCTCTCTCCACAGATGCTGAATTTCTCCAGCAATTTCGGGTTTTGTTTAAAATTTACTTGTCCGGATTAGTTATAAGTCCCAGCCTTTGTACAAATATTGTTTCCCCATAGGTTTTGCAGAATTTATTATGTTATCAAAGGAAGTACAAAAGTCTAATAGTTAGTGAGGCAATGGTTTTACAACTGATCCAGTTTAAGATGTCAGTTTGTGGTCTCTTGTGCTGCTGTATTGGCTACATGTTTCTGCCTTTGGTCTTCCTTCTTGTGCACTGATTCAATAAAACACGGGCTTCTTTTTCAATACTAAAATGCAGGCCTAATGAGCCCCTGCTAGCCATTTACCCATCCATGCTCAGATAAGCCCTGAAGTCTAATTGGCTATTTTGTTCATGAACAGAGTAAGGACAATCTTGTATCCATTTGTTAGTATCTGCCCAATTCCTGATTGGTTTCTTTATACATAGTGGTCATATGATTGATGTCACTACCCACTGTCTCCTCATACTTTCTTTAACATGCCTGTCACTTTATAAGATTATTCTTTATATAATAGATTATCCCTCTTAGTTTACTAATTCCACTGATCTTTACCAAGATAAAGTGGCACAAGTGTACGATTAATGTGTCTACTTCAAGTATTTAGTGTCAGTTTTCAGTAATTGACCATTATATCAAATGTCTTAATTATCACATCTGAGAATGCTCCAAATTCCATTAATATATTTTAACTACAAGAACCAGTGACTCCACAGCAACTGTTGTTACCTAAATCAAATGAAGTTCAAAATAACCACACAATCTAATACACATAGGCCTCTTACATACTGTAATTTACCATTCTAAACCATTGTTCTATCTTTGAGTAAACTCTGAGTCCCCTTCAAAGTATATTCACGAGTTAGCCTAAGTTTACAGTATCTCGAGTCTTAAAATACCAATAAGACCATAAACCAAGATAACACGGTGTGGGGCTGGATGAACACAGCAGGCCAAGCAGCATCATAGGAGCAGGAAAGCTTGACGTTTCGGGCCTAGACCCTTCATCAGAAAAAATCAGATATTGAGCAGTTTTTCCGCCGCCACATCTGCAGTACCTTTTATCTCTCAAGACCACAAACCAATCCCCTTACTTTTGATTTGGGTCATATGGCTTCCTTTCCTAAATAAAACTGTTTAACAATTAACCATGATTAAACAAAATATAATTTAATTCTATACTTGCTTAATCAATTTAAAATAATTAATTATTGATAAATAATTTGATCCTACAGCGAGGACAGCTGCAAGTCCTTTTTTAGTTTGAAAATTTCTTCATCTGCAAGCAGATCCATCTACTAAAGAGTCTTTTTGTGCAGATATGATGCTGCATCGCCTCACTGAGTCTTTGATCAGCCAGTAGGATATGAAGTTCTTCATTTCCAATGTTCCTAGATCTCCTGTGAATTCAAGAAAGCCTAGCTGAAGTGCCTTTGTGTTGCTGCTCCTATGTCCTCATTACTTATTCCTCAATCTATAGCTCATGGTAATAGACAAATGGCCTATATGGATCATATTTCTGCTGAGAGGCCTACAGAAGGCCCATCTTCTACAGATTTTCACAACAGTATCCCACAGGAAGTGAATTACTAGAATTTTCCAAAGTCTCCTACACTTTACAGTCTAGGAGCATTGTCACCTTTCAAGGTGCAGCCTTAGCTTCATGGATGTGTCGCAGACTTCACATTTAAAGTACTGGCAGAGACCTGTAGCTCGGGTTGTGGATGAGGTTGTTGACTTGCTCACCGAGCTGGCTTGTTTTTGTTCAGACATTTTGTCACCGTGCTAGGTGACATCATTGGTGGATCCTCTGATGAAGCAATGTTATTCTCTCTGCTTGGAATTTATACTGTCCGGTCCATTATGGTGAGTACTGTCATTTCCGGTTCTGATCTGTATGGGTCTATATATGGGATCCAATTCCACATGACTGTTGATTGAAGTATGGGCGGAAAACCATGCCTCTAGGAATTCCCGTGCGTGTCGATGTTTGGCTAGAGCTACTATGGCTATTTTGTCCCAGTTAAACTGATGGTCTTTATTGTCCAAGTGTACTGATATTAAGGAGGGTTCATCGTGCTGTTTTGCTGCTAGCTGATGTTTGTGTATTGCGATGGCTAGGCACCTTCCTGTCTGTCTGATGTAATACTTGTGGCAGTCATTGCATGGTATTTTGTAAACCATATTCGTTCTGCATGTTGTGGGAATGGGGTCTTTAATCCTTGTGAGTGTTTGTTGTAGAGTGGCTGTGGGCTTGTGGACCACCATGATTCCTAGTGGTCATAGGAGTCTCATTGTCAGTTCTGGTATGTTCCCGATGTAGGACAGTATGGCCAGTGTTTTAGGGCGTACTGTGTCCTCTTGTTGTTGTTTGTTATGTAGGCACCTGTGAATGAAGTTGTGGGGATATCCGTTTATAGTGAGGATCTTGTATAAGTGTTCTTCCTCTTCCTGGCATAGTTCCAGAGTGTTGCAGTGTGTTGTGGCCCATTAAAATAATGTCCTAATACAGCTTTGTTTGTGGACATTGGGGTGGTTGCTCTGGAAGTTGAGGGTTTGATCAGTGTGGGTTGCTTTTCTGCATACCGAGGTTTGGAACTCCCCGTTGGTCATACGCTCAACTTTAACATCCAGAAACAGAAGTTGATTGGTAGTTTCTTCTTCCCTTATGAATTTAATCCCTGTGAATACGCTGTTCTTGAGGTGGTGGGTCTCTTCTAATTTGTTTCATTTAATAATGACAAATATGTTGCCTACGTACCGGATCCACAGTTTAGTTTGAATGCGGGGGAGGGTGGCGTGTTCTACCCTTTGCGTGACTGCTTCTGCAATGAGTTCTGAGAAGCGTGACCCCATTGGTGTACCGTTGATCTGTTTGTATAAAATTCCAAGCAGAGTAGAATAACATCATTTCATCGGAGGCTCCACTGATGATGTCACCTAGCATGGTGACGAAACATCTGAACAAAAACAAGCCAGCTCAGCGAGCAAGTCAACAACCCCAGACCTCACATTGCTTACCAACCAGCAAATCTTCCACTTTCCAAAGCAGGTGCTGAAGTTCCCTTTAACCCTCATCAACCTACAAAAGCAGCATGTGAGAGGATTTCATGTGCAGCCACCTCCTTTTACCCTTCTGTCTTCCCTTCTTCCAGGTGCTGATGGCTTGTCTCTTGAGTCATTGCTTCGCTGGCTTCTCTTCAATGTTCATTGGCTTCTCTTCAATGTCCATTCATCATGATCAATATACCCCAGGGACAAGCAGTCACGTCTGCTTCCAGCCTGCTCAGGTCCTTTCTTTCTACCAGCAGAATGTAAACTACTGAAGCCCCATCTTCTCCAAGATGTGCAGAGAACAGAGTCAGAAAAATATTGGTGGTGGGAAGGGGAATGGGTGTAGTTAAATATTATGTATAACAGTAGTCAGTAGTTAAATGTTATGTAAAATGTTATGACTTATTAAGTAAAGGAAAATGTCATGAAAAATGGTAATGATTTAAAGGGATTGAATAAAAAACTTGGAGGGCAGTTGTAGGATAACGGTGATGTCCCATTATGTAATGAATGGGATCCATCATTAGTGATGCCTGATGTCCAGGCACACTTGGAACTGGAGTCAAACCAGCATTTCCCTAGGATTGCTTTCTCCTACCTAACTCTCTATTTAGTGCATCTCGTTAATACTGTTCCTGTTCACTAGTGTGAAGACTGACTCACTTTTCTCCATACAGCCTCAATATGACCTTTACAACAGTTTATTTACTCAAGTTATCATTTAAGCAGATTCTTTTGAAGTTGGAATATCTGTGTAATGGCCCCAGCTTGAACTGTTGTACTGCTGGCATGAGTTCACATTACTGAACTCCAATTACTAATACTCAAATAACCAGCTCGCGATTTAAGCCTTTCTCTTAAAATCCATACCTTCAAATTGAGCTGCAGAGAGGAACGTCATATTCCCAAAACTGGTTGCAACAGAAACCATGGAAACAAATGCATGCCATATGGATGTGCCCACTCAAATATATGCATAAACATCTTCGAGGTAGCTTTACATATATTAAAAAAAACTATATAGCAGACACATGACTTCAGCATGCAAACTAACATGCTTATTGAGCAAAATAATGCAATAAAGTAACATCATTGGATCTGATTCCCTTTTTCAATTGTCTTTCAACCCGCAGCTGTTAATCCTTAGCGTGAAAATGTTTCCATCCATTGCCAAATTTATCAGACATTAGGATCAGAGGGAGTGGATACTAACAGGATCAGTTCTCCAGATTGTCAAAAGTATCCCTGATTATGCAAACTGCAAGACATGCAAATCAACCAAAAATTTCAGATTGGAGGTGGGCTGCCAGAATAAAAAGACAAGATTCAATTATTCTGTAATAAGACCTGAGGGTGTGCAGTACGGCTAGTGAAGTGAACAATAAGACTACATCGGGATAATTGAACTACCTTTGGGCAGACTAGCTTGAAATAGTGTCATGAATGCAACAGAATGACAAAAGTACTGGCCATCCTGAGGCAAGCACCAATGATTAAAAGCACAATTTGAGCTTGATTATCTTTTCCAGTTGCTCTATTTAGGTACTGCAGTAAATTGATGAATTAACCTTTGTTTAAATATCATTTCTTTAGGTCCACATGGGTTATGCAACATCCAATAGGCAGGGTGGGACGTCATTGTAATCGCAAAAACTCAAAGTTTTGAAACAGTAATTACTTGTGGCAATTCTTGATACTTTTCTTCTTGGAAAATGGTTGTTTTAAACTAAAAATGGTTCATGGCCACCTCATAGACTGCAATTGTTATAGCACCGGTTGCAAATCAGGATTCCAATGTGTTCCACAAGCACTAAAATGTTGAACACACAATTAACTCAGATTTTCACTGTGCTTATAGTCATTAACTAACTAACTAGAACCATTGTGAAGAGACTGACAAAAAATAAGCATTTTTGGGTGATATGTGCACATTCATCCCATGCTAAGTCTATGCAATGGGTCATATTCAATGAAAAAGACAAAGCATCTGCATCCATTCTCAGCCAGCTGTGCTGGCGGGGTGATCCCTCTCAGACCCTCCTGAAGTTCACATTATCTCAAATCACAGTTTCCAGCCAACTCAATTCATACCAAGTGATAGTGAGAAAAGATTGAGCACGTCTGATTCAGCAGGGAATTTATGCTCTAATGAAATTTTGGCAGCCATGATGAAGACTTGTGCTCCAGAATTAATTCTGCTCGTCACTGGTAGAGCAACAACACTGACATTCGCATGAGCAAATAAAAATTACCTTGGCTCATTCTGTGCATAAAAAGCAGAACACATTTTGAGCCGGTCAATTATTGCCTAATCAACCTACTTTCCATCAGCAAAGTGAAGGAGAAGTCACTGATAATGCAATCGAGTGGCTTACACTTCTCAATGATGTTCAATCTCAGTTCTACCAGTACAAATCAACTCCAGAACTCATTATAGCCATGGTCTAAATGTGGTCAAAAGGTCTGAACTCTTGAAGTGAAATGAAAGTGACTGTCTGTAACATCAAGGCAACAACTCACCAAGTGTGGTATCAAGGCCACCTTGTAAAATTGAAGTCAGTAGAAACCAGGAAAGAATCACCGTTGCCAAGAGTCAAATATCACACAAAGGATTGTTGTTGGGCCAGTCATTTGAGCCATAGGATGTTATTTCCTGAGCTTCCCAAGGTATTTCTAAGGGCAACGATTTTCAGCTGCTTCATCTTTGGCTTTCACGCACAGAGGGAGAAAAACAGTGGGGGGAGAAAGAAGTAAAATAAAACCGTAGCACTTGGAAATAAACATACTGATTGCACTGGAACTCTACATTGAAGTATATAAGTCAGAACAGGTGTGTCATTTGCAAATTTTACTCCTTTTTTCCTTTTGAACTCCATGTTGAAGTCAGAGATACGGATCTTTCTCGATGATTGTAAAGTATTCAGATCCATTTGTGGCTCCTCAAATAATTGATACACTCCATACCCACATGAAGCAAGACAACATTCAAGCTTGGGTTGATAGTTAATAAGTAACCTTCAATACACAGGAATGCAAGGAAAATACTCCGATAAGGGTCTAAGTACCTCCTTTTGACATTCCTGGGCATTACCATCAACTAATCCCAACCATTAACAGCCTGTGGATCACCATGACCAGAAATATAATTGCATCATCCACATAAATTCTGCGACTAAATCACCAGGTCAGAGATTGGATGTTCATGAAAAGTTCAGCTGATTCCTAGACACCTTTCCATTATCTACCAGGCAAAAGGGATAGAATGCTCTCCACTTACCTGAATGGGTGCAGCTTCAATGACACTCAAGAAGCTCATCAACACTTTCTCAACAGCAATTAAAAATAAACAATAAATTCTGGCCTTGCTCACAACAGCCACATCCTACGAATAAATAAACTCTTGTGTAGGGCTCGTCTTGAGTGATCCACCTTATGCAAATCAGGTATTACTTCATGTTTTAACATACTTCACAAAATTCAAATGTAAATGATCACTGTGTACACTTTGTAAGTGGCATTCCATTCTTTCAGGTACTCAATATTCAGATCTTAACCAGACCACAAGATGCAGGCGCCCAAAAGTTAAATTTACATTAAACATTTACCCCAACATAGAGTTGTTGGAAGCAGACACTTGTTTTCACATTAAATCAATTTGTTGCTAACAACCATTGCTCCATTCAGACTACCTGCAGGAACACAGCTGGTATTGAGCCTGGTCTTTCTGATCACCCAGGGCTGCCATGAGTATTACTCTCACCACAGCAATTTTGAAGTTGATTTCAATAAAATTGATAATATCTGAGCTTGCACTGGAAAAAAAATTAAAGAAAACTGCTGGATTATTGGAAAGAAGTCAACTGACTCATCAATGTCCTGCATGAGGGATCTGCAATAAATTAGGAATTTGTACCTTTTGAGCTAAAATTATTACAATGACAGTAATTTCATTCACACATAAATGTAAAGAAATCTTCAATAGCAGCTCAGTTGGATTCCTCTACATGGCAAGAGTATAACTAGAGAAAGCAGGAGAGGCAGTGGCATTATGGTAATGTGACTAGATTTATTATCCAGAACCTTAAGCTAATATTCTGTATTTTGTGGTTCAGTGGTAGTGTCCCTACCTGGAAGCCAAAAGGTCTGGGATCAGGTCTCACTTGTTCAGGTATTTAATGACATACCCAAGATATGCACAGCCAGAGTGTCTTTTGTCAGCTTAAAATCCACTCTTCCTGAAGCCAGATGCAGGAACCTCATCTACTATATTCTTAGTGAACAATTCAATTCTGCTTTCATCAATTACATAATTAATTGCAAAGATCGATTTGATTGGTTCATAAATCATGAGTTTTGACAACTTTCTGAATGCCATTTCAGCAATTTGTACAAAAGACAAGCATCTGCATAAATTGTGAGTGCACGAAGTCTTGTTTTCCCTTCTGCTCAGTTGCGAATAGTGCCTCCAGTGGTTTCAGCTCTTCTACAATTTTGCGCACCTCAGCATCAGTCAGACAAAGGATTGAAAGCTCAGCACATTAATCCAGAAATAAACAAGTGATTCGGTTACACATGGGAATGAAATGTCTCCCTTGTGGCATCATAACAGAGCCAGTATCCATGCTGAGAACCAACTTATCAGAACATTTCATTAATTCTTCTGGCACCCTGCTGTGTATAACCTCCAAAAAGACTGCTTGTGCACTTCGAATTAGGAACATATATGATTAAAATGCATATTATTGCTCACAAAATATATCTGGTGCTGCTGCTACAGTCAATGGGATGAGTACAGATGTAAGATAGAGCTATAATATCCTTATTTCCCAAAAGGAACATGTTACGGAGTGTGACTAGTACTTGCCTAACCCCTTCCAACATCACAAACCTATCAACAGAGATTTTTTGTTCCTTTCCCCATCCAATTTTACATTCCAAGCATTTCCCACCCAAGCTCATTGATTCTTACCTTCAAGTTCACTCTTTCCTTTGTCAGTCTCCGAGCATGTCACAATCTATCACCCCTCTTGGCTGTCCATCAAGGTTATGAAATCACGGAATCATTACAGCAAAAGAGAGGCGTTAGTCCCATTGAGTCGCTTTGGCTCCCTGATTGAACAATTTACATGGTGCCATTCCCGCTCCTTCTCACGTAACCCTAAACATTCTTCTTCTTCAACTAATGAGTCTAATCCCTTTTCAATACTTCAAGTGGACCAGGCTCCACTACACACTCTGGCAGCGCATTGAAGACCTTATCCACTTGCAGTGCGATAAAAACGTTTCTTTCTCACATCGCTATCGCTTCTAATTCCTTTCATTGTTTTAAATCTATACCGTGTCACTCTCGATTCTTTCATTCATTTCTTCCTATCTACACTGACCAGACTCTGCATGATTTTGAATATCGCCACTGACTCCCCCTCAGATGTCTTTTCTCCGAGGGAACTTTGAACTTCAAATCGAGCGTCATAACCAAAGTTCCTCAACCCTGAAACTGTTCTCATAAATCTGTTCCACATTCTCTTTCACATCCATACTAAACTGCAGCACCCACAACTGAAAGCACTATTCCAGTTGATGCCTAACTAGTGACACGCAAACATATTAATCAGCATGGAGTAGGCCTCCATGTCCCTCAAGCCTGTCCTGCCATTTAATAACATTATGGCTGACCTGATCACTCCACAGTCCCATCTAACCTTGAAAACTTTCTACCTCATTGCTTATGAAGAATCTATCCGTCGCTGCCTTAAAATTATTCAAAGACTCTGCTTCCATTGCCTTGTGAAGAGAGAATTTGGAAGAATTACAATCCTCTGTGACAAAACAATACTTTATATCTCTGATTTAAATGGGTAACTTCTTAATTTGAAGCAGTGGCTCCTGGTTCTAGATTTTTCTGGGGGGATTGGGGTGTTGGGAAGATGAATTTCTGTTCGCAATTGAAAAAGATCAGAACATTTGCCTCCGATGTCACCGAAGTGTATCGACAAGTTAAAAAGGAGAATATAAAATTACACCACACAATGCTTAATGAATCCAAGCATGTTTCGGATAAGGGAAGCTGATGAGCTGAAGGCTATTTTGGAAGTTCAATGTTTATTTTGTTTCTAAACCAGCAGGGAAAGGCACAGCCCGCACTGAAGCGACATTTCACGTTTACTATCTCCTTGCAAAATACAAGACATCAACAGACAGTAATTGAAGAAGAAAAGCCTGTTAATGCTGACTCTTTATTCAAAGACCTTAAAAACAAAAGAAAAACATACTAACAACAATCCAGTTACAAGTTACTTAGTACTTCCACAGCACCAAGGCAAGTGGAATCTTTTCCCAAAAGTATCTTTCAGCAAATAGGGAGGGACCTGGAGGACTGCAAATGCCTCTCACTTCAGTTTGATGATTCCATCAGCCTGATTGAAGAGTCCCAACCCGAAATGTCAGCTTTCCTGCTCCTCTGATGCTGCCTGGCCTGCTGTGTTCCTCCAGCTCCACGCTGTGTCATCTCTGACAGAACCCAGCTGATTGTTTTTGAGCGCATGGTTTTTAAGGACATTGTGACTAGAAAGGATCTTCCTACTCTTTTGCCTCTTAAAGAGAGAACATGAGGTGAGGGAACTACAGTGAATCCAAAAAGAATGTCCTTGGGAAAAAAAACACTGCAATCAAGAAACTGGTTCCATCACAACTGATGCTGCACCAGCCAGGCTTGTCACAAATGGTTCTATCTCACTTTGCATGAAATAGGCCTGATTAACCCTCTTTTGTCCATTACCACTGTATAATCCATCAGCAAACATTAGCAGATAAAGTTTTCTTATGTAATAAAAGTTAAGATTGTAAACCCGATTCAGGCAAGAGCACTTCATAACCATTTGTTGAAATTCTTACTGAGTGCAGTCAGCGCCGCCTATGGTGAATTTATCCACCATGCTGACGTGAGGTGGTTAAATTGAGGGAAGAGCCTGCAAAGATTATTTGGTCTGATGCCTGAAATTGCCACTTGTCGTAAATTAATGAACAAAACACATGGTGAGCTCTCAGTTGATGCTTGGTTCCCGATTTCAGGTTCCTTACAGACATGACATGATAAATGAATGAGTTGAACTCTGAATGGCAGGGAAAGGATAGAGACTCGGCGCTGTGAACACAAAAATTGAAACAGATTCCATCATCCTCCCAATTAAAGAAAAAAAATTGCAATGCTTCCCAAGTCTGGAGAAAGTACAAGATTCGCTATAGATATAGACAGGATTATATAAAATTGATCCTGTGGCTATAAAGGCAGAACCTTTGGGAATTGCAAAGGTAGTTAAGAACTCACAAGTCAAAATATAGTGGTGTAAGATGACAGTGAAACATTACCTAATACAGATATACACACGTTCATTTCGACGTTGAAAGGTGATCCATTTCTTGGCCCAATCTAAGAGTATTACTCACATAAACACTGTATATTATTGTGTTTTTTTCTCTCAGACTTTATATACGCAGTTTAACATTTCCCTGCTTAAAACATTATTGTATGCCATATTTGTTGTTATGGCAACACATTGCAGTCATTTCCTTGCTCCTATCCTGCGATATCAGATTACAGTGCAATGGAAGGCATGGCTTCACTGCATCAGTACTGGCACTAACACTGAGGAGAGAGGAAGGTAACACTTAAACCACATTGCAACCAGCATCCTGATGAATCAACCAACTAGGGCAGTAGTCAAACTGAGAAAGGTAGGGGGCTGTTGAGAGGATTCAGGCAAAGGTAGACTCAAAAGCAGCAAAGGAAATGCCAAAGCTCTAACTTTGAGTATCATTTTGTGTAAAAATATCTCAGGGATCTCAAGAAGGGAGTGTGACATTAACAAAGTTCACGAGTGTTGGTTATAAGGGTGACATCAGGAAAAACCTGAAGAAAATTTTCAGTTAAAGTCATTAAGTTTCAATGTGTGAGATATTCATAAGAACAAAGATGAACGATCAGCACAAATAAATGTAATTTTGTTTGAACTAACAGCCCTTACAGGATGTGGTTTCACAGTGACCAGTGCTGGGAACCATATATTTCAAGACATTTACTTTTAGGACAGATAGGCTAAATGAGAAAGCGGGAGCTGAAATCCTGAAAATGAAAGACAGAATAAAGGAAACAGAGGGGAAGGACCTTTGCTCCGAACACCATGAAGTAGATGTTTATCACACACCATTAGAGTAGGTGGGACTTGATAATGGACCCTCATTCCCAGAGGGGGGGACACTACCACTGTGTCACAAAGCACCTTATCTGTTCAGATGAAACTAAAAGTAAACGGCAAGTGAGACAAAATGTTAACTGGAGTTCTGTAAAGCCCCACCAACTCCAGTTTTTACCATAGGGAGAACATAAATCCGGAAATTAGAGTCACATGCAATGCGAGTAATACATAGTGTTGGGGAACTTAAATCTTCATATATCTGGACAAACCAAATCTGCAGCAATATTGTGGAGGAGAAGTTCACAAGATTGTTTTCTAGGCCAGTGTTGTCAATGAACCAACTGAGAACAGGCTATTTTGAACATAATACAGTGCAATGAGAAAGGGTTATTTAACAACCTTGTAATGTCGGGACCTCTGGAGAAGAGGGATGGTAATATGATAGAGTTTTGACTTTGAAAGCCATTTAGGTATCTCCAAAACTAGGATCTTAAATTTAATGCAAATTATACAGGATGAGAGAAAAGTGGCCATATTGGGAAACTAGATTAAATGTTGTTGCAGTAGACAAGAAATAGCTGGTGGCATTTAAACATTTAATTTGAAACAAATCTACAATACATTAGCGGATCAAAATCCTACAGGAAAAGTGGTCCAATTTTAGCCAACATATGAGCTAATGATCGTATTAAAACAAGGAAGAGGCATATATGCGACTAACAAAAAGCGTTAGTGCTACATCCATTTTAAAATTTAGCTAAGGTAGTATAATAAATTGATAAGGAGAGAGAAAAGGAAATGAGGGAAAATGTTTCTTTAGGTATGCACGTAGAAAGAGACTAGTGAAAGGAAATGTGGCCTCATGAGAAGCAAAGATCAGTGAAATTATAATGGGGAATAAGGAAATGGCTGAAACATTAATCAAGTGCTTTGTATTTCTCTTCCCAGTGGAAGGCGAAAGATGCCAAAAATAACGAGATATGAAGAGTCTATCAAAAATGAGAGTCTTAAAGCAAAGCAGTGTAAGTAAAGAAACAGTGCTGGACAAATAACGGATAAAATGGTGATGAATCCTTTGGACTTGGCAATCTGTGACCGACAGTTTTAAAACAGGCAGCTTCAGAGCTAGTACGTGCATTTGTTTACATCTTGTAGAAGCTCTTAGATTATCAAACAGATCCCAAAGACTGGAAAGTGGCAAATATAATCTCAAAAAAGGAGGAAGTGATAAAATGCGGAAATATAAACAAGTTACCCAAACATTGGGTGTCAGCAAAGTGTTATTAGGAATGCTGAAGCAGGCTTTTAGAAAAATATATTATGACTAAACAAAGTCAACTTGGATTCATGGACAGTAAATCATGCTTGACAAATCTGAGTATTTTGACAAAGTAACAAATAGGGGGATCCAGAAATGGAGTTTGCTGAGATTTTAAAAGATGACATTAAAGGAATTACTAAGCAAAGTTAGGATTCATATGATTGGGGGTAGGTTATTGGACAGAAATCAGAGACTAAGAATAAGTAAGGCATTTTCATGTTGGAAGGCTTTAACTGAAAATCTGTCATAAGGATCAGATTGGCCTCAACCATTTACAATCAATTTTAATGGGATAGACAAGGAAACAGAGTGAAACCTATCCAATGCAAAGATGATAGGAAGATAAAAATGGAGGGGAAGATGCAAAGAAGATGCAGGATATGGGCAAGATGGGTGAGTGGGTAAGAACATTGCCACATTATGTTCCATTTGATAAATGTTGTTATTCTGTTTGATTGGACAAATATTCAAATAACTTCTCTATTCTACCAGTGGGAATGCCACCATCCTCTCTCTAATGCTGCACACCCATTAGGTCTGCTACTGTACTCACCTCCCACCAAAACTCTTGCTCCATCACTTTCACAGTTATAGAACATAGAACATAGAACAGTACAGCACAGTACAGGCCCTTCGGCCCACAATGTTGTGCTGACCTATTATCCTACTAAGATCAATCTACCCTGCATACCTTCCATTTTACTATCCTCCATGTGTCTATCCAAGAGTCGCTTAAAAGACTCCAAGGCATCTGACTCCACTACCACTGCCAGCAGCACATTCCACACGCCCACCACTCTCTCTGTGAACCACCTACGTCTGACATCTCCCCTATACCTTCCTCCAATCACCTTAAAGTTATGCCCCCTCGTAATAGTCATTTCCGCCCTGGGAAAAAGTCTCTGACTATCCACTCTATCTATGCCTCTCATTATCTTGCCTTACTCACTGTAAGGTTGGTTAGATAGGAAGGTGTCTATTAATAAATGAAAGGTGCAATTAAATTGTAACAAACAATAATCCCTCTTACTAAAGAACTCACCATTGCTCGGCAAGAATCTCACCTCAATGCCTGGAACTAGGTTAAAAGATACAGTGAGCTGCTCCCAATGTCAAGAAAGGCCATATTGGATTTCTTGTGCAATTCTGCTACATTTCTCACCAGATCATTCACTTTTTATTCACTCTATTATTACCTTTCAGAATTTATAGCCACCTATCAGGTAACTACGCAGCCATCACTTTTTCTTAAAAGCAGAGATTCAGCATGTTAAACCTTTCCTGATATGTTTTCCATGAAATTCTGGTATTATGTTTTTAAATCACCCCTGCATCTTCTCTAGTACCTCAGTATTCACATGTTGTTAGTAATCTTTGCAAAATATGTGGAACATGGTGCTTGTAATGAGTGTGCTGAACAGAATTTAGCTTCAAAAGAAAGAACTTCTATTTGCATATGTGCTGTATATCATTACCAAACACATCAAATTCTCTCTGGCATGCATGAGTTTTTACATACTTCTCTAATTAAGTAACTTCTGCTCCTACATGTTGGGGTCTTACTTACAGCCTGGATATGCTCAAAAAGCTGAAAAGGAAAAAAACTGCAGTGTTGAGGTCCCAATGGTACAAGTCTGCATTGTACACGATAAAATGGAAGACTGAGATGATGATTCTAACTGACCTATGATTCCAGATGCTGGTAACAATTAAGATGTTATGACCTGACAACAATTTTACACTGTGGAGAAGGCGACGTGTAAGTGAACAAAAGTGAGAAACTAGCATACCATCCTCTATAGGTGGGAAAGAAAAAATGTCAACTGGAATTGTTGAAGGTGAAGTTGAACTAATCAAATTTGATGGGAAAAAAATACATATTGATTTTTATAAAGCTTATCATATCCCTGCAATAGTTTGCGGAGTTTAGTCAACAAGCAGCTGATTCTCTCTGTGGCTGAGTTTTCTATTTAACTAGGCACTGCTACAATGAATATTGTCATCCTTGTGTAGTTGCAAAATTAATACAGGAATCTTCATCACAGTTAAATTGAACTGATGGGTACATAATATGATTATTGATTTAGGTTAGAGCTATGACATTCTCAGACATCTCTCACATTCAAAATTCACCAAGGAATAATGGCTGATTCAGTAAAAAGCCAGGGAACAACCTTTGCCCTAAATATAACACTGAGGAGAGGATCCTGACTCTGACCACCCAGAACAGGCCCTGGACTAGTATCAGAGGCTGCACTTGACTTTCTGTGCCTGGACCCCTGACCCAACTCTCTCTCTCTCTACACTAAAGGCTACTGGCAACCATAATAAGGTTTCTGGCTTTGTGTTTGTGCTAAACTGCATGGCAAGGCAATGTAAGGCCGTAAAACCATGAACAGACTCAGACTGAGTGAGCACTATGATAGTAAACAAACAGGTCAGAGAGCTGGGTGCATGACTCTAAGTGCTGCAGCTCAAGGTGAAGCATTGAAATGCAGAATTGTCCTGTAAATTGATTTGAGATGTGTTTCAGAGGCTGTCACATGTTGAATGCCAATGTCCACATATGGCGGTAACACATGGCCAGTGCCTACGGAGCATGTCCTGGTGTGTTGTTGTTTGCTGTTTCATATGGATCTTGTTCGCAGCCACCTATGAGCTGATGTCACCAGGTACCCACACTGACTTCCATGTCAAGAATTCCTAACATCCAGCTTGTTAGGAGCATTTGGTGGCTGCATAATAATGAGGTGAGTTGTAATTTTAATATGGCACTTATCAAGCTATAACTCCCCCTTAGTTGGCAACTCCCTGCTGCCTGGCAAGAAACCCGCCTCAACACAAAACAAAAGCATAAGTGATGCAGCTACGTGCTCCTGTTGTTGAAGCAGACCTTGGCCGACTTCTGATCTGATTCAGCTACACACTTCGCCGTAGTTCACATCGCACAGGCCCCTTAACATTTCATCCTTCACCGTAGTCCACATCGCACAGACCCCTTAACATTTCATTCTTTGCCATTGTCCATATCGCTCAGACCCCTTAACATTTCATCCTTCGCCATTGTCCACATCGCACAGACCGTTTAACATTTCATCCTTCACCATTGTCCACATAGCACAGACCCCTTAACATGTCACCATTTGATTTTCAGTGACTGATTGACTAAACAGTGGAAATTGTGCACTAACACAGAACTATTTATTACCTCGTCCAAGCTGCTCAGAGCAAATGGCAATGAGACTTCTGCTTGAAATGTTGTAGTCCTTGTGATGGTTCTCCCTTCCCATCAGCACTGTGGGTATACCTAAACCAAACAGACTGCAACCATTCAAGAAGGCAGCTTACCGAAATCATCTCAAGAATAATTATATCCAGCAACAAATGTTTCCAGAGACACTCACAGTACAAGGCAAATCCTGGTGCTTCAGTCTGGCCAAAATATCTGCCACTTTCTGCATCTTCAAAGCTCCTAAGCAAAACAATTGAATTCTGAACATCCAGAGATCCTTTTCAACCGATGAATAACAGCCAAAGGCATAGTTTAGCCAGTTGTTGGAAAACTTAACTCTTTACTGACATTGGGTTTTCTAGGTTTTAGACCTTTCTGGTCAGTTCACTCTTTGCCTCCAAGATTTCCTATTTTCTTTGCTGCCAAACAAAAAAATATCTTTTCTGAAGAGAGACTGCTCCTTCTCCTCAAAAGAACTTAGTATTTCTCTTCCGGATTCTACCCACTTTCACTTATGTCACTATTTGTGTGATAATCATTCTGGGTTGAATTGCTTTTTCCTGCACAAAGGTGACTTTATGACTAAGATTTAAATATCAAAGTCCTCTTTCAAGCGAGGACAATGCAAGTGTTGATGACACTTTAAAATTGTGAATATTTGAAATTGTGGCTTTATATTAGCCATTTGTTTTAGGTGGTATCAGGATCACACTGATTTAATGTGTTTCCTCAATAGAGAGCTGGCAATGTTGTAATGACCAGTGGTATAGCCTGCCCATGGAAAACTACATACAATTTAGCAAAGTTACAGTGTATGAATTTCATGGTCATGTGTAATTTTGCAGCATAAATATAGATTGTTAAAACTATCTTTCAAACTTGCTTTTAAAATGCCCAAAACATAACCAATTGTAAGTCAGTTTAATTATTGTTTTGACAAAGAATTGTGGAGATTTAATTGTGTTAATTAGTCTTAGATTGTGGAATAGAAACACACAACCTTAGATTATCCTATATTTGTGGTGTGCAATCTGAATGATTTTGCCTGCAAATGCGGACACACCATTTTTAATATCTTGAGTTATTTATCAATTGTAATAAGAGGAAAACAGTCAGAATTTGCCATCTTCAGAAAATAGCAGCAAATTATGGAGTCTACAAAAGGGCAGTTAAAACATAAAGTCAAGAGATTGTGGTCACTAATACAACCTCAACAAGAGATAATGCAGTTTTCCCACACTGCATGCAAATAAAACCTGGCAGTTACATAGCATGACTACAGGATGTCCTAACACACTTTATAACTGAAAAAGTACTTTCGAAGTGTGGTTACTTCTGTAATACAAGATCAAATTAATTGGAAATCATTGAAC